>CM019719.1:64814865-65381230 GCA_009760885.1 Achatina immaculata | reverse complement strand
ATTTCTGCTGACAAATTGAAGATACTGACAATTTTCAACATTCTGATTCATAACTTCTTGTCCTGAATATTTCCATCCAATTTCGCTTTGGCTTTGTCATCTGACCTCACTAATTTTTGTCATCTGATCTCACTATTTAACCTCCAGTCCACAGTCTGAAATACAAATTTCAAGCTAAAATAAAAATAAGCAATATATTACAAGAAACAGGGTAGAGTTTACAAAGCTGTTTGGATGTAACTGAGGAATGTCTCTGCCATAATATAAAAGATGCACTTACCAGAACACAATTGTTGCTCACCACTCCAGGTCTGGTTATTCTGACATATCTGAGTTTTCTCCCCTACCAGTTCATACGCTTGATGACAAGTAACTGTACACTCAGAGCCATATGTATTTTGATGGGAACAGAAGATGTCCGAATTTTCTGGAGGCTCAAGTCTGGGACACAGCTTCTCTAAAAATTGAAATAGTCATGTAGCAGCTGAAAACATTTTTGATATTCTTAGAAGACAAACTGAATAAGTAAAATAAAGGATGAAAAAAGAAAAAAAATTCACAATGACCTCATGAAAGACCACATGAATTTATGAAGCATGATCACCCAGATTTTTTTATAAACAGTGAGTAGTTGTATAGACAAGTGTCTTATTAACAATTTGTTATTAATAATGTCAGTTATATTGTTTCAACTAACAACTAAAAATTTCATGACACATCAAACTACAGACAGAACCATGGTTTCTTTTAACATTCTTTTATACACCTAATATTTCTACCACTTTGTAATTAAGTTTTCACATTTTTAACTCTTTGTCTACCAGTTGACATTCCTTGCGCTGAAGGGTTATTCTTCAGATTACCATTGCTGTGTAGCATGTTGGTCTCTAATTGGTCTCTAATTTTGAATTTAACCTCACTATACCTCAAAATCTGGCATGCCTGGTTGTCCTACTCTCTTTCTATGTCAAAACTGACCACAAGGCATGTAGGATATTGAATTCAATGTGGTTTTGTGTTAAAATTTAACTGTTTTTAAGTTTTTTTCTAAGGTTATAGCCACTGCCCACTTGTGTTTTCATAAGTGAGAAAATCATTGTATTTCTTCATTTTTCATTCTTTCTTCTCTATTCTTAGCTCTTTAAGCTGAATAACATGCTAACAATTTTATTAGAAAAACAATATACAACTGTTCCTGTTTAAATTAATGCATAATATGTCATACTATATAACAGGCTTTGCTTTTGTAATGCATTTAAATGTGACAACCATCCCATTCCACTTTATGAAGTTTCTCCCTTGGTAATTTGATGTAACCCCCCCCCCCTCCCCCCCAGAACAGATTGAGTTAGAAATGACTGCAGCAGAGTATAGCTGCTTAAAACAATGTATAAATATTATTAATTATTTTAACATGTCATTCCATCAAATCATATTGATAAATACATCCTGAGCACTGTCTTGTAAACCTCTTATCCCAGGACTGCACAATGACAACAGGATGTGTCAAGTAATATAGTGCCAAGTTTTGTTTTGTTTTTTAAATACTAAAGGTTTAGTCTTGTCTTACAGTAAATTATATAATAATATTCTTTTGTTCCATTTCTACTGCATAACATTTTTATAATTTCTGTTTCTATTCCAGATGAGTGAAATGGTCTGTTCACTTTTTGAATCTCCAGAAAGATTATCAAAAGATGAGAAGATCAGTGACAGGTCTTTAAAAATCATAACAGGAAATAAATATAAGGAACAGAGGAAGGCAAAGAGAGAAGATCATGACACTCTAATGCAATGCCATGATAAAATGTCATTAACTGAGCTCACAGAATATATCACAGGTTCAGACCTGTGGAGATGCCTGAATGTCTGTCATCTTGACTCCTGATGCTGATGATTATATTTACTGAACAAAACAATTTTTGCAAGCAATTCTCACAAACATAATTTTTACAGCATATGTTCATTCATTCATTTGCATGTGCCCTGCGGAACTTTGCCTCCCAAACAGCACTCCTGTAGGCCTCTCGGTTGTGAGCAAGATGGCCTGCTGCTACTGCATCCATTTGCAGATCATCAACGATGTCTTGCAGCCCATCTTCGTTTTGGTCTTCCTCTTTTTCTTTTTCCCATTATGTATCCTTCCAATACGGTCTTCTCTAAATTATCATGATGTTTAATGTGTCCAAAATATTTCAGTTTTCTCTCTTTAATCCTCTTTACTAGCCAGCCTTCTTCAATATTAAGCTCTTGTAGTATAGATATATATGTTCTTTTTTGTGTCCACGATATTTGGAGAACTCTTCTGTAGCATTTACATTCAAAGGCATTTATGTGTTTCTCAGCTGTTTTGTTAAGTGTCCAGGTCTCATAGCCAAATGTTGTGAAGGGAAAGATGCATGCCCTTAAAAATCTTATTTTTGTAGTTCTGTCTGTTCCTCTCCACAGATTCTTTATTTGTTTTACTTTCTGAAGAGCGATAGATGTCCTCCTTTTAATTTCCCTCATTGTATCTCCATTATTAGTTAGTAGTGATCCAAGATATTCAAAACTCTCCACTTCTTCCAATTTTTCCTCATTTATATATGTAAGTCATCATATTTTGGCCTGAGAATGGAATAAATGAATATGTGAAGGTTACAGAAAACATATTTATTTTACCTTTAACAAAGACAAAAAAGCTACAAGAAGCTGTATTTGTTGCCTCATCTGTTCCTGTACATGTCACTTTTGTTTGTCCGAGTTCAAAGACAGAACCAGAGACATGGTCACAGGCAAGTGTCACATTTCCCCCTGAGTTGTCCTGGCTCACAGGATCTGGCCACTGAGCTGCTGCAGGTGTGCGCTTTGGTCCAGCAAACACTTCAATGTTGCTACCACACAGCACTCGAGGAGGTTCTTTGTCTGAAGAAAAAAAAAGTATATCTCACAACAAATGTACTCAACTGTTGTGATGATGCCTCATTTACAGGAAACATATTATTTACTACAAATATACCTCACTTACTGCAAATACATCTTATATACAATGAATATACTTCACTTGAAGCAAAAACATCTTATTTACAATGAATATACTACATTTACAGCAAATACACTTTTAACAATTAAAAACTTATTTACAACAAAAAATATACCTCATTCGAACCATGTTTACAATACATGCACCTCAGTAATAGTAAACATGTATGTCTCAACAATTTTCCAGAAGGACTTATATTTATGTATTAACATTTATTATTTTTTAATGCAGTTTTTAAAATCCAGTTTTGCAGCAAATAATAAACTTTTCCATTAATAAATCTTTTACTTCAAACAATATGTATTAAATTCTGTTTTATTATAAAAACATAAAAAATACTTTTTCACAAAACATGAAACAATTTTCCAATGAGTATTTAAATCATGTTTAAAAAGGAACTTAAAATGACGTGATAAACGTGATAAACTTAATAAACTGTAAAATATCACTTTTCCCCTTATTTGAATCAAAACCACTATATTTCCCTTTATATCACATTTACCTTACAGGAATAAGGGAAAGGTGGAAAAACATCTACAAATAACACTAATACAGCATTACACCAAAAGACACAAATCTATAGATATCTAATAATGGCACTTTCTGTCTTAGAAGGCGTCTTTTTTTTATAATTCAGCTTCACCTAACATTTCCCTTTTCCACAATCATATTCCCTCTGCACCAAGTTCCTCTTCTTTCTCACTTGCAACACATAGTTCAGAACCCCCTCACTGCATCAGATTACAACCCCTCTTCCTCAACTACAATCACCTATTCCACCTTCTCCTAGCTAGATTACCATTGTATCACTCACTCTCCTTTCCGACCCCCCCTCCCCCCAAACCACAACCATCTATCACACATCACAGGTCTCCATTTAAAAATATTTCACCATACGCACTTGTGGACACAGCCTCTTACAAGTCACAGCTAACTGCTCCATTCATTCTATTTTTCCATTCCTATTTTTTACATACCATTCATGTGAATTTATATTTTATCTTCTTTCTTTATTTCTCAGCTGTTTTGTTAAGTGTCCAGGTCTCATAGCCAAATGTTGTGAAGGGAAAGATGCATGCCCTTAAAAATCTTATTTTTGTAGTTCTGTCTGTTCCTCTCCACAGATTCTTTATTTGTTTTACTTTCTGAAGAGCGATAGATGTCCTCCTTTTAATTTCCCTCATTGTATCTCCATTATTAGTTAGTAGTGATCCAAGATATTCAAAACTCTCCACTTCTTCCAATTTTTCCTCATTTATATATGTAAGTCATCATATTTTGGCCTGAGAATGGAATAAATGAATATGTGAAAGTTACAGAAAACATAATTATTTTACCTTTAACAAAGACAAAAAAGCTACAAGAAGCTGTATTTTTGCCTCATCTGTTCCTGTACATGTCACTTTTGTTTGTCCAAGTTCAAAGACAGAACCAGAGACACGGTCACAGGCAAGTGTCACATTTCCCCCTGAGTTGTCCTGGCTCACAGGATCTGGCCACTGAGCTGCTGCAGGTGTGCGCTTTGGTCCAGCAAACACTTCAATGTTGCTACCACACAGCACTCGAGGAGGTTCTTTGTCTGAAGAAAAAAAAAAGTATATCTCAAAATAAATGTACTCAACTGTTGTGATGATGCCTCATTTACAGGAAACATATTATTTACTACAAATATACCTCACTTACTGCAAATACATCTTATATACAATGAATATACTACATTTACAGCAAATACACTTTTAACAATTAAAAACTTATTTACAACAAAAAATATACCTCACTTACTGCAAATACATCTTATTTACAATGAATATACTACATTTACAGCAAATACACTTTTAACAATTAAAAACTTATTTACAACAAAAAATATACCTCATTCGAACCATGTTTACAATACATGCACCTCAGTAATAGTAAACATGTATGTCTCAACAATTTTCCAGAAGGACTTATATTTATGTATTAACATTTATTATTTTTTAATGCAGTTTTTAAAATCCAGTTTTGCAGCAAATAATAAACTTTTCCATTAATAAATCTTTTACTTCAAACAATATGTATTAAATTCTGTTTTATTATAAAAACATAAAAAATAATTTTTCACAAAACATGAAACAATTTTCCAATGAGTATTTAAATCATGTTTAAAAAGGAACTTAAAATGACGTGATAAACGTGATAAACTTAATAAACTGTAAAATATCACTTTTCCCCTTATTTGAATCAAAACCACTATATTTCCCTTTATATCACATTTACCTTACAGGAATAAGGGAAAGGTGGAAAAACATCTACAAATAACACTAATATAGCATTACACCAAAAGACACAAATCTATAGATATCTAATAATGGCACTTTCTGTCTTAGAAGGCGTCTTTTTTTTATAATTCAGCTTCACCTAACATTTCCCTTTTCCACAATCATATTCCCTCTGCACCAAGTTCCTCTTCTTTCTCACTTGCAACACATAGTTCAGAACCTCCTCACTGCATCAGATTACAACCCCTCTTCCTCAACTACAATCACCTATTCCACCTTCTCCTAGCTAGATTACCACTGTATCACTCACTCTCCTTTCCGACCCCCCCCCCCCAAACCACAACCATCTATCACACATCACAGGTCTCCATTTAAAAATATTTCACCATACGCACTTGTGGACACAGCCTCTTACAAGTCACAGCTAACTGCTCCATTCATTCTATTTTTCCATTCCTATTTTTTACATACCATTCATGTGAATTTATATTTTATCTTCTTTCTTTATTTCTTCACCCAGTGTGTTTTTGCATGATTAAGGTGCAAACCGAAATGTCACAACTTTGTGACTGTTCCTACTTTTTTCCTAGTTTATACATCTTTGAGGTATTAGCTGATGTGGAACTTCCGAAGCATCTTTTTCTCAGTCAGCTTTTTTCATGACTGATTCTACAGAGATTTGTACAGTTGGTCACACTGGAAACAAAAACTGTTTGTGTTGTAAAGTTAGTTCTCTTTGTGTTTTCTTCTTTTGTATTCAGTTTTGCTTCTCTTCTGCACTAAATGAAGCTGCATAATTAAGCAAAGGAACTTTCCAAGTGATTGCCTCTCATCACTTTTTCCCAGACATCAGTGCTAAAAGTGTGTTACATTTTTCAGCATAACATAATTTGACATTTCAATGGAAAACAAGTGGAATTATATTCTATGTTGAATTATTCTCTTCTTGCTTCTAGAAATCTACAAATAAGGGGTAAGTTACTGATGACCACACATCTAGCTCTCTTACCAACACATTGTCCAGGTTCAGTCCATGTCTTGTCTGCTTGGCAGGTGATAATATCGTTGCTCTCTATGTCATAGCCAGCATCACATGATACAACACATCGAGACTGATATGAGTAATCTTGTGTTCCACACTCAATGCGTCCATTTGCTATGGCTGCTTGTGGTGGGCCACAGATAGTGGCTGAAAAAAATTTCTCTCCTAAAATCAAATCTGAAGACTGATAAATCCACCATATAAAACAACAAATAATCTTAAAATCCTATACACCCGTCTTCTTCTAACAGATGCTTGTGCATTGTGGGATTTCAAGCAATAAAGCTGTCGGCTTTCTGGTAAAGCAAGGTAAAAAATGGCTAAGTATCATACAACACTACTGTACTTCTTGTGAAAATACCAAAAAAGGGCAACCTTAGTGACTGTAACAACTGGAGAGGAGTAACCTTAATATCAGTTGTGTCAAAAGTATTTTGCAAGGTCATTTTGAATAGACTCAAAGATATAGTGGATACTGCAATGAGAGAAGAACAAGCAGGATTTCGAAAAGGGAGAAGCTGTCTCGACCAGATCTTTACTCTCAGAATAATACTTGAAGAACATATTGAAAAGCAGAAACCATTAATACTGAATTTCATAGATTTTAAGAAGGCATTTGATAGCATACACAGAGATTCATTATGGAGAATTTTATGTCTATATGGAATACCATCTAAAATTGTCAACATCATTAAGGACTTATACAATGGATATGGTTGTGCAGTCAAGACAGAAGAAGGGATGAGTGAATGGTTCCAGATTGAAACAGGCGTGAAACAAGGATGTATACTGTCTCCTTTACTTTTTGGGATTACAATAGACTTCATAATGAAAAAATGCTGCACAGGTAACACAGGTATTGACTGGGTACATGGGACCCAACTAGAAGATCTTGATTTTGCTGATGACATAACTCTTATCAGTAATAATGTGAATTCCATGCAAGAAAAACAGATAGCCTATCTTCACTGGCTAGCAAAATAGGACTTGAAATTAACAAGGACAAAACAAAAATAATGAAAATTCCCATCAATCAAAATGGAAAAATACACATAGAAGGGACAGATATTGAAGAAGTCAATCAATTTGCATACCTTGGCAGCTACATAGACCAGGATGGTGACACTAGAAAGGAAGTTAGGATCAGAATTGCAAAAGCAGCATCAATCTTCAAGAATCTTGAGAACATATGGAATTCAAAAGTTATAAGCACAAAAACCAAGATAAGACTATTCAATTCAAATGTAATATCCACCCTCATTTATGCATGCGAAAGCTGGAAAACAACTAAAGAAATAGAAAAGAAATTAGACTCTTTTGAAAACAAATGCCTAAGGAAAATAGTCGGCATCAAGTGGAATGAATTCAAGAACAATGCAGAGATAAGACAGATGACTGAACAACAACCAGTCTCACGGGTGATCAGGAAAAGGAGATGGACATATGTTGGCCACTTGATGAGAAGAAATGAGCAGAGAATCCCAAAACAAGCTATGAAGTGGAACACAACAGGCCGAAGAAAAAGGGGCAGACCGCGTGAAACTCTGAAGAGAACATTATTAAGAGAGGCCAAGTTAACAGGCATAAAATCCTTTGATGAGGTTGAAAGACTCGCCGAAGACAGGAAAAATTGTCGAACTACTTTGCGAGCCCTATGTGACGTCTAACGGCACGGGAAGGATATAAGATATAAGATAAGTACTTCTTGAGTAAAGAGAAAGCTGTAAAGTGGGCAGATATCAACTGTTGTGTGTCTTTGCCAAGCATCATCATCCTGAGCAACTCCTGTCATGGCTGAATCTACCAATACTGGATTTGCATAATAACTGTCCACGGTAAAAGCAAACAATATTTGTGTTGCCAGGTACAATCTCCTGTACTTGCAACTTCTAACTTCAAGTTCATATAATATGTTTTGGTTAAAAAAAATAGTTAGAACAATGATACACACAGCAACCACTCTGGGTTCAGGAAAGAACAACGGATAATCTTTCAGTTTCAAACAGGGAACTTTCAAGTTAGGGTATTTGTCCATGGGATGGAATATGGGTAAAAAGAAAAAAAAAGTAAAATTCCCATTTCCATGCCATTAAAGCATATTGGGGATACAGAGTTAGGCCTGTATTTCCATGAGCGTTATATGAAAGTGTGATGTACAGAATATGGGTATTCTCAAAGTGTGATGTACAAAATATGGGTATTCTCAAAGTGTGATGTACAGAATATGGGTATTCTCAAAGTGGGATGTACAGAATATGGGTAATCTCCATAAATTCCTCATAAAGCGTGCACTTGTGCATGTGTGTGTGTGTGTTTGCATTTGTGTGCATATGTGTATGTGTACGAGGAATTTCTGGAACAGTTCTGACTGCAGTCCATCATCAAAATATTGTGGCACAAATAACAGTTTATCAGTACGAGAATTTTAGATCACACAAGCCTTAGAATGGAAGAGATGAGCTACAAGTTTGTTTTTAAAATATGAACAAATATCTGTTTTAATGTTTCTTCATGTCAAAGGATTTTTTGTTCTAAATTCGTTTGATGTTGAGGGGTAAGGTTTGGGATGGGGGGCCCTGTAGGGGAAAGAGAAATGCCTCAAAGAAAGTTTGACACTGCTTTTCTAGAAAGTCTTAGTATCAAAACAAAACTTATCTGCTAATGAAGCCAAACAGATGGATTATAAAATTATTCCTATGAAATGCATGCGAAAATGAAACTCTGATGACGTACACATTTTCACATGAGAACAAGTCCATACTATGAGGTGTTATGGTTGATTGTTGTGAATGTTTCATCTTGCTGCTGCGTATGAAATATTTATTAACTTCTGTTAACGAAATACTTGTGCTAAAGCATACCTATAACATTTCTGTTAATGAAATACTTGTGTTAAAACATTTCTGCGCTAAAGTTGTAGGGTTCTTCACTTTAGAAAGTTAAAAAAAAAGACTGATTACCACTGCAGGACGTCTCATTGCTCCATGTTCCATCCTGCATACATTCTGCCTGTAAGCCACCTTTGAGCAAATATCCTGGATTACATGTGTAGGTACAAATACTGCCATAGATGTGCTTTGACTCTGCAGGCTGGCACGAGGCAATGCCATAAAGAAGGCTTGTTCTCGTCATAGGACATCTGCGAACTGAAACATTATACTAAATTATATACTTTCAAGCAAACCATTTACTACAGTTTTCACGGTCACACTGTGGGTAGCTATGTAAATGACTTTGAAGCTGAAGGTGAACAACTGTAAAATAACTGCTCACATTTGTTTCAGTTCAACAAATACGAACACTTTTTTCAGATTATAAACTTATGTATTTTTCTTTCATCCAGTGCTCTTTAAATGCTTCAGTTTTTCTTCTTAAAATTTATGTTTTAATTTTCATGAGTTCAGTGCTGAAGCTCTTGGTGTGTTACTAAAGTACGTACACAGCGAGTAAAAGTTTGCCAGTTTCAGGCAAGGGTAGTTTTCTTTTACTGTTTTGGTTACATAAAGCTGGCATAGTTTGAAGTTTGAAAGTCATATTTTAAAATTGTCACTCATCATTTATGATACATTACTATTAGTTATAAGAGGAAAATGCCAATCAGTCAGAAATTTTTTAAAATGTGTATGCTGAAATATTAAACCTGCATTTTTCTACATCATCAAGGACTGACACTTCTCCTCAATCACTTTCACATTATATACAAGTTTTAGAGCTTCAAACTTTTGTTGTTTCAAAAGCTAAGGTGGTGGTGATTGTGGTGGTGATAGTGGTGGTGGTGGTGGTGGTGATTGTGATGGTAGTGGTGGTGGTAGTGATGGCAGTGATAGTGGTGGTGGTGGTGATGATGGTGGTGGTGGTGATAGTGGTGGTGGTGGTGGTGGTGGTGATGATGGTGGTGGTGATAGTGGTGGTGGTGGTGGTGGTGGTGGTGGTGATGATGGTGGTGATTGTGGTGGTGGTGGTGGTGATGATGGTGGTGGTGGTGATAGTGGTGGTGGTGGTGGTGGTGATGGTGGTAGTGATGGTGGTGATTGTGGTGGTGGTGGTGGTGATGATGGTGGTGGTGGTGATATTGGTGGTGGTGGTGGTGATAGTGGTGGTGATAGTGGTGGTGGTAGTGGTGGTGGTGGTGGTTGTGGTGGTAGTGACAGTGGTGGTGGTGGTGGTGGTGGTGATGGTGGACAATAAAAATGATAACAGTTTACCTATCACACTGAAGCTAAAAGAGCATGTGGCTATGGCTTGCTGAGAATCTTTGGCAAGAAAACTGACAGTGTGTCTGCCTTCTGGATGTTCTGATCCTGGAACCTGTCCTTGTGTCTGACTGATCCTGTCAAAGAATAAAGCCACAAAAAAAAACGTCTTAAGATCGTCTTTAATTTTCTTTTCTCTTTTTTTCTCTCACACAACTAAAACACATTGTTACATAGGGTGGCCATGAGAAACATGCCAGCTTCACATATTTTGGAACATTAGGTGCGCTGGTTGCTCGTAGCCCACCCTATATCTTAAATCATTGGAATTGAAAAACAAAAAGAGATTTGTAGTTTTATTAAGTCCATGGATATTTTATTTTACTAAGCATCACTAGCTACTACATGAAATCCCTATCACATATTCAAATTTATCTAGCACTTTATTCTCCCCTTCCTTATAATCTTCTGTCATGTCAGTCTACTGTCAAGACATCCTTTGTATAACCACACCCACATCAGCCTTGTTCACATTTAGTTTAACAAGTCACTTACTGCACATTTGTTCCATCCTCTGGATCACTGGCAGCGGGTTGTTGCCAGGATACGGGTGCTGTAACTTTTCCCTTGGCAGCGTAGAAGACATCTGCGACTACTGGGCATGTTATGGTTGGTCTGTTATTTGCTGCAGAGATTAGTTTTCACATTTATTAAGACACCTACATTGTACATTAAAACAACTACATTACTGATCGGTAAAAATTTCTTTCTAATGTAGCTTAAACAATATATTCTCACTATATAATGTCTTGTTTGTAACATCTAACTTTATGATGTTACAATATATGCTAACAGTACCATTTGAAAATACTACAGACATTTGGTCGTTACGTAAAATGCTTAATTTTGTCATAACTGGTATAAATGTCAGTTGTTCGTGTTAGGTGCTAATCATCCTTTTAGAGTAAATGAATGTTTGTAAGACATCCATAACACATTTTTCCATTAGTTACGTGAGATGGAAGAACTAATGAGATACCACATCATTTCAGGATGCAATTAGAGCCAAACTATAAGTAGGGCCTACAAAGAATTTAAGTTACTTATGGAGAAGTGAAAATATTCCATTTTAAACCACAAATCCTCCTTTCCCCATATCCCCCCTCCACCCTCGCATAAAAAAGAAGCAGCCAAGATACGTGACCTACCTAGATCACCTTAGTTATATCCATGCAGTGAGACCTGAGCAAAGAGTTGAATTTTGACGCACGAAAATAGTTGGCGAAACTTGACTTCAGACAAGCCTTAGGGCAAAATGCCGCCTGGTAGCTTTATAAACAAATTACGCCTCCATTAACAGAGAACGACTGGACCGCCTCCGTCTTCTCTGATCTGTTATTTCTCAGAGACTCGAATGAAGGTCGCCAGACAGAAAATTGTAAATTGAAATTTTGCGCAGATGAAAACTTTAACCAAACTCTTAGGATTTAAAATTCAGAGACCACCAACGGCCAGAGTACTGCTACTCAAGACAAACTGTTGTGAAAAATTAAGGCAGCAGTCTCGAAAACCTTTTACAAAGCACACTGACGTGGGGCTGGCTCTGTCAGCATTGCATGGACAGCCACTGGATCGAGGTGATATTGTTCAACTGGTCAGTCAACACAGGGCAGGCGCTACCAGCCGCAGGACGCCGGTGGATATGGACATGTCTGGAGTGCAATGATAACGACCCAGACCATAAACCATAACGTCACAAGCTACCAACAACTCGTCCACGAATTATACTAAGTAATACCAGAAGTACAGAATTAAATACAATAACTATATAAATTTAATTACATGAATTTATATCAATACGCAAATCCCAATCAAGAAATTTGTAAAATATTTATATTTGAATGTCATGACTGTTTATTTGTATGCTTCCTGCGGTGTTTGGTTGACTTTCAACTGATTCCTCCCACTTGTTGTGTACAACTGATTCCTCCCACTTGTTGTGTACAACTGATTCCTCCCACTTGTTGTGTACAACTGATTCCTCCCACTTGTTGTGTACAAATGATTCCTCTCACTTGTTGTGTACAATTGATTCCTCTCACTTATTGTGTACAACTGATTCCTCCCACTTATTGTGTACAACTGATTCCTCCCACTTTTTGTGTACAACTGATTAGGTAATGCGTCGATATCTCATCATTTGGGTCTGACCTTTTACAGAGTGCGGATCGCTTGCGAAATGAACAGCTGTTTAAGCGTCGCGTAACGGTCAAAATGCAGAGGAGTGTCTAGCAACGATAAAGTTTTGTGTTAAACTTGAAAAATCCGCGGCAGAGACGCTTGCTATGATATAGAAAGCCTACGGAAAGGATGGTTTATCGAAAGCACAAGTGGTTCGGTGGCACAAGACGTTCAACGAAGGAAGAAAGAGCGTCGAGGATGATCAACGCACAGGGGACCTATTAAATGTGCAAATCGAGGACGGAATCGACGCTCATTGTCTTTTTTCACTCTAAAGTTGTTGTCCATAAGGAGTTCGTACCACACGGACAAATGGTCAACTCAGCATTTTACGTGGAAGTGCTTAAACGGCTGAAGAACAGAGTTGCGTGCTAAAGGTCGGAGATCACCAACATCTGGGTTCTTCACCATGACAATGCGCCGAGCCATGTTTCTGGCGAAACAAACCATGGCAACGCTGTGCATACCTCCCTACAGCCTGGACTTGACCTCAGCTGACTTTTTTTTTTTCCTCGGCTAAAATCAAGCTTGAAAGGCCACCATTTTGGGACTGTTAATGATATGCAAGCTGCCTTGATGAGTGCTTTGAAAGAGATCCCTTTTCAAGACTTCCAGGCGACCTACGACGCATGGCAGAACCGCTTGCAACGGTATATTGATGCTCAAGGATGTTACTTCGAGGAATTTTAAGTAAGACACCTTGTATATACACTTACGACAACTTACAAGAAAAGACTTACACTACATGATGTCGGCTCGGGTATCTGAGATCATTGCAAAGAACAATCATTTTCCCACAACAAAATGTCAGAACACTTCAACTACAAGCCCAATTATTCCATGTTAACGGCTCCCCTAAAAACAACATGCTGCCCGGCCATCTCCTCGAACGAAAACGACTGACCAACCTCAACTACTCATTACATACTTTCAAGCTGGTCAGTTCCATGACTACACCCGAGGTTATGCTTACCTTGACCTTTCGATCGGCCGTTTTCGGAAAGCCGAAGCCTCTCAGATTCTAAAGTTGTGTACTAGTCATAAGATACAGATATTGTAATACTGAAAATAAAGTTAACTAAGATAATAAAACAAAATATACTCACGAGGGGGACTGTTGTTGGAACCTTCACGGGGGCAGAAAAAACGGCAAAGTAAGTCTCCAACAAATATGGCGGCTTTTAATATCAACCCCCAAAATCTTTTATGTCTCGGATGATGCATTATGCTGTTTTCATGAATTCCTAAAGTATTTACAAAGAAATAAATAAAAGTAAATAAAAATCAAAATATATATATGACACTGTCGAAAACTGTATCAAGTAAGACATGCTGAATGGGTAGTTGAAATGAGTTCTCTGATAAAGCATAAACTGTATTAATCTTTGCGAAGAAATCTCAACAAAGATCTTCCTGGACAGCCAGCATTTGAAATAAGTGAAAAATTTGAAATACTTAACACAGTTTCATCCTCAGGAAAAATTGACACTGGAATTGAGAACAGATGCAATAAAGCGAATCAGGCCACCGGACAAATGACACCTTTACTGAAAAAGAAATACATTACAATTGAAACAAAAAGGGCACTGTACATCATAATTTTCATCATAAACCTGTGCTATCAATGTCAGACTATCTGTCAGACTGTGCTATCAATGTCAGACACGGACACTAACAACCAAAAACAAAAGAAAAATCATCACGACAGAAATGAGATGTTTAAGGAAAATACTAAATGTGACCAAAAAAAAAAATAACCAAATAAGAAATACCCTCATCAGGGAAAAGGTTGGAGTAACGCTATTATTACACTACATCCAGAAACAGCATGTCAAATGGTTTGGCCACGTGACACGGCTACCGCCAGACAGTGTAGCATTGAGAAACATTCACACTAAGATTTGTAGGTAACAGAGGAATGGGCCGCCCACGCTAGAGATGAAAGGAGGAAATGACGGAAACCTTTAACACAGAAAACATTCTGGACACATTAAACGTCATTATAATCTAGAGAAGACCGCATTGGAAGGGTACATAATGGGAAAAAGAAAGAGAGGAAGACCAAGGCAAAGATGGCTGCAAGACATTGTTGATAATCTAGCAAGTGAATGCATCAGAAGCAGAGCATCTTTCAACCGAGAGTCCTACAGGAGAGCTATTAGGGTGGCAAAGTTCCGCAAGGGACATGCAAACAACTGACATGATAAAACAAAGACAAATTGATAATATTACAACTGTAAAATATGAAAAGTCATAAATAAGTATATACTGGTAAACATGATACTATTATCGATAGCTTGGAGATACAATGCGGGAAATTAAAAGGAGGACATCTATTGCTCTTCAGAAAGTAAAACAAATAAAGAATCTGTGGAGAGGAGCAGACAGAACCACAAAAATAAGATTTTTAAGGGCATGCTTCTTTCCCATCGCAACATATGCCTGTGAGACCTGGACACTTAACAAAACAGCTGAGAAGCACATAAATGCCTTTGAATGTAAATGCTATAGAAGAGTTCTCCAAATATCGTGGACACAAAAAAGAACAAATATATCTATACTACAAGAGCTTAATATTGAAGAAGGCTGGCTAGTAAAGAGGATTAAAGAGAGAAAACTTAAATATTTTGGCCACATTAAACATCACGATAATTTAGAGAAGACCGTCTTGGAAGGATACATAATGGGAAAAAGAAAAAGAGGAAGACCGAAACGAAGATGGCTGCAAGACATCGTTGATGATCTGGAAATGGATGCAGCAGCAGCAGGCCATCTTGCTCACAACCGAGAGGCCTACAGGAGTGCTGTTTGGGAGGCAAAGTTCCGCAAGGGACAAGCAAACAACTGACATGATAAAACAAAGACAAATTGATAATATTACAACTGTAAAATATGAAAAGTCATAAATAAGTATATACTGGTAAACATGATACTATTATCGATAGCTTGGAGATACAATGCGGGAAATTAAAAGGAGGACATCTATTGCTCTTCAGAAAGTAAAACAAATAAAGAATCTGTGGAGAGGAGCAGACAGAACCACAAAAATAAGATTTTTAAGGGCATGCTTCTTTCCCATCGCAACATATGCCTGTGAGACCTGGACACTTAACAAAACAGCTGAGAAGCACATAAATGCCTTTGAATGTAAATGCTATAGAAGAGTTCTCCAAATATCGTGGACACAAAAAAGAACAAATATATCTATACTACAAGAGCTTAATATTGAAGAAGGCTGGCTAGTAAAGAGGATTAAAGAGAGAAAACTTAAATATTTTGGCCACATTAAACATCACGATAATTTAGAGAAGACCGTCTTGGAAGGATACATAATGGGAAAAAGAAAAAGAGGAAGACCGAAACGAAGATGGCTGCAAGACATCGTTGATGATCTGGAAATGGATGCAGCAGCAGCAGGCCATCTTGCTCACAACCGAGAGGCCTACAGGAGTGCTGTTTGGGAGGCAAAGTTCCGCAAGGGACAAGCAAAGGAATGAATGAATGAATGATACCATAGAATTCTTATGTTCATCTGCGCTGTCTGTACCTAATGTATGAAAACCATTGGAACGTCCTGTAAAGCCTATTGAAGGGACATAACCGTACCTGAATTAATCCAAACCCCTCGGTCACAAATTAGCACTGTTATGTCCCCTGAGCCAGGATTCACCATGCACATTGTACCTTCTGGCACTTCGACCTGATTTTTTGCAGTCAGAGAAGTAATGGAGTTTCCCATCACATCAGAGAAGTCACATGCTTCAGGTTCCATATTCGGCTCCAGACTGCACGAAATCTAACACAAGTTAAAAGCACAGAACATTAACCAGAATTTTTACAAAATTATTTACTGAATGAAATTTAGAAAATATGATTAGATCTCACAACAGGGCGTTGTATATCCACAAATCGTGACATGAATACGCTGAATATACATGAAGTATCAATGCAGCACTGTGTTTCTGACTTTCCAAAGAAGAATACATCATGAACTCGAGGAACATGAGACTGCAGGTAGGAAACACACACAAAGGAAAGTCAGCCAAGATGTACATGAATTCCTATAAATAGCAGTTTTATTTCAAGGGCATGGCATCTCTACGGTCAGAAAAGACCGCAATGGCTGTTACTGTGATCAACGCAGGAAGTGTAATTCAATATATCGTGCTATCTCCACAGGAAATTTTGATTACAACATATCTTTATTTTGCTCTATCACAGGAAATACTGATCACAACATATCGTTATCTTTCTCTATCACAGGAAAGATTGATTACAACATATCTTTATTTTGCTCTATCACAGGAAAAATTGATTCAAACACATCTTTATTTTGCTCAGTGACAGGAAATATTGATTACAACATATCTTTATTTTGCTCTATGAAAGGAAAGATTGATTGCAACGTATCTTTATTTTGCCCTATCACAGGAAAGATTGATTACAACATATCTTTATTTTGCTCTATCACAGGAAAGATTGATACAAACACATATTTATTTTGCTCTATGAAAGGAAAGATTGATTGCAACGTATCTTTATTTTGCTCTATCACAGGAAAGACTGATTACAACATATCTTTATCTTGCCAGGAAAGATTGATTACAACATATCTTTATCTTGCTCTATCACTTCTTCTCACAACGCACCCGATCAAGTTCTCCTAATGTTGCCTGCCCCTCTACAGAACATTTTCTTCCCCTCAGTGTAACCTCAATCAATCAAGTGCCGTGTCACGTGGCGTAGGCGATCATTTCTCTCCCACAATTCCCTGTCTTTAGACTTGATTATGAGATCTGCCGGTGACTTTCTTCCTAGACACACCGACAGCCCACCCAGTAACTTGTCTCTCTGTCTTCCCCTGTGTCTTCTTCCCTCAATTTTTCAAGTTGGCACAGTGTATTCCAATTTTCCTCATCTCAGAAAATGCCCTACAAATCTCGCTTGTCTGCCTCTGATCTTTGCCATAATTTGCCTTTTAACTCCAGCCTCTCTTAAGACTTCTTCGTTGGTTTTCTTAGCTGCCCATGGTACACAATATCCTTATTAGAACCACATTTCCATGGCCTCCATTTCTCGCTGTACTCTCTTATTCATGGACCATGCTTCACACCCATAAAACAAAATTGGCTTGATGTAACATTTAAGTACTTGGAATCTTGTTTCCATTGATATGGATCTGTTGCACAAGATGTTTCTCATTTTCTGGAATGCTGACTTGGCCTGAGCACGTCTGCTTTTTATTTTATTGTGACATTTCCCATCAGTTGATATAATCATTCCTAAGTACTTGAATCTATCAACTTGTTTCACTTCTGTGCCTTCGATGGTAATGCTACATTTTGATGGTACTCTTTTCTTTGAGATGACCACCACTTCAGTCTTCTTTTTATTCAGACTGAGACCTTTACTTTTAATTTCTCGAACCACGATGTCCAGAAGAGCCTGTACCTCTCCTTCACTTTTAGCAATCAGGACTGTGTTGTCTGCATATCTTAAGTTGTTAAGGTTGTACCCGCCAATTGATATTCCCGGCAAGCTCTATATATTTCTCATTATGTTTTCGCTCTACAAGGAGAAGAGGTCAGGAGATAGAACACATCCTTGTCTCACTCCCAATTTTATATCTTGGAATGCTTCTATTTGGTTCGATGGTCTTCACATTCAACTGCAACCTGTTTCTTTGGTAGGGCAATGAAAATTGATTGTAAAAGGTCTGATGGGGCATAGTTACTGTTATAAATGTCATTCAACAATCTGGTAATTATTTCTATGCCAAGCTCTCCTAATGCTTCCAATTCTTGCTTGGTTATTTTATCTGGTCCTGGTGCTTTGTTGTTCTTCATGTGTTTGATGGCTTCTTCCACTTCTGCTTTTAATATGGGAGTCCCTTCATTATTTTTTTCGGATATCTATTTCGCTTCTATTGTCCTCATAGAGTTCTCTATGTATTCGCATCATCTTGCCATTATTTCATCTCTGTCCAGTCTTGTGGTATGCCCTTGTGTTTGTTATCTCCTCTATTTGTTTGTACATATCTCTTGCGTTTCCATGATGGTGTGTCTCTATCATGGACACAAAAAAGAACAAATATATCCATACTACAAGAACTTAATGTTGAAGAAGGCTGGCTAGTAGAGAGGATTAAAGAGAGAAAACTTAAATATTTTGACACATTAAACGCCATGATAATCTAGAGAAGACCGTCTTGGAAGGGTACATTATGGGAAAAAGAAAGAGAGGAAGACCAAGGCGAAGATGACTGCAAGACATCGTTGATGATCTGCAGATGGATGCATCAGCAACAGGCCATCTTGCTCACGACCTAGAGGCCTACATGAGTGCTGTTAGGGAGGCAAAGTTCCGCAGGGGACATGCAAATGAATGAATGAATGAATGTGTCTCTATTTCATTACTTTTCTTATTTAGCCACTCTTCTTTAGCTTTATTGCATTTGAGTCTTATTTATTTATTTATTTATTTTTTCATCTTTATCTTCATTAAGACTTCTTCTCTGATCTATTAACTGTAAAATTTCTTCTGTCATCCACCCCTTTTTAGCGTGTCATTTATTTGAAAGTAGAATTTCGATAGATGTGTTCTGAATAGAGTCTTTAAGCATATTCCATTGTTCACCAATCGTTTCAATCTTCCCTATAGCATTATGCCTAGTATATACTATGGTACAGTATAACCTACAAGTATAATTTTCGTTATACTGTAGTATTATGCTTTTTAGTGTGGTCAAAATATTTCACTTGTGCTGTTCTTACGTCTCTCATTATTTTTCTCTTCTCTCTTGAATTATAATTGATCTAGCATTTCTTTGTTTTATTTCTTGTGCTAGGAACTTGACCCACTTTTCAACAGTCAATGGATATGTCTGCTTCTTTGTGTCTGCCTAAAACAACACAAACGAAACTAGAAAAAATGAAATAACGAGCTAATCTGCAATCATATGTTGATCATAATAAGCAACAAAACTTTCTGTAGAGTGTATGAGGAAAAGTGTGGCACACCCTAATAGATAAGATCAAAGGATGGACAGCTTTCCGATGTGCACAACTGAGCCCTTGGCTGGAACTAACTGAAGATCCAGATTAACCTTTCTTACACCGAAGACAAGACAGAGCTGCTGCAGACCCAACACATGGGCCAAGCACGTTGAAGCATCTCATCTCTGACACAACAGCGTAAAGATGGCTGAATTTAAGGTTTTCTGGAAGTGCTCATAAATCACGTGATCAGTAAAGTCGAACAATAAAATTTTTCTGAAAGATTCAGAACTTCAAGAGCCTAAATAAAAACATTCCTGATTACTTGTATGGTCACAACAAGAAATTAATACGTTTGTATCAAGGGAAATGAAAGATAAACAGTGTAATTTACAAACGAAAGAGGCCTAAACATAATTAATAGTTCTTGTACGTGTGACAAATTGTTTAAACTGGGTTGACTTCGGTTTCTGTCTGTCTGAAAACTAAATAAAAATTTGAAACCACCTAAATAATTTACCTCAGTTCTTGCATGTACGACATCCTCAATAGCGTTCGCTGATATTTTGTACGCTGATAACATAATCAGCAACCAAATGATGTTTCCTTTCATTCTTTCGTTTTGTTGAGCGGCTGAGTTCAAGTGCCTGGCTAGGCAAAAGATAAACATATTTACTATAAAAACTCATGCATGAAGATTAGGCACAACAGAGCTCAGCAGGAGGTAACTCTTCCAAGAGAAAACACGAAAAACTTCATATTCTCGCGGCGTACTTGTACGAACTCCCTGTAACTGCGAGCTGGTGTTCTTTACAGCCGATGCTGCAGAGGAACAGCATAGTATCGGCGTGGGAGTGGGTTATGGCAGCTACTTTTTCAGTCCCGGAGTACAGCTAAAAGCAGGGGGTGTGGAATGCTTCTTTAGCAGACTCCACCACCATGGGGACTACGGCGATCACTGCCCTGTTAGCCAGGTTAGGCCTGTTATTGGGGGTACCACGGAGAGGTGGGACAGGGTCTTGGTCAGCTATGGTTCGCTAACCCTGACGCTGGCATGTCAGCTATGGGTCGCTGATTGCCTCAATAACAAGCGTCTTCACCCCTAATGCTGCGTTACGAAACATCTCAGACTTTTTAATAATTAGTTGCCATTACCTGAGAAATGTTTTGGTTCTTTGCCGAAGTCTGAGCTATTTTAACTCTCTCATTAGACTACCCGTTAAAAGTATGTTACCGACGGCTTTCTGGCGTTAGATTATAATCTGTGACATCTCACGGTCTGGTCAACATTTTCTTATAATCTGTGACATCCCATGGCCTGGTCAACATTTTCTTATAATCTGTGACAACCCACGGTCTGGTCAACATTTTCTTATAATCTGTGACATCTCACGGTCTGGTCAACATTTTCTTATAATCTGTGACATCCTAAGGTCTAGTCAACATTTTCTTATAATCTGTGACATCTCACGGTCTGGTCAATATTTTCTTATAATCTGTGACATCTCACGGTCTGGTCAACATTTTCTTATAATCTGTGACATCCCATGGCCTGGTCAACATTTTCTTATAATCTGTGACATCCTACGGTCTGGTCAATATTTTCTTATAATCTGTGACATCTCACGGTCTGGTCAACATTTTCTTATAATCTGTGACATCCTAAGGTCTGGTCAACATTTTCTTATAATCTGTGACATCTCACGGTCTGGTCAATATTTTCTTATAATCTGTGACATCCTACGGTCTGGTCAACATTTTCTTATAATCTGTGACATCCTACGGTCTGGTCAATATTTTCTTATAATCTGTGACATCCTACGGTCTGGTCAACATTTTCTTATAATCTGTGACATCTCACGGTCTGGTCAATATTTTCTTATAATCTGTGACATCCTACGGTCTGGTCAACATTTTCTTATAATCTGTGACATCCTACGGTCTGGTCAATATTTTCTTATAATCTGTGACATCCTACGGTCTGGTCAACATTTTCTTATAATCTGTGACATCCTACGGTCTGGTCAACATTTTCTTATAATCTGTGACATCTCACGGTCTGGTCAACATTTTCTTATAATCTGTGACATCTCACGGTCTGGTCAACATTTTCTTATAATCTGTGACATCCCACGGTCTAGTCAACAATTTCTCTTAACAGACCTTGGAGTTCTGGTGGACCAACTGCCCATCAGACACAAATTGTGACAAAACCTAAGTATGATGGGGGAGAGTTTGCTGTCTTCATTTTTTTGGTCTCTTTTCCTTGTTTTTGTGCTAGTGGAAAAAGTGGATTTTTGGAGACTGCTGATAACCGGGACAGTACGAGGAAAACAGTTACTTTCTTGCTGTCCCAAATAGCATAATGATGATGATGACGATGATGATGAACTGTCCTGGCTTTCTGAAGCACAAATAATCAAATTTCTTGGTAAGCTCTGCCTCGACAGAAAATATACGCATCTTTAAAATGTTAGACAGGCTGTAGCTGAATTATCTTTTTTTTTCAGTGATAAGTCTTTCACACTGTGGAGGGTTGTTGTTGTTGTTGTTGTTGTTTTTATTATTATTATTATTATTATTATTATTATTAGTAGTAGTAGTAGTAGTAGTAGTAGTAGTAGTAGTAGTAGTAGTAGTAGTAGTAGTACTGTTGTTGTTCTTATTCTGGTTGATGACGCTGTTATATGAAATCAGTAAATCAGTCAAGTGTCCTATAAAACCTCAGAAGTTATCTCATAACTCCTCCATTCACTCACTCATTCATTCATTCACTCCTTCATTCATTAACTCACTCTTCCATTCACTCACTCATTCATTACGTGGCCTATCAAAGAGCATATTTCTCTAGTGCGGTCACTGTTGTTCCCGTCCAGTTCAATTCTTGCTCTTTTCTCCTACCGTTTTATCAGCCCACTGACATTTTTTTTTAGCTTTTCTCTGTCTTTCTTTTTTCTTTTTTTCTTTGAGAGATTCTGTAAGTGAGCACTAAAATGAAATGAAGTGTCTTCGTCCATACTGAGGTCGTATCAATATTGCAAGTTTCATTAATGTGGAGTTTAAGGACACACCGGTAAATCCTTCCTCTTACATCTTACATGCTTCTCGTGCCGCTAAACGTCACACAGGGCTCACATGGTAGTTCTCCAAGTTTCCTGTCCTCGGCTCTTCATATATTTTTTTGTATCTTTGAACTGATGAGACGACAGCAAGCCACAGCAATATCTACTGAAACCGACAACGCTGCACTTGTCTTTACTCTTGCACGAAGAACTTTCCCAAATATCAGTTTTTTTCAATAGAGCTTTCGGTTACATTTTATTCTTTATTTTAGTGTAAAAAAAACACTCTTTACAAAACATCAGCGGAAAGTAAGTGTGAACTTTTTCTTATTTTATTTGTAACTAACTGATTACCCGGCGTTGCTCGGGAATTTATTAACTATTAATACTGCGGAGTAGATTTGAGATAGCCATGTTCCTCCCACGGACAACCTTATGTTGATTGCTCAAGGGGGGTTCACCCAAGAAATTATTTATTCTTGCTCCTGGGGTGAAACTAAAAATGTTCTATATATTCAGGTTTTGAGTTAAATTAATATTAAAGTGAATTTATAAAAGACTTTACTCTATAATGTGTAGACTGCCCTGTGACTTGTTGATCGTGATCGAGAACAGAAGTTTCACTAGAAATTGCAATTTTTTAAAGTTAAAAGGGAGATCCGTCGGAATGAGTGTTTCCGTGGGATAAAAACTGCTTCACCCTCTCCTTGTCCTGTTAAGATAGTCGCTTCAACTACATTGCCCAGCATTCTCTTTCCACACAGCCTTGTGCCGTTGCAAAGTTTTGGCGGGTCGAGATTCCGTAGTAAAATAATTGGAGATCCCATCCTAATTTTCACCCCCTCTCACCTTCCCCCCCCCCATGCCGATGGGGGCTGAACTTGGACGTAAACGGCATCGGCAGTGTCACTATTCATCTCAGCGACACCACAAACTATGGAATCGACACTAATATCGGTTGTTTTCGATTGTGTGTACATGTGTAGATATAGCTAGATACCGCAGACATTAAGATATCACTACGATACCGGAATGGATACCGACTTAGTGCACAGTTACTTATGGAACACCTTGTATAATGTGTGGTCTTCCCAACATTAATCTTCTCTGTATTTAGAAGCTGTATTGGCAGTTATTAATCATCACTTTATTTCCTGCGATGATAAATACGGAAATGTTAGAATCCATCCAAGCATTCTTATGTGCTTTACACTTTACTAGTGGGCATGTTACACTTTTAAAACATCTTAGACTTTCCGGCCACCAACAGTGGTAAAATATGCTGTCCACTTGTATTTGCACAGACCTTTACAGTAAACACGTTGTTTGCTGAATTTAAAGCCAGGAGCAGTCTTTTCGCGTCACGAAGCAAGTGATTTACGAGGCAGGACCTATCAATGTAGGCCAGCAAGTGATTTACGAGGCAGGACCTACCAATGTAGGCCAGCAAGTGATGTACGAGGCAGGACCTACCAATGTAGGCCAGCAAGTGATTTACGAGGCAGGACCTACCAATGTAGGCCTGTCTCATCTGCACTGTACACGTCGTCCTTGGTAGAACCTTCTTCTTTCATCATCTTCAGAAAAGATTCTTTAAAGGCTTCTGCCGCCTGAACATCATCTGACAGAGATTCTTCTTGAGCTCCAACCAACTGTATACCATAGCGAGATTTAACAGTTTTCAGTAGTGCTGTACTAGCTTTAAATTCAGATAGTACCTTATTCTCAATAGATAACGGTTTCTTTTCGTTGTAGACGCCATAATTAACCAAATAATACGCTTGTAGAGAATATTTAAATTAAACAGAAGAACTACACAATATTAAAATAGCTACGAACTAAATATGAAACACCGACTAGAAAACATAAAACATGTACAACATCCGCAGTGCCAGGCAACAGACAGAGCCAAAGCTCAAGGAGTGTTGAGAATTTTCGTGATATTAGCAATCGTTAGCTGGATATATACTAGAGAGAGGGGGGGGGGGGGGGGCTCAAAGCTACATTATTATTACTATTATTATTTTGATACAGCAGTGATTCGAATAATCGAGAATTCAGATGACTGGTGTTAGATAACCTAAATATGCATCAAATTAAAAGTTATCACTAAAACTTTACTTCCTTAAATCACCATTACAAAGCAACTGTACTTATATCAAAGAGAGATAATGAACTAATATTACGAAGAATAGACATACATACGTTCAGCTATAGCGTAGACACTCTTTCCTCAGATCTGTCTGCTGCATCTTTCGCCACAGAAAGTGCGTGGTTGAAAGAAGGCGATCCAGTTTTTCAAGCAGGACCGTACATTTTGCTTGTCTATTTTTGTTTCAAGTGACGTAGAGTTCCAGGAACGTTTACACCAGTAACCAGTGACACTTCGACCTTTAGGTTAAAAATACGAAACAGCGCAAAGACAAAAATTGCAGGACAAAAATATGAGTTTGTTGAAGAAAAAAGGAACTACAGTTGGTACTTTTATATTAAAATCTAGAATAAAACGAGATCCAGAAGAGAAGAGAAAATACAAGAAGTAAAGTTTCGTCAGCAACAAACGCGAGTATGAAATATAAAAGTGCGATACAATTTCTCGAGAAGCTAAGGGAAAGTTTACATCGGGAATTTTTTTTTTCTTAGAATGCACGAAGGTTAATTTTTCTTTATTCTATGAAAAAAGGAAACAGCACTTTTATGCAGCTTTATTTTCCTTTTTTTTAAAGCGGGTGGAAGGAAGAGAGAGCGTGAGAGAGAGAGAAAGAGAGCGAGAGAAAGAGAAATAGAGAAAGAGAGAGAGAGAGAAATAGAGAAAGAGAAAGAGAGAAAGAGAGAGAAAGAGAGAGAGAGAGAGAGAGAGAGAGAGAAGAGAAAGAGAGAGAGAAAGAATTGGCTGATTAATTTTATCAGGAAAAAATAATTCAAAGAACGCAGAAATTTCGCGAATGTGATACACATTTTGGAAATGTAGAAAAGTATGTACACATTGTCCACATTCTAGATAAAACTCTCTCTCCTCCAAGCCTGGCTATTGACAGAGTTGGAGTAAGATACGGAAAGGATGAAGACTTTTTTGTGGGATAGGAAGAATACATGTGACTTTATTTGGTTACAGGAATAGGTAGAATAGTAAGGAAAATGTAGTAAGAGAAATTTTGTAATTACCTTTTTATTAAAATCACTTTTCTTTCTATTTCTTTCTTTTCTTCTTCCTTTCAACTTCATTTTTGACTTGTTACAATTAATTATGTCAAGTTCACCAAATGCGAAAGCAGACATGCAGACAGATAGACGAACATAGAAGCAGGCATGTAGACAGATAGACGAACATAGAAGCAGACATGCAGACAGATAGAAGAACATAGAAGCAGACATGCAGACAGATAGGCGAACATAGAAGCAGACATGCAGACAGATAGACGAACATAGAAGCAGGCATGCAGACAGATAGGCGAACATAGAAGCAGACATGCAGACAGATAGGCGAACATAGAAGCAGACATGCAGACAGATAGACGAACATAGAAGCAGACATGCAGACAGATAGGCGAACATAGAAGCAGACATGCAGACAGATAGACGAACATAGAAGCAGGCATGCAGACAGATAGGCGAACATAGAAGCAGACATACAGACAGATAGACGAACATAGAAGCAGGCATGTAGACAGATAGACGAACATAGAAGCAGACATGCAGACAGATAGACGAACATAGAAGCAGACATGCAGACAGATAGGCGAACATAGAAGCAGACATGCAGACAGATAGGCGAACATAGAAGCAGACATGCAGACAGATAGGCGAACATAGAAGCAGACATGCAGACAGATAGGCGAACATAGAAGCAGACATGCAGACAGATAGACGAACATAGAAGCAGGAATGTAGACAGATAGACGAACATAGAAGCAGGCATGTAGACAGATAGACGAACATAGAAGCAGGCATGTAGACAGATAGACGAACATAGAAGCAGACATGCAGACAGATAGACGAACATAGAAGCAGGCATGCATGTAACAGATTGCTCGACTAAGATGATCTCATAAAGGAATGTACAGTTTTGCGAGACATGGTGAGGAAAACAATAGGCGACTAATGTATGTATATGTCTTGAAATTAAAAAAATATAATGAGATTCAGAATATGGAATATAAGAAGTTTATACAGACAAGGGGCAGCTAAAGAACTAAGATGAACTAAGTAGGCACGACATTGGCGTTACAGCATTACAGGAAATCAGATGGCTTGGAGTAGACATGTAACATAGTACCTTGTATATTATTATTGTTAATATATTATTATTACTATTACTATTTCTATTATAGTTATTATCATTATTGATAAGTAGAAAGTAGTACAAAAACGATAGAAAATTCGAGAAAAACTATCTTTACATTGAAATCTCCTAGTATTATCAGTATATCATGTTTCTGATGTACTACGGTTTTCGTAGACATGTTGTGACAATGACAGGATGGACGCAGATAATAAAGGCAGATAAAAAGAGATGCACCCAGATTATAATAAACGACTAAACTGAACGGTCAAGTCAACAATGTGGAGACAGACTGACACTGTGTAAACAGATCTGGACTAATCGCCCCATATCACAAACATCTGATACTTGATGAGAAAATTGTATAAACGGATTTGACGCAACAGACTGACACGGAACACGTAACTGCTAATATTAAGAAGATGCAATTTCCACACAGTTTTGAAAAAAAAGGGAGTGGACCAACTTGACCACTTGACCAACGGAAAGATCAAGGTTTGTCCTACTGGACAATTGACTTACACTTACAAAAAAATTGAGTCTGAGACACGCCAAAAAAAAAAAAAAAACCCAAAAAGACCAATTTAGAACCAGAAGTTTTATGGGAAAAAAAGAAGAGGATACAAAGACAGAAGACACTAAAAACACTGAAGAAGACACATTCTATTCGCGTTACATCACATAAAAGAATTGCGTTGTTTTTTTCGCGTAAAATATATAAGGAAGAGGCATGGAAATGGCACGTACGAAAGTTTCCAACGACACTTGCCCAAACGAGGTTCGTTTCAGTCTGACTCCACGCCAGGACCTGGATAGTGGCGAAAAGCATGAACATGGAGCACTCCTGGTATCCATAACAGGACCAGAAGTATCTAAAGTAACCTACACGTATGATACCGGCCACCCCAAAGTAACCATCATGGTGGAACACCTTGAAAAAGAGAGCCGTGAGGGAACTCTACACTGGGTCCCAGCGACAATGAAGCAAGACGCGTTGAAGAGACTTGCGGTGGTAGTAACAGGACATCTCGAGGGTACAGGCGGCAGCAGACAAGTGGGTCATCGCGTACAGACCAGAAAAGGTTCTGCCACACTACGTAATTCTTGAAGCTTCAAGGACGGAAAACTCTGTGCCCAAAGTTTCGTATAGATGACCACTGGGCCAGTAAGTGCCCAGAAAAGAAAAAGAACCAGGCTCAAAGGACAGAGGAATTAGCCAGAGTGAGATGTCAAGCAGAAGACAGCCCACCACAAGACCAGACCATCCCCGAACATGGAGAGAAAGAGAAGGCAAGCAAGGACTGGCTCCCAGCAGACGACCTCACCGTGGCCATGAGGAAAAAAAACCAAGAGACAAGGACGAGATAGTTCCAGTCCCGGGCTACCAGCACCCCGACGCCCGAGCCAAAGATCCTCCCCCACCCCCACCCCTTTTTGTGAGATGAACCGACGGGCGACTCAGAGGACGAGCTACAGCCAGAAGACGAAAACGCCGGGGATGACCGTCAACCTCCCACCCCTCCAACCTGGTCAGACGCAACCGAGACCCCGAGAGAGGACCACGCTCAAAGACTACCACGTTCCTGGACAAGAAGCAAACACGACAAGAAGCACCCACCGAAATATAGTTTTCCTTTTCATTTGTAAATATACGTAAATATAACTTTTAACTTGTTTTCTCACTTTAGAAATGGACACGGAAGTTAAGTTTTCCAAGTATTAACATTAGAAGCTTGCTCACAAAACTACATCGCATAGTCTCTTTAACACATGCACACAAACCAACTTTCATCTTGATACAAGAAACAAATAGACATACAGAGAGACACGCAGCACATATCACAACACAGCTAGCCTTCAGACACTCATGTTTTAGCTTAGTCACACACGCTATAGGATCGGGTGTTGCAATAATACAGACATCAGACAGGTGGGCGGTAGTTAGGACAAATAGAAATAGCAGGGGTAGGGGGAGAGGGAGAACTGCGGTAGCTGAGGTAACAAACCATTCACACAATTACACTATAGTCAACATACACGCACCATCTAACCGCATGTACCAGCCCAACTTCTACTAAGGCTTAGAATCTCTACTCAGCCACACATACAGAGGACACAACATTATACATATATGATATTAGACGGAAATTTCACTTGTGTAACATCAGATTTAGACATTACAGGAGGCCAAGCTAGCACTCACATAGCTAGAACCAACACAGATGAGAGACACCAGCTAGATTTTCTGCAGGGCATAATAAACACATATGATTTAGTGAATACATACAGACACACACATCTCCAAGGCAGAGAGACCACTCACAAGAACAACGCACACAGCAGAGAAGCTAGGTTAGACAGAATTTAAACACCAAGTACATGCCATATTGCACAAGTCAAACATCTCCCTAGTACATTAGATTTCACAGACCACAAAGCAGTCTTAGCAGCAATAAACACAGTACCTACAAGTATACCTTTAAAACTATCATCACACTGGAAATTTAACAACACACTTCTCCAAAACAATGTGTGGAAAACATGACACAACTGATACACATTTTCACAAATAACATACCCGCACACAACATCCAACAACACTGGGAGACTTTAAAACACGCGGTAAGAGACAAAACGCAAACACTCTCAACAAAGATACACAGAGAAAGGTTGAGACAATAGAACATATACGAAGAAGCAATCAAACTAACAAAACAGATGGACAAAAACTCATCACATCTACTCACGCTCCAAGAAAAACTAGATAAACACAGACAACCCAGATTTCAAGGCGCACTTCTGAGAACAAAACTCAATACCATCACACAAGAAATACCCACCAAGCAGTACTTAAGCACAGAACAAAACGTACAACGGAGCAGAATATAAGAGAAATAACAGACGAGATAAGGAACAGACAAACAGAAAGTACAAACATAGTACGAGTATTTAGAGAATACTGTAACAACCTGCACACCGAGGAAAGAACACAAACACAAATACAGGACAAGTGCATGCAGTACACTAAACAGCTCACTGACTCGGACAAGTAAGCACTAGACACACCACTAACATTAGAAAACCTGACACAACCAAGCACTAGACACACAACTAACTTTAGAAAACCTCACACAACCAAGCACTAGACACACTACTAACTTTAGAAAACCTGACACAACCAAGCACTAGACATGCCACTAACTTTAGAAAACCTGACACAACCAAGCACTAGACACGCCTCTAATTTGAGAAAACCTGACACAAGCAAGCACTAGACACACCACTAACTTTAGAAAACCTGACATAAGCAAGCACTAGACACGCCACTAAAATTAGAAAACCTGGCACAAGAAAGCAATAGACACACCATTAACATTACAAAACCTGACACAGGCAAACACTAGACACACCACTAATTTTAGAAAATCTGACACAAGCAAGCACTAGACACACAACTAACTTTAGAAAACTTGACACAACCAAGCACTAGACACATCACTAATATAACATGACACACGCATGCGCTAACACACCACTAACATTAGAAAACCTGACACAAACAAGCAATAGACACACCACTGACATTAGAAAACTTGACACAACCATGCACAAGACACATCACTAACATTAGAAAACCTGACACAAGAAAACACTAGACACACCACTAACATTAGAAAACTTGACACAACCAAGCACTAGACATATCACTAACATTATAAAACTTGACACAAGCAAGCACTAGACACATCACTAATATAACATGACACAAGCATGCGCTAACACACCACTAACTTTAGAAAACTTGACACAACCATGCACTAGACACATCACTAACATTAGAAAACTAGACACAAGCAGCACTAGACACACCACTAACATTAGAAAACTTGACACAACCATGCACTAGACACACCACTAACATTAGAAAACTTGACACAACCAAGCACTAGACACACCAATAACATTAGAAAACTTGACACAACCATGCACTAGACACACTACTAACTTTAGAAAACCTGACGCAGGCAAGCACTAGACACACAACTAACATTAGAAAACCTGGCACATGCATTACAAACAATGCAAGAAAACAAGTCACCAGGGCCAGACGGCCTCACAGCAGAATTCTACAAACACTTCTTTCCACTCTTGGGTCCTCTTCTCTTACAAGTCTTCACCGAGACATTCAAAAACGAACAACTTCCACCCATTCTAAACCTATCATACATCACTCTCATATCCAAAGACAACGCAGACAAGACACAACTAAAAAACTACAGACCCATATCTCTGCTTGTAGATTACAAGATTCTCACAAAAGCGCACACAAACAAGCTCAAACCATTTATGCATAAACTCATAAACGAAGACCAACAATGTAGTGTAGAGAACAGAAACATACACCAGCACACACATTTCATACAAGATATCATACGCTACACACACCAGATCAGGAGAAAGATCTCTTAGATCAGGAGAAAGCCTTCGATAGAGTGTCACACAAATACCTGCACAAGACATTACTACATTGTAACATAGGGAACTACTTTAGAGAATGGGTTCACATTCTCTATTCCAAACCTGAGAGCAAAGTCTTAGTAAACCACATGCTTACAGAGACTTTCAGACTAACTAGATCAGTGAGAGAAGGCTGCCTCCTCTCTCCTTTACTGTACATACTCACTCTAGAACCACAAGACACAACAATCCAGGGAACTTTCGGACCTGGCGGGAAGAGAGAAAGTTGCTCGCGTATGCGGACGACACGATCTTCTTCCCACCAACAGATAGATCAATAACTCACATTCTATACACTTTGAAAGAGTTTGGTAAATGTAACGGAGCCAAACTCAACATACATATGTCATTGGCATAGGCAGATGGCGAGACAAAAAGGATTTCCCTTTTCGTCTCCCGCACACAGACAGTATCAATTTTTTATAAATAGGAAACTACGAGGTTTTGGTACGGTAAAGTAAGAGAACAAATATTGTAGGATTAAACCTCGAAAAAATCGTAGACAAAGCACTTTAGTGAGACGTGAGAGAAAGAAAAATCACAAGAGAATTACCTGGGATTCGAACACGGACTCCGGTAGGACGAGCAGCCGTCTAGCCACGAGAGAACAGCGTACTATCGACTTAGCCAACCGTCTTTGTCTACGATTTTTTCGAGGTTTAATCCTACAATATTTGTTCTCTTGCTTTACAGACAGTATCAGAATGCACGGCATCACCATCATTTATCATATCTTCTTATATCTTTCCCGTCACATAGGGCTCGCAAAGTAGTTCGCCAATTTTTCCTGTCTTCGGCGAGTCTTTCAACCTCATCAAATGATTTTATGCCTGTTAATTTGGCCTCTCTTAATAATGTCCTCTTCAGAGTTTCACGCGGTCTGTCTCTTTTTCTTTGGCCTGTTGTGTTCCACTTGATAGCTTGTTTTGGGATTCTCTGGTCATTTCTTCTCATCAAGTGACCAACATATGTCCATCTGCTTTTCCTGATCACCCGTGAGACTAGTTGTTCAGTCATCTGTCTTATCTCTGCATTGTTCTTGAATTCGTTCCACTTGATGCCGAGTATTTTCTTTAGGCATTTGTTTTCAAAAAAATATAATTTCTTTTCTATTTCTTTAGTTGTTTTCCAGCTTTCGCATGCACAAATGAGGGTGGATATTACATTTGAATTGAATAGTCTTAACTTGGTTTTTGTGCTTATAACTTTTGAATTCCATATGTTCTCAAGATTCTTGAAGATTGATGCTGCTTTTGCAATTCTGATCCTAACTTCCTTTTTAGTGTCACCATCCTGGTCTATGTAGCTGCCAAGGTATGCAAATTGATTGACTTCTTCAATATCTGTCCCTTCCATGTGTATTTTTCCATTTTGATTGAGAGGAATTTTCATTATTTTTGTTTTGTCCTTGTTAATTTCAAGTCCTATTTTGCTAGCCAGTGAAGACAGGCTATCTGTTTTTTTCTTGCATGAAATTCACATTATTACTGATAAGAGTTATGTCATCAGCAAAATCAAGATCTTCTAGTTGGGTCCCATGTACCCAGTCAATACCTGTGTTACCTGTGCAACAGTTTTTCATTATGAAGTCTATTGTAATCCCAAAAAGTAAAAGAGACAGTATACATCCTTGTTTTACGCCTGTTTCAATCTGTAACCATTCACTCATCCCTTCTTCTGTCTTGACTGCACAAACATATCCATTGTATAAGTCCTTAATGATGTTGACAATTTTAGATGGTATTCCATATAGACATAAAATTCTCCATAATGAATCTCTGTGTATGCTATCAAATGCCTTTTTAAAATCTATGAAGTTCAGTATTAATGGTTTCTGCTTTTCAATATGTTCTTCAAGTATTATTCTGAGAGTAAAGATCTGGTCGAGACAGCTTCTCCCTTTTCGAAATCCTGCTTGTTCTTCTCTCATTGCAGTATCCACTATATCTTTGAGTCTATTCAAAATGACCTTGCAAAATACTTTTGACACAACTGATATTAAGGTTACTCCTCTCCAGTTGTTACAGTCACTAAGGTTGCCCTTTTTTGGTATTTTAACAATGATTCCTTTCTTCCAATTAGAAGGGACCTTTTCTTCTTTCCAAATCTTGTTAAACATTCTCTGTAGTTGTCTCATGTTGTCACTATGCTTTTAGCATTTCGGCTGTTATTTCATCTTCACCTGCAGCTTTGTTGTTAGCCATTAAATTCACTGCTGTTTCAATTTCATGCAATTTAATTTCATCTAGGTTGACATTTAGTTGTGAGGCTGGTAAGTCAGTTTCAAGATTTAACAATTCTTTTGGGTGTGGTCGATTGAGTATTTCTTGGAAGTGTTCAGCCAATCTTTGCTTTTTGTCTTTATTTGATGTTAATAGTGTTCCAGTTTTGCTAAAGACTGGTCTTTCTTTAGATGTAATAGTACCTGTTAGCCTCTTTTGTATGTTATATAAAGTTTTGCTGTCTCCTGTTTTTGCTGCTTTTTCTGCCTCTTTCGCCATATTGTCTATGTATTCTCTTTTATCCCTTCTAGCTGAACTTTTTACTTTCTTGTCTATTTCTTTGTATCTTGCTTTTGCCAAATCTCTTTCATGATCTGTTTTTGCATTCAACATGTCTAATTTGACTGCTCGTCTTTCATGTATATACTTCCATGTTTTATCTGATATCCGTGCTTTTCTGTTTGGTTTTTCCAGTCCAGCGCTCACCATCACACCCAGACAAAATACACAAACCAACATGGAACATCCTCGAAACAAACATCATGGACGTATTATAAAGATACAGTTACAAAACACCAACAATTTTTGTTAGAAGCACCATAGTGAACATATACATCATTCTATAAATTTTGTGCACCGCCACAGTACTAGACCCTCCGCAGCGGACAGCCAAGGAAATCACCAAACAAATCAGACACTTTATCTTCACAAACCGCACACAGCATACAACATAAGACTCTCATACAGGACAAACTACACGGATATACACCACATGTATACAAGACATACAGACAAACTACACGGATATACACCACATGTATACAAGACATACAGACAAACTACACGGATATACACCACATGTATACAAGACATACAGGACAAACTACACGGATATACACCACATGTATACAAGACATACAGCATTCAGAATCAGCCACGTTAAGTCGCATCATCAAACACCCAAACCAGCACCCGCTAGCTCACTACTACATGGGTTAGTCCCACTAAACCAACACCCGCTAGCTAACTACTACATGGATTAGTCCCACCAAACCAACACCCGCTAGCTAACTACTACATGGATTAGTCCCACCTAACCAACACCCGCTAGCTAACTACTACATGGATTAGTCCCACTAAACCAACACCCGCTAGCTCACTACTACATGGATTAGTCCCACTAAACCAACACCCGCTAGCTAACTACTACATGGATTAGTCCCACTAAACCAACACCCGCTAGCTAACTACATGGATTAGTCCCACTAAACCAACACCCGCTAGCTCACTACTACATGGATTAGTCCCACTAAACCAACACCCGCTAGCTAACTACTACATGGATTAGTCCCACTAAACCAGCACCCGCTAGCTAACTACTACATGGATTAGTCCCACTAAACCAACACCCGCTAGCTAACTACTACATGGATTAGTCCCACTAAACCAACACCCGCTAGCTCACTACTACATGGATTAGTCCCACTAAACCAACACCCGCTAGCTAACTACTACATGGATTAGTCCCACTAAACCAACACCCGCTAGCTAACTACTACATGGATTAGTCCCACTAAACCAACACCCGCTAGCTCACTACTACATGGATTAGTCCCACTAAACCAACACCCGCTAGCTAACTACTACATGGATTAGTCCCACTAAACCAGCACCCGCTAGCTAACTACTACATGGATTAGTCCCACTAAACCAACACCCGCTAGCTAACTACTACATGGATTAGTCCCACTAAACCAACACCCGCTAGCTAACTACTACATGGATTAGTCCCACTAAACCAACACCGCTAGCTAACTACTACATGGATTAGTCCCACTAAACCAACACCCGCTAGCTAACTACTACATGGATTAGTCCCACTAAACCAACACCCGCTAGCTAACTACTACATGGATTAGTCCCACTAAACCAACACCCGCTAGCTAACTACTACATGGATTAGTCCCACTAAACCAGCACCCGCTAGCTCACTACTACATGGGACTTCGACTGTCAAACTTAGTCCCACCAAACAGCTCGCAGGCACACATCTTTGGCACACTACCACCCTTCTACAAAAACTGCATACAAGCAATCCAATGACACGAAACACTCATCCATTACAAGACAAACAACATATACAAACATTTGGTCAGAAACCAGTCACCGCCATTACAACTTATGATTAAGAGAGGAATCAGATACCCCAACTAGACAACACCGACACGTTCCAAAACCTCCATCTCAGGAACATCACACCAAAAGCCAGAGAAATCACTTTCAGACTCATGTACACCATGACACCCACCACACGCAGGCTAACACACAGAAACATGGCACGATGTTGCTTATGCTAGAGAAACACACTAGAAACAGAAGAACACATTTTTTTTCTATGAATGCAGAACAGTGGCAGCTACCGTAAGAACATTAAATAACACCAAAGAAACACTCACAGCACAACTAGCAGACATCTACAAAGCCATAATGTTGAATAAACACAAAGTTACTGCCCCTGCTGGCAGAGTTCAGGTTCTTGGCGTGGACATGAAGAAACAGAGCTCGTCGTTTTTATTTCTCCACGTTTAGTCCTGCCATCATCTTAGTCTGTTTCAGCAGAGAACAAATAAAATCATGGAATGACAGACAGAGAGAGAGAGAGAGAGAGAGAGAGATTGATTGATTGATTGAATGACTGATGATCTTTATTTCAAAAGGGTTAAGAATTGGGCACGCAGTCCCGTCTGATATTCTGCCCTTTATCATACATCTTTCACTCTATTCCAGACATTCTACAAATATGCTGTTCATGTAACAAACATAACTAACATTGAAGCTGAGAGACATAAAATACAATATAACATTTACGTTTCGCACTTAAACATTCACTCAGTACAGAAGTAACTACATACATTATAAATGACTATAAGTAACTACATACATTATAAATGACTATCTACTAAACATAATTTTCGGGACTATTCAGAAAACAATTAATTGTATTCGGTGTCTGTAAGAGCAGCTTAAGATAACTTTTAAGTTTTATGATTCATGGAGGCATGTTGTCGACATCAAATAGATATTGGGAAAGCTTGTAGTTGTAGGAAGGAGTATAATTTATATTTTTTATATAGGATGGGAAGGTATTCCAACGATGAGCAGAAGAATAACAAAAGCTGTTCTTATAAAGATCAAGTCTAGGTTTTGGAAGACATATGTTGTTCAAGCGTTGGCTGCACTTTGGGCTAAATTTAAACAGGTTCCATAGATAAGGCGGGGCATGCCGTGAAAGAATTTGATGTACTAACTTGGCTTTATTGAAGAGGAACCTGTTCTTAAGAGGCAGTATTTTGATACGTTTGTGCTGGTTAGTTGTTTGCGCTTGATCTTTGTCACTAATAAGCTTTACTGCTCGCTTTTGGAGTGAGCAAAGCCTCTCTGTATTTGACACTGAGCAACCATCCCAAACTGTTGAGCAATAGTCTAAATGTGTTTGTATATGAGATATGTAGTATGTCTTCCTTGTGTCTTGATCGATGAAGTGCTTAATTTAAGCTAACTGGTATACTTTTTGTGCAATGAGTTTTATTAGACATTGCACATGAGAGTTCCAGGTCAGATGTTGGTGAATAATAAGACCTAATGTTTTGTGCTCGCTAACGTTTTCTATCTGTGATGTTTCTGTACAGAGCCGAAGTGTTGTTTTTGTTGCGTTTTGTAGTTTCTGTCTTGTTGTTATGAGCATTGATTTTGTTTTATCGGTGTTTATAATCATGCCATTATTTTTGCTCCATCTAATTAAATTGTAAAATTCGACCTGAAGAGTTGATTCTCTCTCTCTGAACCTTAAGTGCCCAGAGCACATGGGGCTTCCGCAAGGGTTTTCCACAAATGCCTGTCCTTAGCCTTTTTTTCTGCTCTTGCCCAGGTGAGCCCTCTATTGCTCAGCATCCTTTCTATTGTTCTTCTCCATGTCTCTTTTGGTCTACCCTTACTTCTGCTCCCCTGTGGAGTCCATCTTAGTGCTATTTTTGGTAGTGAGTTGTCAGTCATTCGGAGCACATGTTCCAACCATCGCCAGCGTCTTTCCTCAATAATTGCTGTCAGTGTCTTCATCTGCATTTCTGCCAACAAGATGTTATTTCTTATGGTGTTTGGCCAAAATATTTTTCTAATTCTTCGTAAACATTTAGTCTGGAAAGAATTCAACTTGTTTTCTATGGTTTTGGTGATTTTCCAGCATTCACTTCCATAGAGTAGTACACTTAGAACATTACTCTTAAATATCCTGATTTTCATATTTATGCTTAGTTTTTTTTTTATTTCCATATAGTCTGCAGCACTGCAAAAGCCTGGTTTGCTCTAGTAAGTCTGCTGTTGATGTCCTCTGTGCTGTCTCCATTTTCTACTACTCTGCTGCCAAGGTATACAAATTCGTTGACCTCCTCCACTAACTTGTTATCTACTCTGAGTACATTTCTGTTGTTCACATTTTGCTTCATTAACTTTGTCTTTCCTACGTTGATCTTTAGTCCTATGTTGTTTGCATCTAGATTAATACAATCGTAGTCACTGGTGTAGACTGTGCAATCAGAGACAGAGAGAGAGGGAGAGAGAGAGGGAGAGAAAGAAGAGAGAGTTAAAAGGGAATAACAAGTCTTCATGTATATCCAATCAGAGAAAGAGAAGGCAATGCCAAAACAAATTCATGTACATCACCAGAGTGAGAGTGAGTACGGGAGAGAGAGAAGAGAGAGAGGAGAGAGAGAGAGAGAGAAAGAGAGAGAGAGAGAGAGAGAAAGAGAGAGAGAGAGAGAGAGAAAGAGAAGGCAATGCCAAAACAAATTCATGTACATCACCAGAGTGAGAGTGAGTACGGGAGAGAGAGAGAGAAAGAGAGAGAGAGAGAGAGAGAGAGAGAGAGAGCTGCAAGAGATAGAGAATTTGTTTTTCTTTTGTACAAGTTCTGACAAAAATTGATACAGATTTCACATCAGGTTTTATTTTGAAATTTTCTGTCTGATGTGATAAGACTACAAGTGCATGATGGAGATACAGAAACTCCCCTCCTAGAAAATGTTTCCCATTTTGAAAAGCTGACCTATCTAATCTCCTAATCTTAATCCTAGTACTAGCGATAGAGGCCGCATCTATCACTCAACACCTCTGGTAGCTTGCAAGAATCCACTCAGGCGTGTCACCTTAAGAGCAGCAACCGCCCCGGGCTACAACCAGTCTGTGTCTTAGCAAGGTCCCCGGGCTACAACCAGTCCGTGTCTTAGCAACAGCCCCGAGCTACAACCAGTCCGTGTCTTAGCAACAGCCCCGAGCTACAACCAGTCCGTGTCTTAGCAACAGCCCCGAGCTACAACCAGTCCGTGTCTTAGCAAGGTCCCCGAGCTACAACCAGTCTGTGTCTTAGCAACAGCCCCGAGCTACAACCAGTCCGTGTCTTAGCAACAGCCCCGAGCTACAACCAGTCCGTGTCTTAGCAAGGTCCCCGAGCTACAACCAGTCCGTGTCTTAGCAAGGTCCCCGAGCTACAACCAGTCCGTGTCTTAGCAACAGCCCCGAGCTACAACCAGTCCGTGTCTTAGCAAGGTCCCCGAGCTACAACCAGTCCGTGTCTTAGCAAGGTCCCCGAGCTACAACCAGTCCGTGTCTTAGCAAGGTCCCCGAGCTACAACCAGTCCGTGTCTTAGCAAGGTCCCCGAGCTACAACTAGTCCGTGTCTTAGCACAGCCCCGAGCTACAACCAGTCCGTGTCTTAGCAAGGTCCCCGAGCTACAACCAGTCCGTGTCTTAGCAAGGTCCCCGAGCTACAACCAGTCCGTGTCTTAGCAAGGTCCCCGAGCTACAACCAGTCCGTGTCTTAGCAACTTTTCCTGTGTAAAATACATTTAGAAACAACCTTTCTTACGTCGTGTCTTCACCAACACTTCTATCAGTGGCATTGTAAAACACATCGCACACCACCTTCATATTCATAACACATTGTTTGATCAAAATTATTATGTCAATTTATGTATGAAACTGTCGTTTACAAATTGTTGGGAAAAAAGGTTGAGGGGGGGGGGGAGTGGTTGAAAGAGGCGAGAGAGAGAGAGAGAGAGAGAGAGGGTCGTGAATTTATGTAACCCACCCCTTCTCTCCTTTCTGGTCAAATGTCAAATTCAGGTGCACCTATCATAGGAATCACTATCAGCTCATGTTTATTTCACTTCACGGGCAGTCTTCCTCTACTCACGTCATTTCACACGATTTGTAGCTGTCACTTGTTGAACGCAGATAAACTTTTAAAGAAATGAAGAAGACACACTGAAGAGACAGAGAGAGAAGGGACACGGATGACCAAATAGATACTCAGGAAAAGCAATTTAGAACGTGAAGTAGTTTTAGGACAGACTGAAGATGTGTTTCAAGTGATTCAAGTGATTATGAAGATCTGATACTTCGGGTAAAGCAATTCAGACGAGGAATTACTTGACCACGTGTTGGTGATCTAATATAGTACAGAGTTTAGAATTATCCTCGTATCACGTGTAGAGTATTTTGAAGCTGAAAACATTGCCGAAATGCTGCATGTAGAATATGCTAGAGTTTGATATTGTGAAAAATGATTAAGTGTTTCAACGACGAAACTAACGAATGTTAAGTCCTACATCTTATTTCAAGTGATGTTGTCAACAATAAATCTGATACCTTATGTGTCAGAATGAAATTAATTCAGTAAGCATTGACAAAAAATTTAGAATTAGAAGTGGTTTTAGAACAGACTGAAGATGTGTATCAAGTGATTATGAAGATCAGATATTTTTGAAACTTTTTGTGAAATGATTCAGACCAGGAAGGCCCCTGAGACTAGTTGACCTCGTGTTGCAGATCTAATCTACGAGTAGTACAGAGTTAGGAATTGCTCTCATAACACACGCAGACTGTTCTTAAGTTGAGAACATTGCTGAAGTGCTGCATCTAGAATATGGTAGATTTGATGTTATGAGACATTGTTTAGGCGATTTCGTGATGAACCGAGGGAGATGCATTTTCTAGTCTAAGTGATGTTACCAGCTATTGTGTCGGAACTGTTACTAGACCGAACTAAGTGGAGTTTCGTGCAGAGACTTGATTTATTAAAGCTCATAGTATCTGAGAGGCCATTCTTGATGTGTGTGAAGATAACTTTTACTAGTGTTCCTTCAAATGAAGTGAATTTATACATGGCATCAAGTTCGAATGAAACTGACAAGGAATACCAAATGTTGTCGCGGCCATAACTTGGAAGTGTTATACATGGAGATAGGAGAAAAGGTACTAGTATACGGAAGTATTTCAAATGGAAGACATGAACTTGGGACAGATTTTGCTGTCAAAAGAAAAGTATGGGACTTAGTGATAGGCTTCAGTGCCACCAATGACGGACTCAGCAACCTCTGCATCAAGGGAACAAGGAAAAATATAACAATGATTAATGTGCATGCACCAACAGAAGATCAGCCAGTCAGACATTTGCATGTGCCTTGCGGAACATTGCCTCTCTAACAGCTCTCTTGCAGGCCTCTCGGTTGGAAGCAAGATGCCCTGCTGCTGATGTAGGCCTCTCGGTTGTGAGCAAGATGCCCTGCTGCTGATGTAGGCCTCTCGGTTGTGAGCAAGATGCTCTGCTGCTGATGTAGGCCTCTCGGTTGTGAGCAAGATGCCCTGCTGCTGATGTAGGCCTCTCGGTTGTGAGCAAGATGCTCTGCTGCTGATGTAGGCCTCTCGGTTGTGAGCAAGATGCCCTGCTGCTGATGTAGGCCTCTCGGTTGTGAGCAAGATGCCCTGCTGCTGATGTAGGCCTCTCGGTTGTGAGCAAGATGCCCTGCTGCTGATGCATCCATTCGCAGCCATCATCGGCTTGGTCTTCTCTTTCTTTTTCCCATTATGCACCCTGTCTTCTCTAAATTCTCATGACGTTTAATATTTCCAAATATTTAAGTTTTCTCTGTTTAATTCTCTTTACTAGCCAACCTTCTTCAATATTAAGTTCTTGTAGTATGGATATATTTGCCAACAGAAGATATAGAGGATGAAATCAAAGAAGAATTTTACAACACGATAAAGTAATAGAGAAAACCCAGAAAAATGATACACTGATAATACTAGGAGATTTCAATGCAAAGATAGGAAAGGAGGAGTCACACAGACATATCACAGGAAAAGAAAGTCTGCATGAAACATCTAATGATAATGGATGGAGACTAATAAATATGGCAGAAGCTTATGGAATGAGAATAAATAGCACACATTTTCAAACTAAGAAACAAACATGGAAATCACCCGATAAACTAACATGCAGCCAGACGGGCCATTTTAATTGACACTAAGCACACAACAAACATACTTCAGATCAGAATGCAGCACCGACTTTTATCTTGTTCGAGCTAAATTAAAGTTCAGATTGAAGAAAAATGTTTATAGTAAATTAAATAAAAGCTCGGTAATAAATAGAGATGCTTTGAAAGAGAAGAAACTAAAGAAAAATTCACAAAAAAGCTAAACCATAAGATAAGCATAAGAAGGAATGAAGAAAAGATAAGCATTTATGACAGATGGGAAGATATAAAAACCATTATAAAGACCACTGAGGAAGAATGCCTGGAAGTCAAGACCATGAATAAAAGAAAGAACCAGTTCGATGAAGTTTGCATAGAGGCAGTCATAAAGAAAAGAACAGCAAGACAGGTATGGTTGAATGACATGATCAACAAAACAAATGAGAAGTACCACACACAATGTAAAGAAACTCAAAAAGTTATTCGTCAACAAAAACGACAATATATGAAAGACATGGTAAGCGAGATGCAGACATGCCATCAGAATAAGAAAAGCAGGGAATTCTATAAAGAACTGTGAACAGTAAAGCAAGGAGGGTATAAACAACCTCTGCAGAGACTGAAGGATAGTAATGGAAACATGATAAATAATGAAGAGAACATCTGTACCAGATGGAAAGAATATTTTGAAAAACTACTAAACTGTGAAGAGCCTATAAGCACATTACCATGGGAAGAAATACAGGCTTGTGAACCTGAAATAGAGGAACCAGACTTAGAAGAAATAATCTACATTATCATGTTTCTACGAAACAACAAAGCAACGAGTTGAGATGGAATTGCTGCTGAACTGATTAAGGAAGGTATAAATCTACATGAACAGACATGTGCACTAATAGAACAAATATGAAGAAAAGAAAAACTCCCTAGTGAATGGAGAGAATCATTACTGATCCCAGTATTAAAAAAAAACAATTCGAAAAGAGTAAGTGTGAAAACTACAGAGGAATATCCTTACTACAAGCAAGCTACAAAATACTATCTATTATACTTTTAAATAGACTAAAACCATACAGCGAGAATATATTTGGAGACTACCAAGAAGATTTTAGGAAGAATAGATCAGCCGTAGACCACATATTTTTTTTAATCTAAGTCAAAGTAATGGGAATATGGAAAAGAACTACATAATATTTTCATTGACTTCAAGAAAGCTTATGACAGCATAGATAGGAGCAGTTTATGGGAAATTATGAAAGAATTTGAGATATCTAATCAGTTAATTAATTTGGCCAGAATATGCATGGAGGATGCACAAAATGTAGTAATATATAAAGTTAGAACCCTTCTATATAAGAACTGGCTTAAAACAAGGTGATACATTATCTCCATTACTATTCAACCTAGTACTAGAAAAGGTAATCAGAAAAGTGAAAGAAGAAAGCAGTACAGAAGAACAACCTCAAATAATAGGATACGCTGGTTTTAAAGACTGTTATAGCCGGAGGTGGGGTGGGGGGATACGCTCTCCACTCCAATGAAATGTCTCCATGGCGTGCGTCTCAAATAGCCTCTGACAGTCAAGTCCAGCTCCTGGCCTTCTCGTGGCAGAACTGTTCAAACTGACAGGAGAAGGGGCGAAGGTGAATATCTGACGTCTGAAAGCCAGACGCTTTTGGTAGATGAGAGTCATGTTTGGTAGCTCATCTACCGCTGCTGGCGAGATTCTTCAGTTGCCGTGTGTGGAGTTGGGCTCCTCCCGGCCAGTGAAGAAAGGTGCGAATGGGGTTGACGCGCGGCGACACTGTGGAAAAGGCGAAAGAAATGACTAAGTGAAGTAATCAGTAGTCTCGAGGTCAGGACTGCTCAGATCATGGCACCTCTGCTCTAGAGGTCGGCCACGTCCTATGTGCACTCATATCGTGCGAATTGCCTGAACCGGCTTAAAACAGGGGTTAAAACACTGCTGGCGAGATTCTTCGGGTGCCGTGCGAGGAGTGAATAAAGAAAATGCGAAAAAGAAATTAGGGTTGTCGTGTGGCGCCGATGTGAAAAGGTGATAGAAAGGATAAAGTGAAGCTTAATCGATATGTTCAGTAGTATCGCGGCGAGAGCTACTCATACCACGGCACTTCTGCTCTAGAGGCCGGCCACGTCCGATTTACACCCATACTGGTGAACTATGCCTAAACCGGGTTAAACTAGGAGTGTAACCTGATGGGTCCTCATATCACTGTACCTCCGCTCTAGAGGTCGGTCATGTCCTAAACACCCCCATACTGGGATAATACGCCTAAACCGGCTCAACCCAGGGGTGAAACTCACTAGTGGCGAGGATTCGTGCTCCTGGACAAAAGCTCCGTCCTGTTCACAACTAGGAAGGGTAGCGGCCACGACCACAAAATGCTGAAGTCGGAGACACTGGACCAGGGCAGTCTAGATAGGCAACCACCTCTCACCCGGCGGGGATGTTTGCGTATCCTAACCATGCTGACGTTTTCCGGTGAGAAAGTCCAACTCCGGACTGGATGGCCAACCACCTCTCGCCCGGCGGGGATATACTGATATCCAAAACACGTCGAGGTTTTCCGGTGAGAAAGTCCAACTCTAGATTAAACTGGTGCAACGAAAACCACTGTGTCACGCAATCCGAGACCACCAGAGAATACGGGCTCAAGCCCTGCAATACTCTTGTGGTCCTCTCGGGGATCTCGTGTGGTCCTTTCGGGGACCACGGGACCTATAGAGGACCACAGGAGTAAATTCAGTAGGATCACAGGGCGGCCTCTGTGATAGAAGCGAACGAAGAATAATAATAATAATAGGATAAGCTGACTGACATCGATCTAGTGGAGGAAACTATGCAAGATGTCATCAATATCTGCATACACCTGAGAGATGAAGCACTAAAAGTGTGCGCTACCATTAACCAACATAAGACAGAGTATAATAAGATATCAAGAGACCAGAGGCAGAAGATATCAAGAGACCAGAGGCAGAAGATATCAAGAGACCAGAGTCAGAAGATATCAAGAGACCAGAGGCAGAAGATATCAAGAGACCAGAGGCAGAATGATCCATATTATATAAGTGTTGGAGAGATGATTATTAGGAAAGCAGAAACATATAAACATCTAGGCACAACCTTCAACAGAACAACACAGTAAGCGAGGAAATTAAAGCAGATTACAGATAGGTAATAAAATATACTTTGCCTGCAAAACATGTTAAAATCCAAAATCATGTCCCATAACACCAAATTAACAATTTACAAAACTATGATAAGACTATCTGGCATGTATGGATCAGAAACGTGGAGTACAATGAAGAAAGATCAACAACAATTGCAGATCTTTGAGAACAAGACCCTAAGAAGAATCTTTGGGCCCATAAGGGATACAAACAGTGGAGAATGGAGAGCTAGAAAGAACACTGAATTGAACAGCTTATTTAAATCCCACAGAATTATAAATGTCTTGAAACTGAACAGACTGCGCTGGCTAGGGCATGTAGAAAGAATGGAAGAGAACAGACAAATGAAAATGATGAATGCACAAGAGATGAGGGAAACAAGATCAATGAGTAGAGCAAGACAGAGATAGAAAGACAACATAGAAGAGGATTTAAAGGAAAATGGTGTTATCAACTGGAGATAGAAGATTAGGAATAGAGAGGAATGTAGGCGAACTTTTTCTGTAGCAATGAGCCTTAATGGCTCGGGAAGAAGAAGAAGAAGAAGAAGAAGAAGAAGTAGTAGTAGTAGTAAAAGTAGTAGTAGTAGCAGTAGTAGTACTAGTAGTAGTAGTAGTAGTAGTAGTAGTAGTAGTAGTAGTAGTAGCAGTAGTAGTACTAGTAGTAGTAGTAGTAGTAGTAGTAGTAGTAGCAGTAGTAGTACTAGTAGTAGTAGTAGTAGTAGTAGTAGTAGTAGTAGTAGTAGCAGTAGTAGTAGTAGTAGTAGTAGTAGTAGTAGTAGTAGTAGTATAATACTCTAAGGTAGTTTAATCTGATTTATTTTTAAAATCTAAGACTGTCATAATCGGTTTTTTTATTGGTAACATTCCTACACAGGAGGCTTTATTTTAACATTTCTAAACAGTCTAGTATTTTAACGTTTCTAGACAGCCTAGTATTTTAACGTTTCTAGACAGTCAAGTATTTTAACATTTCTAGACAGTCTAGTATTTTAACATTTCTAGACAGTCTAGTATTTTAACATTTCTAGACAGTCTAGTATTTTAACGTTTCTAGACAGTCTAGTATTTTAACGTTTCTAGACTGTCTAGTATTCTAAGATAGTTTGGTTTAACTGACTTAATTAAACACTCCAGGATACTTTAACCTGCTTTATATTAACAGTCTAGAATAGTTTAACTTGGTTTAACACTCTGTATCATCGGATATTTTGTCTTCTGGCTCGAAACAACGCTCTTTTTGAGAATTTAGAAAACAGTTGCATGAAACTAAATTTCAAATAACTCAGTCAAGAATAACTTTTTATACTGCATAATCCTCTCCATCTGAGAAAAAGATCCGGATAAAAAAGAAGCTTTTCAAAATATGATTAATGTTAAAGGATTGACTAGGGTTCTAGTTTTGACAGAATATATCGAAAGGAAGTCATAGTATAACGCGTGCAACCTGAGACGAAATGGCAAACAAGGTAACTTCCTTGTCTGAGATCTGTTATCAGGTCCTTGTGAATTCTAAAAATAAAATCTATTAAGAAGAAGCTCTTAGCGTCTGGGTTATTGTAAAATCCGGGTTCAGCATTTCTCTTCTGCATTCGTACATCATGGCGGGGAAAGATACATCATGCAGAGACTTGAAATTATCTTTTTTTTCTTTAACAAATAAACATCGGATATTTATGTCAATGCATTCTTTCTCTTGAGTTCATTTACAGACACCAGCGTGGCATCGTAAACACAACAGTGGTTTTCTTAAGATGTTAAGACCCATTTTAGTTTGTCCTAGAGAGACATGCATGGTGTCCTTAAATATTACTTACATGGTCTCTTTGACCAGACAGTCCAAAAGCACTGTTAAGAGCATGATGATTTTTTTCCCTCTGACATCAGATGAGTTGTGCACCAAGAATATGTTCCCGCTGGCCAGACTATGACTTCCAACATCTGCTGTGATGTCTGTGGTGCTGTTAGCCAGACTATGACTTCCAACATCTACTATGATGTCTGTGGTGCTGTTAGCCAGACTATGACTTCCAACATCTGCTGTGATGTCTGCGGCTACTGCCGGCCAGACTGTGACATCTACTGTGATGTCTTTGGTGACTGCTAGCCAGACTATGACTTCCAACATCTGCTGTGATGTCTGTGGTGCTGCTAGCCAGACTATGACTTCCAACATCTGCTGTGATGTCTTTGGTGACTGCTAGCCAGACTATGACTTCCAACATCTGCTGTGATGTCTTTGGTGACTGCTAGCCAGACTATGACTTCCAACATCTGCTGTGATGTCTTTGGTGACTGCTAGCCAGACTATGACTTCCAACATCTGCTGTGATGTCTTTGGTGACTGCTAGCCAGACTATGACTTCCAACATCTGCTGTGATGTCTATGATGTCTGCGGTGACTGCTTCAAAATATTACAAAAAGAGGCCCCGGTCTGTGCCCAGGAAAAAAAATCACTGCTTCACCATGACAACGCCCAAGATCATAGAATGCTCAATACCCAGCGATTTTTTTTGGCCAAAAACAACATGGCTGTTCCCCACACTAGCACTCCCTCCCTCCAGCTTTGGCTTCCTGCGACATCTTTCTGTTTCCAGAACTGAAGATAAAGCTGAAAGTGTGTCATTTTGGCAACACTGAGGACATCCAAACGGAGTCGCAGGTGGTGCTCGACAAACTCGTTGAAATGAGAGTGTTCCAGCAATAGAGGGAGCACCCGGACCAATGTAATTGTGGGCAAGGGAACTAATTCCAAAGTGATGGCGGTAAATATTAGATACGATAAATTTATACTTATTTTATTTAAAGGACCAAATTTCTGATCACATCTCATAAACTATGGTGACTTAGGACAGCCGTAAGCAACGAATGGTAGTTACGTAGGCAATTTCAATGATGACTTGTTATTTTAGGTCAAGGCTGTAGGTCACATTGTGCAAGTGACTAATCGGCTTTTGTTCTAAGAATGGAAATTATCAGTGTCCATAGAATAAAAAATTTCAGCCTCGTTTCAGGGATGGAAAATTCCGGGGTGCATAGTTTATAAATATATCCATACTACAAGAACTTAATACTGAAGAAGGCTGGCTAGTAAAAAAGATTAAAGAGAGAAAACTTAAATATTTTGGACACATTAAACGTCATGATAATCTAGAGAAAATCGTCTTGGAAGGGTACATAATGGGAAAAAGAAAGAGAGGAAAACCAAGGCAAAGATGGCTGCAAGACATGGTTGATAATCTGCAAATGGATACATCAGCAGCAGGACATCTTGTTCACTACCGAGAGGCATACATGAGTGCTGTTAGGGAGGCAAAGTTCCCCAAGAGACATGCAAATGAATGAATGAATGATGGTTTATAAGGTTCAAGCAGGTTAAGTTTTAATCCAGTCTTGGGTCGAGTGCTGAACTGAATTGGACAACGATTCAGCGTAGATAATGGGGGAGCTCTTGAATGACAGATTGTTTTCGCTAGTGGAACAGTGTTGAAGTCTTGGTGAAGTGAACACATATGTAAATAACATGTGATTTTGTTGAAAGCAAGTTGCTGTATGTAAAGAGCTACGATCTCACTGAGCCATTGACTCACGTGAGTAGATGCTTGTATGTGTTGTATCGTTCGTATAGTTTAGATGTTAGGAAGTAATCTGAGATTTAATCTAATTTACCCTAGAATAAATGTCAAGTGCTCCCCTCCCTGAAAGTACTCTTCTTATTAATGCGCAAGACATGCAGTCGGTTTTAGCTGTATTGTATGTTTGGAAAACTCAATTCCCTGCTGCCCCTAAAACCACCATCCCCAATCGTGTATCTTCTTTCTTCTTTCCTCTTCTTCTTCTTCGTCTTCTTCTTCCACCAAGATCGCCACGTGATCCCACTGAATTTATTCCTGTGGTTCTCGCGATAGTCTCATTTAGGATGGAGACTCAGAGCATCATGGGGATGGGTCTGTATTCTCGGTGGGTCACAGAAGTGGCGTTGGGTGTCACTGTGGTTTTCGTGCACCAGTTTAGTCTAGAGTTGGACTTTCTCGCAGGAAAACATCTATGTGTTTTGGATATCGGTATATCCCTGCCAGGTGAGAGGTGGTTGCCCATCCAGCCTAGAGTTGGACTTTCTCACCGGAAAACCTCGACGTGTTTTGGATATCAGTATATTCCCGTCGGGTGAGAGGTGGTTGTACATCTAGACTGCACTGGTCCAGTGTCTCCGACTTCAGCATTTTGTGGTCGTGGCCGCTATCTTTCCTGGTGGTAACCATGGCGGAGCTTTTGTCGAGGAGGACGAATCCTCGCCACTAGTGAGTTTCACCCCTGGGTTAAGCCGGTTTAGGCGTATTATCCCATTATGTGTGTATATAGGACACGACCGGCCTCTAGAGCGGAGGTACCGTGATATGCGTAGCCGTCAAGTTTCACCCTTGGGTTAAGCCGATATAAGCACATTGCCCCAGTATGGATGTATATAGAACGAGGCCGGGCTCTAGAGCAGAGTTGTCGTGGTATGAGTAGCCCTCACCGCGAGTCTACTGGCCATACCAATTAAAATTCACTTAATCCTTTCCATCGCCTTTTTCACAGCGGAGCCGCGCGGCAACCCTAATCGCAATTTTCTTAATTGACCGGGAGGAATTTTACCCCAGGCGTGGCAGCCGAAGAATCTCGCCAGCAATCTTAGTTTAACCCCTAGGTTAAGCCAGTTTAGTCATTTGAGCCAATATGGGGATATATAGGACGTGGCCGGCTTCTAGAGCAGAGATGCCGTGATATGAGTAGCCCTGACCGCGAGACTTGTGGCTACTTCATATACTTCTTTCCATCACCTTTTCCACGACGGCGCCGAGCGGCAACCCTAATCGCATTTTTCTTCATTGGCCGGAAGGGTTTTCACCTCACGCACGGTAGCTGAAGAATCTTGCCAGTAGCAAACAGGAGCTTTCCTTCTCCTAGATGAGCTACCAACCAAGACTAACGAGTCTCATCTACCAGAAAGCGTCTGTTTTTCAGGCGCCAGATATTCACCTTTGCCCCTTCCCATGTCAGTTTAAACAATTCCGCCACGAGAAGGCCAAGAGCTGGACTTGGACTGTCAGAGGCTATTTGAGACTCACTCCATGGAGACATTTAACTGGAGTGAAGAGCGTGTCCCTCACCCCACCTCCGGCTATTACAGTCCTTAGAACCTTAATAGCTGCTATAAGCGGAGAGTTACACAAAGTGTGGATTTCTTTGTTACTTCTTGTTTTCTTTTGTTGTGTTATATGGCTTCTTACAGTTTCATAAATTCTCATAATTCTATTGTCAAATGTTTGTATTTGGGTTTCATCTTATTTAGTTGTATCCCATGTTTCTGACCCATAATGTACAACTGGTCTGTCTTATATATGTTTGGCATGTGGGATAGAATTTTTACTTCTTCGTCCTGTATGTTTTTGTATGATTAAGGCTCACGCCGAAACGTCACAACTTTGTAGTCGTTAAGTAAAAAAGCTGTTCCTACATTTTTCCTAGTTTATACATTCTGGTATCACAGCTTTACCGCAGTGCTTCGTGTATAGTTATATACTTATACACTAATTATTGTTCATTGTAAACAATGATGAGTAAGCTTGTGAAATAAAGAATTCTTGGAACAGAAGGCCTCACTAGTACAACAGTAAAATAAGATTCGCGGAAATTCACAACAGCAGCTTTTTATTTTACGAACTGCACTTCTACACCAACCCTTTCTACCCAATCCTCGCCCTAGATCTCTCTCTCTCTCTCTCTTAAGCGCGCGCAGACACATACTATCCACCACTTGCAAGCACAAATCAGAATTCAGCGCTTTAAAACACACTAGGTTTGAGGTCGTCACCAAGGAAGGTTGGGGGGGGGGGGTTGGGGGGTGGGGGGGGGGTGTTTAATTTACAACCAGGAGAAGATCAACACAGATATTCTGTGCACGCAGCTGATATTGTGAATGCAGCAAAACTGAGCGTATGTGTTCATCCTTCGATCACATACTAAACCTTTTCATGCAATCCAGTTTAAGTTTTATCTATCAATCTTTTGTTTATTTTGATACAACAGTGATTCAGTGTCCTTGTGTTCCTATTATGTAAATTTCTTAGTTATTTCATGCCTTTACCTGAAATATAACAAGGAATGGATAGTTACTTCCAGGACTTACCAACAGTTAATTTACAACATAAAAATTGGAATACTTTCGTATGGGGAATAACATTAAGTCTGGTCCTTTTACGACAGGTTAAGGAAAATATGGGCACTAACACCATATCCCTATATGCCTCTAAGCCATGACAGGATTGCCTTTACTTTTTTTCTTTACTTTTACGAAATCTTTAACAAAATATGAGAAAAAAATATTATTAATTTGTCATACAGTTACATTTTAATTAATAGGTTTATAACATTACTTACAAATGTATCAATCAGGACTACTTGTTGTACTTCTCTACACAGTCAGTTTTCTTCAAGATTATAACATTTTCACTCAATCAAGTGCTATACCGCGTGGCGTAGGCGATCATTTCTCCCCACAATTCCCTGTCTTTAGACTTGATTATGAGATCTGCCGGTACTTTCTTCCTAGACACATTGACAGCCTATCCAGTAACTTTTCTCTCTGTCTTCCTCTGTCTCTTCTTCCCTCAATTTTTCCAGTTGCCACAGCGTGTTCCAATTTTCCTATTCCCAGAAACTGCCCTACAAATCTCGCTTGTCTGCATCTGATCTTTGCTGTAATTTGCCTTTTAAATCCAACCTCTCTTAAGACTTCTTCTTTGGTTTTCTTAGCTGTCCATGGTACTTTCAGCATCCTTCTTATGAACCACATTTCCATGGCCTCTATTTCTCGCTGTACTCTCTTATTCATAGACCATGCTTCACATCCATAAAACAAAACTGGCTCGATGTAACATTTAAGTACTCGGAATCTTGTTTCCATTGATATGGATCTGTTGCACAAGATGTTTCTCATTTTCTAGAATGCTGACTTGACCTGAGCACGTCTGCTTTTTATATCAGTTGTTATAATTGTTCCTAAGTACTTGAATCTATCAACTTGTTTCAGTTCTGTGCCGTCAATGGTAATGCTACATTTTAGTGGTATTCTTTTCTTTGAGATGACCATCACTTCAGTCTTCTTTTTATTCAGACTGAGACCTTTACTTTTACTTTCACGAACCACGATGTCCAGAAGAGCCTGTAGCTCCCCTTCACTTTTAGCAATCAGAACTGTGTCGTCTTAAGTTGTTAAGGTTGTATCCACCAATTGTTATTCCTGGCAAACTCTCTATATTTCTCATTATGTTTTCGCTGTACAAGGAAAAGAGATCCGGAGATAGAATACATCTTTCTCTCACTCCCAAATTTATGTCTTGGAATGCTCCTATTTGGTTCTCAACCTTCATTGTTGCTGATTGCTGCCTATATATGTTTTTCATGAGTTTCATATCTTTCCCATCTATGTTGATGTCTTCCAACATTCTTATAATTTCTGTGTGTCTCACTTTATCAAATGCTTTACAGTAGTCTATGAAGCATAAGTATAGGTCCGTCTTTACTTCTATTGATCTCTCCATCAGTGTTCTTATTATATATATATACATGGCATTACTTGTACCTTTTCATTGGACGAAGCCACACTGTTCTTCAGCGATTTCTGGTTTTATTTTGCCCCTTACTCTTTTCATGACAATACGAAGCAGGTTTTTTGGTAACATGGCTCATAAGACTAATGGTTCGATGGTCTTCACATTCAACTGCAACTTATTTCTTTGGTAGGGAAATGAAAACTGATTACAAAAGGTTTGATGGAACATAGTTACTGTTATAGATGTCATTCAGCAATCTGGTAATTATTTCTATGCCAAGGTCTGCTAATGCTTCCAATTCTTCCTTGGTGATTTTATCTGGTCCTGGTGCTTTGTTGCTCTTCATGTGTTTGATGGCTACTTCCAATTCTACTCTTAATATGTGAGGCCCTTCATTATTATTTCGTATATCTATTTCACTTCTATTGCCCTCATAGAGTTCTCTAATGTATTCACACCATCGTGCCATTATTTCATCTCTACCCATTATTGTATGCCCCTCCTTTGACTTCAGGCAACCAGTCTTGTGGTATGCCCTTTTGTTTGTTAACTCATTTTTGTTTGTTTATGTGTTTCCGTGATGGTGTGTCTATATTTCATTACATTTCCACTACGATAATTTAAAAAAAAATTATGTGTATCTCAGAACACATGGTGATCAAAGATTAAAATACAGCAAAATATGTAAAATGAGTTTTGAAGCTGAGACATTTAAGAGTTCCGACATAAGTAATACGATTCTCTGCACAATTCCTTCAAATATGAGATCGCTCCGTATAATTGCGGGACAGTTGGTAGCTCCAATATATCTGCAACAATAAATTTACTTGCGCAAAAATACAATGAAAGTTCAACATAATAAAAGTTAAAGGCATAATATGTGTATACACAGACTGAGTTTAATATACACACACAGAAACAAAGGGATCCAACAAGATGTAAAATGTCCGACAATTAAGTAATGAGACTAATTACATAAAAAATAAAATAAATACCAGTTGAAGATATAACCTGTATTTTATTCAAAGTAAACCCCGTCTGCATTGATACACTGAGTGGCACGATCTAACAAACACTGGAACCACCTCTGCAGTTCTTCTGTTGGTATGGCCCTTAAACTCGATGTTACGGTCCTTTGGATGTCATAAGTATCGTCAAAGAAGCGTCCTTTCAACGGTAACTTTAATTCTGGGAATAGAAAATAATCGCAAGGAGACAAATCTGGGAAACAGATTGGATGGTTGGGAACGCTCTTGTTTTTGGGCCAAAAATTCATGTACAACTATCACCCGGTAAGCCGGTGCATTATCATGAAGAAGGAAAAAAACTGCCAGGTGTTGAATACTCGAGTCTGACTCGGAGAATCCTTTTCAATAGCCGTTTCAAAATACTTAAATAAACTTTGGCAGTAACAGTCTGTCCCTCTGGAATAAATTATTTGCGAATAACCCCTTTGTTGCCGTAGAAGCACACCAACGTTGTTTTCATTTTCAACTTTTGAAGACGAATTTTGTAGCCTTTTGGCGATGTTGATGACTTTCACTGAGCATATTGGCGTTTAATTGTGGGATTATAGTGGAAAATCCATGTTTTATCCTCTGCAACAATCAAATTTAAGAAATGTTTATTTCTACGACACGTTTTGATGATGTCTTTAGCGAAATCAACAAGCTGATGTTTTTGGTCATCAGACAATGCATGTGGTACAAACCGGCAAACAACTTTTTTCTTGCCCAAATCTTCCACTAAAATGTTACGACTGGCCTCTCAGTTAACACCAGATTCATCTGCCATCATCCTCAAAGTCAAATAACGATCTTCTTGTATCCGTTCTCTGACTATTGCAATGAGTTCCTCAATACGAACAAAAATTGGGCGTCCATGTCTAGTTGCATTTGTACCCGTTTCCACGACACTTTTGAACCGTGAATACTACCTGAATATCTGTGTACGAGGGAAACAATTATCCCCATAAACTTGTCGCATCAATTCAACTGTCTCAATGGCACTTTTTCCGAGTTTTAAACATAATTTAGTGTCAGCTTTTTGTTACATACCGATTATGTAACAATGCAGCTCTGACCGGGTCAACAAAATGGCGGCTTGTTTGTCGTCTGCTTATCGGGCGGCGATGAAAAGTTGCCAGATGATAGAAGAAGGTTGCCTCTTTGGATTCCATGCTTTGCTTCATAGATGGCATTTTTGTCTTGGCCAAAATAAAATCAGTCCCATTACTTAATTGTCGGACCTTGTATTGGAGGATACAATATTAACAACATTCGGTATGCTGACGACACAGTACTGATAGCTGAGAACCAACAAGACCTGCAAAATCTCTTGGATAAAGTCGCCAAAGAAAGTGAACAGAAAGGCCTTACTTTGAACATCAAAAAGACAGAGACTATGGTTATATCTAAGAAACAGAATCCACCAGCATGCAGTATTAAATTAAACGGAACTATTCTAAAGCAGGTGCAGAAATTCAAATACCTTGGAGCAGTAATAACTTCAGATGGGAAATGCAGAACAGAACTTAGGAACAGAGTAGGCCAAGCAAAGATTGCATTTCAGAGAAAGAGAAACATATTAGCTAACACATCTTTATCAATGAATGTTAGAAAACGAGTCCTAAAATGCTATATTGAACCTATCTTGTTATATGGAAGTGAATTATGGACAATAGGCAAGTCTACACAAAAATTATTGGAAACAGCAGAAATATGGTTTATTAGAAGAATGTTGCGAATCCCCTGGACAGCACAAATAACTAATGAAGAATGTATGAGAAGAGCTGGAGAGAAAAAAAACCTTGTCAAAAAGATAAGAGAGAGACAATATACTTTCATAGGACATGCAATGAGAAGAGGGGGCATTGAAAATATTATAACAACAGGAAAAATAGAAGGAAGAAGATCAAGAGGAAGACCAAGAGAAATAATACTGGACAGTCTGACTGGATGGTGTGAGAGGAGATCACCAACTGAGCTGATGGCCTCCGTGAAAGATCGTGTACTCTGGAGAAGCATAATAGCCAACGCCAGTCGGCACGGCACCTGATGATGATGATAATAATAAAATCAGTCCCATTACTTAATTGTCGGACCTTGTTCGACACAATAAAAAGCTGTATGAAAGGTGTAATACTAAATTTACACAAATATATACAGATGAATAAAGGTCACTTTAGATTTCAACAATTACAACAGGTGCTCAAAGTGGTTACCACGAGCATCCAAACACTTCAGAGTACGACCAACTACTGCTTGAGCAACGTTACCCAAAGTCCTTAAAGTGGATTGATGCGCATTTTCTATTTCCTCCCGAATCGCCGCCAGCGTAGCTGTTCTCTACGATAAACAAGGTAGAAGTCCAGTGGTGTTAAATCAGGAGAACGGGGGGGGGGGGGGGGGGGGGCTCAATCATCCTTCTTCATCTTATCCATTGTCCTGGCATCGAGGGATGACCTCAGGTCATAAAGGGAACGAATGGCAGGTAGAATGGATGCTCGGAGCGAGTGGAGGTAATCATGACCAGTAACACTATCTTCAAAACAAAACAAAACAAAAAACGATTTTGTCTTAATGACAATCCACTTCACACATTGAGCCCCAGTAAATCGACTGTTTGTGAACGTAAACTCAGCACACATGGGCATGCTGATTAACTGTTCCAGGTTAAACTGAGCTTCATCAGACCAGACCATTTTCCCCTGAATCTGCAAATCTTCATGCACCACGTGATGAAGCCACTCAGAAAAAACTGCATACTTCTTTCGTGGTAGTCTTCATTAATTAAGTGCGTGTAATATTCGTGAGATGTACACTTTTCATTTTGCCGATTTGCGTTGAATGCTTGTTCTGCCTTCTCCAGCCTCTCTCACACACCGTTTGATAAACTTTTTTTTTGCAGCGAGCGTGTAAACTGTCCCAACACCACAGACGAGAAAGCAGGACCTGTAGCTGTACGAGGCCTACCGGATTTTCCCCTGCTACATCACTCACGTTACCATGTGCTTCAAACTTATCACGAATACACATTTGTTATGCGTGTTGGTAGATTTGTTACGAACTCTCGCTTCTAATGTCTCTGTACTTCCACAACATTCTCAAGTCTGAATCACCACTTTAAAATAGTTTTACGTTCCTGTAAGGACAACATCACATTTGCCACTTTGTTTTTGGGTCACATGACAACTCTTGCAGTTTACGTCATCTTTTTAGAGAATATCGTTTCTGATTTACGTCATCATCAACAGTAATATCGTACCATACCTTGCAACATTAAATACATTCAGCTTCTAAATAAGTCGATATATTTTTTGATCAAGTACATACACATCTTATGAAGGAGGGGACTGGACTGGTGGCAGATGCTGTGAGACATGAGTGATAGTTGTAGGTGTAGACAGTTCCATGTGGTACTGTGTGGTTGAATACTCGATCATTACAAGCCAGAGTTACAGAGTCAAATACAACCTAGTAGCCATAATGCGGAGAGTTATGTCATGTAGGAGTTACTCTTCTTAAATCCCTCTTCAGGCTCGATGTAAATCAGCCCCTAGAGGTAGCATTAGCGAATTCATCCGCCTAAGCATGCTGACACTAGCCTACAACACTCAGACAGGCTGACACTAGCCTACAACACTCAGTCAGGCTGACACTAGCCTACAACACACAGACAGGCTAACACTAGCCTACAACACACAGACAGGCTGACACTAGCCTACAACACTCAGACAGGCTGATACTAGCCTACAACACTCGGTCAGGCTGACACTAGCCTACAACACTCAGACAGGCTGACCCTAGCCTACAACACATAGACAAGCTGACCCTAGCCTACAATACACAGACAGGCTGACCCTAGCTAACAACACGCAGACTACGTGACAAAAATCCACAAGTCAAGCTCTTAATTGGCATAGAACTACAGTTTATTACTAGCACAGATAGTCATGAAGTAGACCACTGTTGTAGCATCTAACCTATCTCTTTTCAATCTAATTGTTATCTAACTTAATGTCTTCTGCTCATACGATGTAGACCATTGGTTAATAATGGAGCAAAATATGACCATATAGAATAGGACAGTCATATAACTGCTATCACAACATGTAGGGTGTCTACTTTGTCCAAACTGGTGACACATGGGTAATTTGTCTCCCGGTCATTTACTGGGTCATTCGTCTTACCGATCATCGAAAATTGGTTGATTTGTTGGTTGATTGGTTGGGCAATCTCCATGTAACTGAGCTGGTGTTCTTCGCAGCCGATGCTGTAGAGGTGTTATGGGTCGCTGACTGCCTCATCGGACAGACTTCTTTCCCATATATATATATATATATATATATATATATATATATATATATAAGAAGTCTATATAGTAGGCCATGTTGTCGTAATGTATCAGGTGGTATTCTAGAAATACGTCTTATTTCCTGACTTTTTAAAAAATACTGCGATCACCTAGCGAGGGTGTCTGAGTGGCGAAGTGGTTAGTGCGCTGGTCTCTCATGGCGAAGGTCGGGGGTTCGAATCCAGCCGGAGGCACCCCAGTCACTCAGCTGTAGAAATGGGTACCCGACTTCTTCTGGAGTTGGGGAAGGAAAGACGGCCAGGCGTGATACTGACCATGTCACCCTCTAGTGTGCTGACAGGTCAAGGAAAATACGGGCAATAACATCATATCCCTATTTGCCTCTAAGGCATGACAGGATTACCTTTTTTTTAAAATCACCTGGCGAATGAGAAAAACGAGGGGCCTTCAGAAAGTAATACACCACATCGTTTTTCTCAGGAGTTGTTTATTAAAAAAGCATGTATACGCAATATACATGGATATGTCATGTAAACATCGGTATTATTCAACACAGTCCCCATCAACTTGTACGGCTTTACGCCAGCGCGAAACAAGTGCATGTATTCCTAGCCCGTACCAGATTTTCTCTTGAAAATGTAGCCAATTCTTCATTGCATGAATCATTCCTTCGTCATCTTCAAATCTTACCCCTCGGAGTGCATCTTTAAGTGGACCAAATAGATGGAAATCAGAGGGTGCCAAATCAGGACTATAGGGTGGATGGAGTAGTACAGTCTAACCCAATTTGGTGATTGCTTCCCGTGTTGCCAGACTTGTGTGAGGGGGCGCATTGTCGTGAAGGAGAAGCAGGTCTGATGGATTCTTGTGAGGCCGAACTCTGCGAAAACGTTAATAGAGTTTTTCAGTGTCTTAATGTAAAAGCTTGCGAAATGATTGTCTCTCCTCTTGGCATAACATCCACAAGAATCACACCTTCAATGTCCCAAAAGACAGTGATCATGACCTTTCCAGCTGAAGGAATTGTCTTGAATTTCTTTCTTTGTGGTGATTGCGGATGCTGCCACTCCTTTGACTGTCTTTTTGTCTTAGGTTCAAAATGATGTGCCCAGGTTTCGTCACCTGTTACGATCTTAGCCAAAAAGTTCTCTCCCTCAGTACTGAAACGCTCCAACAATTTAGAAGAAATTGCTTTCCTTTGCAATCGATGGTCATTTGTAAGACTTCGAGGAACCCATCTTGTGCAAACATTAGAAAATCCGAGAGTTTTTATAACTGCATTTGCACTACCATTGATGAATGACTTCTTTAAGGTCAATTGTTGAGTAGTGATACGTCTATCAGTAAGAATAATGCCCTCGGCACATTTCAACATTTCTGCCTTGGAGGATGTGGCAGGACGTCCACAGCGCGGCCGATCATGCAACTCCTTATCTCCACTTACTGATTCTTTGATTCTCTGACCCCAGCGACTGACTGTACTCCTGTCGACTGCAAAACTTCCACACACATCACATAGACGCTTGTGAATGTTTACAGCAGTTTCCTTCTCTGCAACGAGAAATTCTATCACAATTCGCTGCTTATACCGCAAGTTGCTAACACGCTCCATTTCAACGGTTAGGGCAGCCATATTCTTTGGCCGGTTGAGGTGAAATTTGGTTCATACAATCGGCACATGCCATATTTAAAGTGTGCAAAATTTCAAGCTTCAGTCTTCATTATTAGTTGACAAAAAAAAAAAAATCGATGTTGTGCATTACTTTCTGAACGCTCCTCGTAGATATATTTATCCAAAATGGCTTCAGAAATCTGTCTAAATATTTCGCATTCATGGCCACAATTTTAATCGTTAATTTTTCTTTCTGGAATGCAACCTATGTTTATTTATTTTTGTTTTAACACCTTTCTTTGTTGTCTGTTAAATCTGGTTTTCTAATAAAGAAGAAGAGTGGAAACGTCTGAATGATATCATTTATTAGAAAACAGAGGTGCTCCTGTTTTATTTAACTCTTATGTTTAGCCTCCACAATCAAACAGGATGATTTATAGAGTTGCTAAATTCTTAATTTCCTACTTTATATTTACGAATCTACGTGGTATTACCGGCAAAATTCATTTGGGTGGCGTTCATTCATATTTTAAATGTACTCGTGAGAATCAATAATTCACAGTTGTCACATTCTATAAAAAGAAAGAAAAATAGTTTGTGAAACATTGCCTCATATATTCTATGCATTTCTCAGAGTTTTATATACAGTACTATTTCAATCAATCGATCAATCAATCATCATCATCACCTGCCATGTCGGGCTGCGTGTGAGGTCATCAGTCAGTCATTTGCATATGTCCCTTGCGAAACTTTGCCTCCCAAACAGCACTCCTATAGGCCCTTATTATAAGCTGGGTTATTTTAAGCAAAAGAAGTGTTGCACACACAGAACTGGGTTAATTTGCGCCCAAGCAAGATTATAAAATCACTCTTCTCAATGGCCGTGTTCACCAAGTATTGTGTCCTACTCTCAATGGCCGTGTTCACCAAGTATTGTGTCCTAGACAGTTTTTGGGTTTTACATGTCAGTGTAAACATGTCATCAGAATGTTTCGCAAAGTTTAAGAAATTCAATAAAATGCCATTAAAATTTGACTAAAATTAAAAGGTATCGAGATTTGTGAAGAAGTATGACCGTAAGAAAAGTAAAGAGCAAAACCTCTATCTTAAAGCGAAAAAAACTAAATTGATGACAACTGACAAAACAAATAAGGCAGCTGAAATATGTATCAATGAGTAAAAACTGGAAGAAGTGGAGATTTTTGAATATCTTGGATCACTACTAACTAATAATGGAGATACAATGAGGGAAATTAAAAGGAGGACATCTATCGTTCTTCAGAAAGTAAAACAACTAAAGGATCTGTGGAGAGGAACAGACAGAACTACAAAAATAAGATTTTTAAGGGCATGCACCTTTTCCATCGCAACATACGCCCGTGAGACCTGGACACTTAAACAGTTGAGAAACACATACATGCCTTTAAATGTTACAGAAGAGTTCTTCAAATATCATGGACACAAATATATATATCCATACTACAAGAACTTAATATTGAAGAAGGTTGGCTAGTAAAGAGGATTAAACAAAGAAAACTTAAATATTTTGCACACATTAAACTTCATGATCATCTAGAGAAGACAGTCTTGGAAGGGCACATAATGGGAAAAAGAAAGAAAGGAAGTCCAAGGCGAAGATGGCTGCAAGACATCGTTGATGATCTGCAAATGGATGCATCAGCAGCAGTCCATCTTGCTTACAACCGAGAGGCCTACAGGAGTGCTGTTAGGGAGGCAACGTTCCTCAAGGGACATGCAAATGAATGAATGAATGGTTCCAGTGTTGCATTGTTTATATGTTACAGGCGTGATCTCATTGTTACCCGTGTCAGAGCGCCTAGACTAAGAAGCTTGTCAAGACAAAACTAAAAATGCGTTGTTGTTTATATTTCTTCTAAATATCAAACCCTGTGTATAAAATATATGCCTCCCCTACATTCACTGCCACTCAGTTTTAGATTAAAAACATTTCTATATTTATACTGTTCTTCATGATCTAGATTTGCTATGCAGACCCCCACAAGATCCTTCACAGATCCCCGGCCACCTTGAAGCCCTGGTTTGTCACGGATGCATTAAGTAACAACACAAATGGGAGTTGGGTCATCTTATGTAAATGTGACTGTATATTTGTAGTTTAAAAAATAGTTTTACAACACACATACATATATAGTTAAAACCCCTCCCCCCCAAAAAAAAAAAAATAATATGTAAATATTAATTAATGCCACTCAAGAACGGAACCTGTTCAGGTGTTCACTGTTTCTTGAACCTTGACGGGTTGTAAATGATAAAACTGGATTAAGCAAGCTAGCTTGTATGAAATGTTCACTTTATTAAAACAAAAAATAGCATACACACCCACGCACGCAAAAAGGTGAAAAGAAACTTTGCGCACTTCTGAGCATGAAAATTATCAGCACTGCACACCTTGGCCATTTAAGGTCAATGTAGTTCTAGTGTTTGAAGGAAGAAAAGCTCTTCTATCACGCACTGCGTTTGTGCTCCGACGAAACATGATAGGTCCTCTCCCCCCACCCCCACCCAAAAAAAAAAAACTCGACCTCAGAACACAGGTGACTTAACTTTTAACATCCCATAAACAATTCTGTTACACACAAACATGAATCTCTGTGTCCTTGCAGTAAAGACAATACCAATGTCTTTAACAAATTCTTTCCTACCAAAAACCTTTCCTCCTATTACCAGGGGGATGGTACTCCTCAAGGACCAATATTTCCTCCTATTACCAGGGGTATAGTAATCCACAAGGAACAACTTTTCCTCCTATTACCAGGGGTATGGTACTCCACAAGGACCAACCTTTCCTCCTATTACCAGGGGGATAGTAATCCACAAGGAACAACCTTTCCTCCTATTACCAGGGGGAGAGTACTCCACAAAGAACAACCTTTCCTCCTATTACCAGGGGGATAGTAATCCACAAAGAACAACCTTTCCTCCTATTACCAGGGGGATAGTAATCCACAAGGAACAACCTTTCCTCCTATTACCAGGGGGATAGTACTCCACAAAGAACAACCTTTCCTCCTATTACCAGGGGGATAGTAATCCACAAAGAACAACCTTTCCTCCTATTACCAGGGGGATAGTAATCCACAAGGAACAATCTTTTCTCCTATTACTGGGGGGGGGGTAGTAATCCATAAGGAACAACCTTTCCTCCTATTACCAGGGGGATGGTACTCCACAAGGACAAGCCTTTCCTCCTATTACCAGGGGGATAGTAATCCACAAGGAACAACCTTTCCTCCTATTACCAGGTGGATAGTACTCCACAAGGAACAACCTTTCCTCCTATTACTAGGGGGATGGTACTCCACAAGGAACAACCTTTCCTCCTATTACCATGGGGATAGTACTCCACAAGGAAAATCTTTCCTCCTATTACCAGGTGGATAGTACTCCACAAGGACCAACCTTTCCTCCTATTACCAGAGGGATGGTACTCCACAAGGAACAACCTTTCCTCCTATTGCCAGGGGGATAGTACTACACAAGGACCAACCTTTCCTCCTATTACCAGAGGGATGGTACTTCACAAGGACCAACCTTTCCTCCTATAACCAGGGGGATGGTACTCCACAAGGAATAATCTTTCCTCCTGTTACCAGGGAGATAGTAATCCACAAGGAACAATCTTTCCTCCTATTACCAGGGGGATAGTAATCCACGAGGAACAACCTTTCCTCCTATTACCATGGGGATAGTACTTCACAAGGAACAATCTTTCCTCCTATTACCAGAAGGATAGTAATCCACAAGGAACAACCTTTCCTCCTATTACCAGGGGGATAGTACTCCACAAAGAACAACCTTTCCTCCTATTACCAGGGGGATAGTACTCCACAAGGAACAATCTTTTCTCCTATTACCGGAGGGGGGGGGGGTAGTAATCCACAAGGAACAACCTTTCCTCCTATTACTAGGGGGATGGTAATCCAAGACGAAAAAAATTTCCTCCTATTACCAGGGGGATGGTAATCCACAAGGAACAATCTTTCCTCCTATTACCATGGGGATAGTACTCGACAAGGAACAATCTTTCCTCCTATTACCAGGGGGATAGTACTCCACAAAGAACAACCCTTCCTCCTATTACCAGGGGGATAGTAATCCACAAGGAACCTTTCCTCCTATTACCAGGGGGATAGTACTCCACAAAGAACAACCTTTCCTCCTATTACCAGGGGGATAGTAATCCACAAGGAACAAACTTTTCTCCTATTAACGGGGGGGGGGGGGGGGTGTAGTAATCCACACGGAACACCCTTTCCTCCTATTACCAGGGGGATGGTACTCCACAAGGACCAACCTTTCCTCCTATTACCAGTGGGATGGTACTCCACAAGGACCAACCTTTCCTCCTATTACCAGGGGGATGGTACTCCACAAGGAATAACCTTTCCTCCTATTATCAGGGAGATAGTAATCCACAAGGACCAACCTTTCCTCCTTTTACAAGGGGGATAGTAATCCACAAGGAACAACCTTTCCTCCTATTACCAGGGGGATAGTAATCCATAAGGAACAACCTTTCCTCCTATTACCAGGGGAATAGTACTCCACAAAGAACAACCTTTCCTCCTATTACCAGGGGGATAGTAATCCACAAAGAACAACCTTTCCTCCTATTACCAGGGGGATAGTACTCCACAAAGAACAACCTTTCCTCCTATTACCAGGGGGATAGTAATCCACAAAGAACAACCTTTCCTCCTATTACCAGGGGGATAGTAATCCACAAGGAACAACCTTTCCTCCTATTACCAGGGGGATAGTACTCCACAAAGAACAACCTTTCCTCCTATTACCAGGGGGATAGTAATCCACAAAGAACAACCTTTCCTCCTATTACCAGGGGGATAGTAATCCACAAGGAACAATCTTTTCTCCTATTACTGGGGGGGGGGGGTAGTAATCCATAAGGAACAACCTTTCCTCCTATTACCAGGGGGATGGTACTCCACAAGGAACAACCTTTCCTCCTATTACCAGGGGGATGGTACTCCACAAGGAATAACCTTTCTTCCTATTACCAGGGAGATAGTAATCCACAAGGACCAACCTTTCCTCCTATTACCAGGGGGATGGTACTCAACAAGTAATAACCTTTCCTCCTATTACCAGAGGGATGGTACTCCACAAAGACCAACCTTTCCTCTTATTACCAGGGGGATGGTACTCCACAAGGACCAACCTTTCCTCCTATTACCAGAGGGATAGTAATCCACAAGGAACAACTTTTCCTCCTATTACCACGAGGATAGTATTTCACAAGGAACAATCTTTCCTCCTATTACCAGGGCGATAGTAATCCACAAGGAACAACCTTTCCTCCTATTACCAGGGGGATAGTAATCCACAAGGAACAACTTTTCCTCCTATTACCAGGGGGATAGCAATCCACAAGGACCAACATTTCCTCCTATTACCAGGGGGATAGTACTCCACAAAGAACAACCTTTCCTCCTATTACCAAGGGTATAGTAATCCACAAGGAACAACCTTTCCTCCTATTACCAGGGGGATGGTACTCCACAAGGAACAACCTTTCCTCCTATTACTAGGGGGATAGTAATCCACAAGGAACAACCTTTCCGCCTATTACCAGGGGAATAGTAATCCACAAGGAACAACCTTTCGTCCTATTACCATGGGGATAGTACTCCACAAGGACCAACTTTTCCTCCTATTACCAGGGGGATAGTACTCCACAAGGACCAACCTTTCCTCCTATTACCAGAGGGATGGTACTCCACAAGGACCAACCTTTCCTCCTATTACCATGGGGATAGTAATCCACAAGGATGCTTAAGAAGCAAATCTAACACCATAAACTTTCTTGAAGAAAAATATATCACCCATGAACTACAGATCAGTATAAGTAAATTACAGAAAATACATGACAGAATCAAGAAAGGGATGAAAAGAAATTAACCTCTATCTTAGACCTCAGGGAAATTCTACATTGTTTAGCTTCTTAAACAAAACCCTGCAAAATGTATAACTTCAGAGGCCTGTAAGTAGCCATAGCCAGACCTATCCTGAGGAAAGGAAAGATGGAAGATGACCTATAAAGCTTTAGACCATTTTCATTAACCTCCAACAATAGTAAGTTAACAGAGTGAATGTCAGACAGTGAACTGTACTGGCGGCTGGAATCCAAGGATCCTCCAGTAACTTCCACAAAAGATGAAGAACCAAAGACCAGGTCTTTCTCTTTATTTTGTGCACAAATATAAGCCCAGCAACACTATGGTTTTCCAGCAAGGATAAATTTCTTTGCTTTGTGTCATTTTGAGGATACAGTAAATCATTTAATAACCCGAGGTCCAGATATCCTGAGCGGCTGTTAAATCTGTAGGTGCTTGTCAAGACTAATGTGCAGGCCATGAGAACAACCTCTAAAAGTGAGACTTGGCATTTACTCGATGCTGTGGCTACAGTCTGTCAATGATTTTTTGGGTCACATAATTACAAAAAAATCTGTCAAATATGTCCTTGATGCATGTGTTAGGGAAACTGTTGAAGACAGATTTTTTTTTGTGTGAGAAAATCTGTTGTTTTGGTCAAACAGTAATAGACTACAAATCATCTGTTTATGCTAGCATGGAGAAAGCCTTCTAATCTCCTTTGTGAATATTTCTGTGCCAACCCTTGCACTGCCTCCTACTAATCTCCTTTGTGATTATTTCTGTGCCAACCCTTGCACTGCCTCCTACTAATCTCCTTTGTGATTATTTCTGTGCAAACCTTGCACTGCCTTCTACTAATCTCCCTTGTGATTTGTTCCCCATAAGTTTCTTTCTTCTTTTCTCCCAAACATTTTTTTTTAGCTCTTTCTCTTGTTCAGTTAAATTTGTTGCATGTCCTTCTCCTTACAAGTGTTTTCTACTCTTTTAATATTTAATATTCTATGCATTTCACTGAATTTTTAAAATATTATTTTAACCAAACTTTGTGAAATACTGATATGTTTTGTTGATAATGGAAGTTTTATTGAAATAATTTGTGCACATTATGCATTCTACTTTCCACTGAAGCTACGTAATTACTTGATTAGTAATGGAAGCAAAATGAAAATACAAACATGTTTCCAGATATGAGAGTTTATGTTAAGTCTGAAGTTTAAAAACACAACACAGAGGGAAACAAAAAAATAACACAACTAGACAAGTTGGAGACATACAAAATGAGTTTGTTAAATAAAATATTAAAAATAACATGGCAGAACTAAAGTATAAGAAAGCAAAACATTTTTTAACTGCAGTGTTTTCACATTTCTTACTTTTTTTCTTTTAAGTTTTAGTTGTTCTAGCACACTTTTTTGTGTGTGTACATTTGCCTTCTTTCTTGTACACTTCATAACTTTGTTCTTCTGTGTAACATTTCACTGAATTTAAATTTCTCTTCCATTTTTAGCTTTTAAAATGTAAACTGTAATTAAAGATACCAACTAACTTCGCTTCTCAGTTTTACTTCACTGATCACTATAAAGAAAGTGAGATTCAGCGAGAAATCTTAGAGAGGACTAGTTTACCACTTTACTATACTTAGTATTTCTAGAGAGAGCAAATCAGGCTCCATGTCTGCAAAAGTTTATATTTATGTATGCTGTAAAATAATCAAACAAACAAGATATTTGCATGATAATTACTACCATTATCAAAAATGTACTGATAACAAAAGAATAATAACGTGTAACAATCTGTAATGTTTCCACTTCTTTTAGCTCATCATGGGATACAAGGCACTGAAAAATTTTCTACATTTGAATTTGTTAACTGTCTCAATCTACAGAACATTTCTTTTACTTAATTTCATCTTATAATTCTTCCCGATATCTTTGTAGATTTTTATTCTTGACCCTGAAATACTGGGTCCTCAAGTTGGGTATTATCAGGGATTTTCTCTTGCCATATGCTTTAGCCAACTCCACTTTCTTTCACTACCATAAGCAGTGTTATAAATCCTTATTTCATGAATAGCTTGTATAACATTTTTTTAAAACTGTAAGATATTTAGCCAGCTGCTGCCTCACCATGTGAAATGATAAAATGCATGTTAAATGTGCTTCATGTATTAAAAATTATCATGGTATTAAAAAAGTCTTGGGAAAAGAATCTTAACAACTATTTATGACACAAATCTAGACCAGATATACTGGCAATTAACTACAAACTTTCACATGCGGTTGTAGTAATTATAAATAAATTCTAACACAAAAGCTTGACTTTTCTAACTTCTGGATTTACAATTCTTCACCTTTCTTCCTATGTACCAGGTAGCATAAGAACTTACAACACAACAACATTTGGTGAACATATTCACTTTCACATTAATCATAATTTTTGCCATGTTAAGATAAAAACTGCAGAAATGGAAACAAGAATTTTAAAAATAGTTAATTAAATATGACCGGCTAATCATTTTGATCAAATCTACAAGGGGAAAAACAATATGTGGTTCAATGTCTAAGAAAGAGTTCATAGTTACATGTACCAGGTTTGTTATCTGTGGTGATAAGCACACATGTGATCATGTGACTGAAGACTGCAGTGAAAGTGGTTCTAGAGAACAGACGTAGACAGAGACGTAGGGCTTAGTTTTACAACAGGTTAGAAAGAGAAAGGATGTGAAGCAGAATCAGCAATAACAGATAAACATGTAGATGTAGAAATGAAAAACAGTGGGGCAGATCAGCAATAACAGATAAACATGTAGATGTAGAGATGAAAAACAGTGGGGCAGATCAGCAATAACAGATAAACATGTAGATGTAGAGATGAAAAACAGTGGGGCAGATCAGCAATAACAGATAATAAGATAAACATGCAGAAATGAAAAACAAACAGTAACAATTCAACATTCTGGCAAAATGTCTTTGTAAAGGACAATAGAATGACAGAATAATACATAAATACACACACACAAATTAGGAAACTCCTGTATCAGAAATCCTTTTAGTGTGAAAGTTGGGAATAAAATACGCCCAGACAGAGAGTATGGTAAGAATGAAAAAAGAAATTGGTTTTATCATCAGCTTTGACAAGCAAAACTGATAAAATTATATCCCATCTCCATGTGGTATTTCTGCTGTGTAACTTCTTGTGAACACACACCCATTTTATGCCAGTACGCAACTTATCTTGAAGCTATGTCCACAGTGTGTAGCTTGCTGTGAATTATATCAATGGCACGTCTTTGTTAATGAGTCCGCTATGAAACTTCTTAATTTTGTTTAGGGAATTGAAAAGAACCATTGTAGTGAACTTTTCCTACGGAATAATGTCTTCATAGCAGGTCTTTCACCTTGTGTCAGTATCCAAGAGCTCCTAGCTATCCTCTATCTGGAAACTGTACAGTTTGTGCGTGAAAAGTCTACATTCTTCAGTTAAATCTTTGTGATGTGGTGCAAAAAAAAAAAAAAAAGAAACAAAAAACATTTGTAATAGGTATAACAGTGGTAACATTAACATATAATAAATCAAAATATTAGTACACAATAAATCAAAATACAGATGTAAACAAATCAAGTTCAGTGTTGAATTAACAAGTCTTAAAAATATGAAACTTAAAACATTTAATGAATACAAAAGATTTCCTAAAACTAGGTGTCTCAACATATCCACTTTGTGTAAAATTTAAGCTGAGTATATTATTAAAAAAAAAGAGGCCAGTGAGTATAAAAAATGCTTAAGTAAGTAAAACCATAACAATGTACGAGTTAAAGTTTTGTTTTCATTCCCATCAGGTCCTCAGATTCTTGTCCAATGACATCATAAATGTGCCCATCCTGTGGTTGTTCATACTCCACCTCATCCGACTCACAGTGAAGTCTTTTTCGGTAAATTTCATTCTGGTAAACGCTCGTCAAGTTTGGTTCACTTTCTCTTCTGTTCCTTCTCAAGCTCCTTGAACAGAGAAAACGTTAAAAGCGACTGCTTGAAAAGATTAACGTGAATTTAAGGTTTGTGCAACAAAAAGATGAACATTAACAGTTTGTCTTCTGAGCAAGAGGTTTGTAACTCCCTGAACCACAAATCATGACAGCCTTTGAGGAACAGACAAAGCAGAATGTAACAGCAAACTGAGATAAAATTGCAACTTTATGTCCCTGAAATCCTGATCAAAGATATCATTATTTTCAACTACATGGAACAGTTTACTGATCGAGATTTACACAAATATGTGATCTATCATCATCATCACTGTGTGCTATCTTTGGTACAAAAGTTGGCTGTCATGAATCTCCAGTTTCCTCATTTCCTTGCCTTGATAGTCACTCGGCCAGGATGTGTCCTGTCCACTCTCATATCTTTCAGTCTACATGTGTTACATATTTTTAGCAGGATTTCCAAAAATATGAAAGAGTTGCTTATATCACATGTTGAAACTTAATATTGTCATCCATGCATTTTTATTTTTTCTTATGCAGATATGAATTATCACTTAATGATTTTAAAAAAAGTTTCCATTATTTGATTTTATTAAAGCTTTTGTAGTCTGTGTCAAATATTTATTGACAAATATCAGCTTTTGTGCTCAGTTTACTAATCTGGTGGTACCAGGTTTAGTCCCACCAGCGGGTTTTTTTTCTGGTACACACTGGTTGACCCAGCCTCTAAAAATGGGTACCAGAGAAATCTTGGAAGGTAAATGCAGCCAGGCATGATACCAACCACATCACACTTTCATCTGATGAAGGTCGTGGAAATATGGGCCTAACACCAGATCCTCAATATGCCTTAATGGCATGGAAACAGGAATTTCATCTTTTCTTTAACCAGCCTTTTTCTGTCTAGTCCTGTGTCAAATATTTATCACACATACCAGTTTCTGCCTTCTAGTCCTGTATCAAAGTTTTACCAGACATTTGGTGCAGTTCTATAACATTTTCTTCTTAACTATATACAAGAAAACAATTAATTATTCATGAATGAATGTATAGTTAAATTCATGTAATCATCTTTAATAAATTTCAGACAGCAACTGCAATAAGACAGGCCACAGGGTTCACCCGGCCTCTAAAAATGGGTACCAGAGAAATCTGGGAAGGTAAATGCGGCCAAAGCGTGATACTGGCCACATCACACTTTCATGTGCCAATGGTCTTGGAAATACAAGACTAATATTGGATTCACCAATATGCCTTAATGGCATGAGAATTTTAGCTTTTTGCCTAATTTCGATGAAGCACAAATCATCATGATCGTGCGCATGCTGGTATGCACTGGCTTCTCTATAGATCTTGGTCTAAGTACAAATAAATAAACTAAAAAACAAAAAGAAAAAGCTGTAAATAAATAGCTCTCTACAGAAAGTTTCCATGTTTTAAAAAAATGGACAAGAAAGAGATAAAGGGCATGATACACTGTCATATTAACTGTAAGATTTTCTTTTCATAAAATGTCTAGCATAAGGCACAGCAAAACTCAGACTTACTCACCTGACAATGATTATTGTTGCCACAGCACAGATAATTGCAAGAAACAATGCAGAGCCTATTACAGTCCCAATTATAAGTTTGTCATCTAAAATGTATAAGAAACTCCAACATTTATTAGCACATTTAATAAGCAGGTATATATATGCATGTGTGTGTGCATGTATCATTCTCTCTTTCTCTCTCTTGTATATATATCTTACTTACATCTTACATCCTTCCCATGCTGTTAAACGTCACACAGGGCTTGCATGGTAGTTCACCAACTTTTCCTGTTTTTGGCGAGCTTTTCAACCTCATCAAGGGATTTTATACCTACTATTTGGAGTCTTTAGAGTTTCATGTGGTTGACCTCTCTTTGGCCTGTTGTGTTTCACTTGAAAGTTTTTTTTGGGATTCTCTGGTTGTTTCTTCTTATCATGTGAAGGAACAGTTGTTGATGAAGTAAACCAGTTTGCATACCTTGGCAGCTACATAGACCGGGATGGTGACACCAGGAAGGAAGTTAGAATTAGAATTGCACAATCAGCATTGTCCTTCAAAAATCGTGAGAACACATGGAATTCAAAAGTTATAAGCACAAAAACCAAGTTAAGATTATTCATTCAAATTTAATATCCATCCTCATTTATGCATGCGAAAGCTGGAAATCAACTAAAGAAACAGACAAGAAATTAGACTCTTTTGAAAACAAATGCCTAAGGAAAATAAAGTGGAATGAATTTAAGAACAATGCAGAGATAAGGCAGATGAGCAAACAACCTGTCTCATGGGTGATCAGAAAAATAAGATGGACATATGTAGGTCACGTGATGAGAAGAAACAATCAGAGAATATCAAAACAAGCTATCAAGTGGAGTACAACAGGCCAAAGAAAAAGAGGTCGACCACATGAAACTCTAAAGAGGACATTGTTAAGAGAAGAAAATTTAGTGGGCATATCATCCCTTGCTGAAATTGAAAGATTAGCCGAGAACAGGAAAATGTGGCAAACAACTATGCGAGCCCTATGTGACATTTAACGGCACAGGAAAGATATGATATGATATGACATATACGTAAATATACCAGTCTGTTCATAGTTAAGTCTAAATACTTAACAAAAACCAGTGTCCCAAACAGTACACAGTAAAAATAAGAAAGTGTATCAAACAGTCAAATGGTGAATTAGAAAATAATTACACTGATCTTAATACTCTCAATGCCAACTCACACTTTGTAGGTCATGCCTAACAATGTTACAGAAACAATCATGCAATCAACAAAAACGTCCACTGCAAGTTTTAAACTTCACTGTTCAGATTAAGACCACCATAAGCTAACCAAATTTGTTCCTCCATACACTTTAAAGACTTCTTCATTGGTTTTCTCGGCTGTCCATGGTACCTCAACATCCTTCTTATAAACCACATCTCCATGGCCTCCATTTCTCACTGTACTCTCTTATTCATAGAATATGCTTCACATCCATAAACAAAACTGGCTTATTGTAACATTTAAGTACTCGGAATCTTGTTTCCATTGATATGGATCTGTTGCACAAAATGTGTCTCATTGTCTGGAATGCTGACTTGGCCTGAGCACGTCTGCTTTTTATTTCGTTGTGACATTTCCCACCAGTTGTTACAATTGTTCCTAAGTACTTGAATCTATCAACTTGTTTCAGATTTGTGCCATCGATGGTAATGCTATATTTTGGTGGTATTCTTTTCTTTGAGATGACCATCACTTCAGTCTTCTTTTTATTCAGGCTGAGACTTTTATTTTTACTTTCACGAACCATGACGTCCAGAAGAGCTTGTAGCTCCCCCTCATTTTTAGCAATCAGGATTGTGTCATCTGCATATCTTAAGTTGTTACGGTTGTACCCGGCAATTGTTATTCCGGGCAAGCTCTCTATATTTATCATTATTGTTTTCGCTATACAAGGAGAAGAGGTCAGGAGATAAAACACTTCCTTGTCTCACTCCCAATTTTATGTCTTGGAATGCTCCTATTTGGTTCTCAACCTTCATTTCTGCTGATTGCTGCCAGTATATGTTTTTTGATGAGTTTCAGATCTTTCCTATTGAATTGAAACTGGTATTTAGAATAAAATATCACTGAACAACAATAAAAAAAATACATTGAAAACATCTCTTTCATCATCACTGCCTTTGTTATACTTTATTATTTTTTAAAAATTCCAGACAGCTATAAGAAAAAAGACTTGAAAAAGTTCTCAGAAAAGTTGCAAATGTCAAAGGCCAATTTAAACTATCATCATCATCATCAGGTGTCATGCTGTCTGGCGTTGGCTATTATGCTTCTCCAGAGTATGGGACACCCTTGGGCAAGGTGGAGTACACGTATAGCCCCCCAGTCAGGGTGACGTGAAGCCATGGAAGCAGGTGGTGGATGGAATTGGAGAGCAGCCAACAGATAATGTAGGTTATGGTCACCATTTTATGATGATTTCAATGTAGGGACAATGGCTACAATCACTGACTAGTATAGTCACTGCCCAATAGGAAAGCAATGGTAAACTACCTTCTGGAAATATATGAAAAAGTGATATTGTATTAATGGGGGATTTTAGTGCAAAGATTGGTACAGAAAGAGCAGAAGACGAAGGATATGTTTTGGGGAAATTTAGCACAGGACATAGAAATGAGGCAGGTGACAATCTAATACATTTTGAATGGAAAATGAGCTAATGATCACTAACATACTTTTTAAAGATCAAGTATAACGCCAGCAAAAACTTTACCAGATGCTAATTGTGACACGACAATGAGTTATTAATAGCAGACATGAAGATAAAGATAAAAAAGACAGTTACGGGATCAAGACCACTCCACTTTGATCTTACAAAAATACCAGAACAATAAGGTATAGAAGTGAAGAACCATTTCGAAATCCTGATGGATGTACAGGAAGAGATGACACCAGATGAATTGGCTATGCAGGGCAGATATATCTTAATAACAACAGCTAAAGACATGGTTCCAGTAAATAAAACACAAAAGAATGGATGGATCACAGCAGGCACACTAGAACTGATAAAACAATGTAGAGAAATGAAGACGCAATGGAAAGTGACAAACAACAACAAAGAGGAATATAAATCTTTAACAAAAGAAGTACGAAGAAACATAAGAAAAGACAAAAAACAATACATACAAGACTGTTGTGAAAGAATAGAAGAACATCAGAAGTGTGGAAGAGATAGTGAAATATTTAAAGAAATGATGATATTGACGAGAAATGTCACACCTAAGCTAAATGTAATTTGTGACGAGATGGGGAATACCTTGACAGAGACAGAGGAAATTCTAAAAAGATGGAAGGAATATTGCAGAGGAATGTATGAAACAACTGACTGTGAAAGCGGAAATCAACAGTGTGAATTATTATTGGAGGAGAAAGAACCTGAACCGACAATAGAAGAAGTTTTATGGGCAATAAAGAATCTGAAAAATGGCAAATCACCAGGAAGTGATGAGATAACAGCTGAATTTATTAAAGCAGGAGGAAAGGAATGTGCAACAATCTATCATGCACTATGTAAAAAGATATAGCATTCAGGTATTTGGCCAAAAGAATGGAAAAGAACTATATTCATACCATTGCCAAAAAAGGGTAACCTGAAATTATACACAAACTACAGAACTGTTGCCCTGATTATCAAGCCATAAAATTCTGTTAAAAATCATAATGGGTAGACTTCGAAAGAAACAGAAGTCTATATGGTCCAAGCTGGCTTCAGGCAAGGAAGAAGATCAAGAGATGATATATTCAAAATAAGATTAATAATAGAGAAATGCAGAGAGTTTAATGTGAATCAATATTTATCTTTTACAGACTACTCAAAGGCATTTGATTGTGTACAACACCAGAAACTTTGGGAAATAATGGAAAAAATGGGATTTCCAACACATTTGATACAATTAATATCACTGCTGTATCTAGACCAACAGGCAACAGTAAGAATAAATGGTGAAACAACAACTTGGTTTGACATAAAACAAAGGGGTCTGTCAGGGGTGCATATTGTTGCCTTACTTATTTAACTTGTACAATGAAAATATAATGAAGAATGTTGGAGAAGACGTGGACAAAGAATATTACGATGCCATAACAACTGGAGGTTATGAAATACCTGAGATTAGATATGCTGATGATGCTGTCCACAACACAAAAAGGAATAGAAAAACTAATCATGTCAGTCCATAAGAATAGTAAAGAGAAAACCTCTATCTTAATGCAAAGAAAACTAAATTGATGACAACTGACAAAACAAATAAAGCAGCTGAAATATGCATCAATGAGGAAAAATTGGAAGAAGTGGAGAGTTTTGAATATCTTGGATCACTACTAACTAATAATGGAGATACAAAATTAAGGAAATTAAAAGGAGGACATCTATCGCTCCTCAGAAAGTAAAACAACTAAAGAATCTGTGGAGAGGAACAGACAGAACGAAAAAAATAAGATTTTTAAGGGCATGCATCTTTCCTATCGCAACATATGCCTGTGAGACCTGGACACTTAACAAAACAGTTGAGAAACACATAAATGTCTTTGAATGTAAATGCTACAGAAGAGTTCTTCAAATATCATGGACACAAAAAAGAACAAATATATCCATATTACAAGAACTTAATATTGAAGAAGGCTGGCTAGTAAAAGGGATTAAACAGAGAAAACTTCAATATTTTGGACACATTAAATGTCAGTAGAAATGATTAGTGTTATGGAACAGAAAGAGATGCCTCGAAATTGGACTGATAAAAATGGATTGCGACCCTGGAACTTCAAAAATATTAAGAGATTTGGAACATGGATCAGAAACATGAAGTATGACAAAGAAAGATGAACAACAGTTGCAGATCTTTGAGAACAAGATCCTAAGAAGAATCTCTGTGCTGATAAAGGATACCAACAGTGGAGAATGGAGAGCTAGAAAGAACATTAACTGAACAGCTTAATTAAATCTCAACGAATTATAATTTTCTTGAAACTGAACAGACTTCGCTGGCTGGGGCATGTAGAAAGAATGGAAGAGAATAGACAAACAAAAATGATGTATGCACAAGAGATAAGGGAAACGAGACCAAGGGGTAGACCAAGACAGAGATGGAAAGACAACATAGAAGAAGATATAAAAGAAATTGGTGTCACCAACTGGTGAGAGAAGATTAGGAACAGAGATGAATGGAGGCGAACTTTATCTGCAGCAATGAGCCTTAATGACTCGGAAAGAAGAAGAAACGTCATGATAATCTAGAGAAGACTGTCTTGGAAGGGTATATAATGGGAAAAAGAAAGAGAGGAAGACCAAGGCGAAGATGGCTGCAAGACATCGTTGATAATCTACAAATGGATGCATTAGCAGCAGGCCATCTTGCTCACAACCGAGGGGCCTACGGGAGAGCTGTCAGGGAGGCAAAGTTCTGCAAGGGACATGCAAATGACTGACTGACTGAGAGTACACAATCTTTCACGCAGGCTATTTGTTCAGTTGGTGATCTCCTCTTACACCATCCCGTCAGACTGTCCAGTATCATTTCTCTTGGTCTTCCTCTGGATCTTCTTCCCTCAATTTTTCCTGTTATAATATTTTCAATATCATCTCTTCTCACTGCATGTCCTATGAAAGTGCACTGCCTCTCTCTCTTATTTTTTTGACAAGATTTTTTGTCTCTCCAGCTCTTCTCATGCATTCTTCATTAGTTATTTTTGCTGTCCAGGGGATTCACATTCCTCTAACAAACCACATTTCTGCTGCTTCCAGTGACTTTTGTGCAGAACTGCCTATTGTCCATGATTCACTTCCATATAATAAGATAGGTTCAATATAGCATTTTAGGACTCGTTTTCTAACATTCATTGATAAGGATGTGTTGCATAATATGTTTCTCATTCTCAGAAATGCAGTCTTTGCTTGGCCTATTCTGTTCTTAATTTCTGTTTTGCACTTCCCATCTGAAGTTATTACTGCTCCAAGGTATTTGAATTTCTGCACCTGCTTTAGAATAGTTCCATTTAATTTTATATTGCATTTTGGCGGATTCTGTTTCTTAGATATAACCATAGTCTCTGTCTTTTTGATGTTCAAAGTAAGGCCTTTCTGTTCACTTTTTTTGGCAACTTTATCCAAGAGATTTTGCAGATCTTGTTGGTTCTCAGCTATCAATACTGTGTTGTCAGCATACCAAAGGTTGTGTATACTGCATCCTCCTATTTTTATACCTGGTTCTGTGATGATCATTCTTAGAATATTCTCGCTGTACAGAGAAAAAAGGTCTGGAGATATCACACTCCTTGTTTTATTGGTTCCAGTTTTATTTTCAACTCGAATCACTGCTTCTTGCAGCCAGCATAGATGTTTTACAATCCTCAGGTCTTTGCCGTCTGTGTTTATGTCTTCAAGCATTTTAATAATCTTATCATATTTCACCTTGTTGAATGCCTTGGTGTAATCAAGGAAACATAAGTAGAGATCTTTCTGTACTTCTAAAGCTTTTACTGTTAGTGTTCGTAAAGCATAAATGGCATTGTGTGTTCCCTTTCCTTCAACAAATCAGAACTGTTCATCTGCTATTTCCATTTTTATCTTTTTCCCTGTTCTTCTCATAATAATTCTCAGAAGTAGCTTTGTTATGTGACATGAGAGGCTGATAGTCCTGTGGTCATCACATTCCTTTGCACCTGGTTTCTTTGGTAAATAATTTTAAATAAAAATATTTAAACTACAAGATAATTCAAAATTATCGAGATATACCTCAAAGAGACACAAGTAGGAGAATGTTACAATCCCTGAACAACCCACAAGCAAGGAAACAGAAGAGAACATACACAAATATCTGAACAACCCACAAGCAAGGAAACAGAAGAAAACACGCATAAATCCCTGTACAACCCACAAGCAAGGAAACAGAAGAGAACATACACAAATATCTGAACAACCCACAAGCAAGGAAACACAAGAGAACACACACAAATACCTGAATAACCCACAAGCAAGGAAACAGAAGAAAACACGCATAAATCCCTGTACAACCCACAAGCAAGGAAACAGAAGAGAACATACACAAATATCTGAACAACCCACAAGCAAGGAAACACAAGAGAACACACACAAATACCTGAATAACCCACAAGCAAGGAAACAGAAGAGAACATACACAAATATCTGAACAACCCACAAGCAAGGAAACACAAGAGAACACACACAAATACCTGAACAACCCACAAGCAAGGAAACAGAAGAGAACACACATAAATCCCTGTACAACCCACAAGCAAGGAAACACAAGAGAACACACACAAATACCTGAACAACACACAAGAAAGGAAACAGAAGAGAACACACACAAATCCCTGAACAACCCACAAGCAAGGAAACAGAAGAGAACACACACAAATACCTGAACAACACACAAGCAAGGAAACAGAAGAGAACACACACAAGCAAGGAAACAGAAGAGAACACACACAAGCAAGGAAACAGAAGAGAACACACACAAGCAAGGAAACAGAAGAGAACACACACAAGCAAGGAAACAGAAGAGAACACACACAAATACCTGAATAACCCACAAGCAAGGAAATAGAAGAGAACACACACAAATACCTGAAAGAATCAAGCTAGGAGAAGCAGGTAACAAATTTTGTTAGGAATGCCAAAGACCACACAAAATGGAGAAACACGGATGACAGTGCCTTTTAATGTGGCACTACTGAATAACAACATGAACAACATTCACCTATAGTTATTAATACAAATTAGTACATATTCAGTATAACAGAAACAAGTTAGGAATATTAGTTCTCACCATATGCTGATTCTGTCTTAGAAGGTGTGTCAGTTGTAGTATATATTTCTCCTGTTGTTTCCAACACATCATCATAAGCCCAGTCAAAATAATCCATGTAGTCTGGAGGATCCGCCATACAATCTTTCAAAGATGTTGAGCCGGTGCCAGATGTATTTAGACCTGTGTGAAATTGAATAAAAGGTGATGTTATGTTATGTCATGTATCATCATCATCACTGCGCTCATATCCGTACGTTGTCTGATCTCATTCTCACCATATCCCTCAGCGTACAGTGACTAAGTGTGCAAGTTCGGTGTTGTTCAATGATTCCTCTCATGCACCGGGAAAACTCCTGTCTCTGCGATGCCATTCTTCACTCTCAACTTGTACAACAGACAATGATGTTAAGTCCTCTCTTTCAAAGTCCTCCGCTCTTCCGAGTTCTCTGAGTTCATTACCAATATCAGTGAAATCCATTGGTTGGGCATCATTTATGGTGGCTGAACCTGCCAATCTATCAGCCCTTTCACTACCCCAAACATCAGCATGGCTAGGTACAAAAATGAAGGTGACACTGTGAATCTTTGACTTCTTTAAGGACTCCATCCACTGCATGTGCACTGAACCTGTCTGAACCTTTTGAATCATGCTCATTGAGTCACTCAGCACACAGAGACAGGTGTAATCCTGTGATTCCTGTCAGATAAACGCCTCTGTCACTGCCATGATCTCCATCAATGTGCTGCTGGTCAACATTACACAGCCACCGCTGACTTCCTGTACTGTTCTGCTACTAGAGCATGCAATGAATGCCCAAGCACTCTGCTGCTAGCACATAAAAGACCCAGTTGTGTAGGCCACAGCATGTGTTGTTGGAGTTTTTTTTTTTTAATGTGAGCGTTGACCTCCATGTCAACCACAACCAGGTTCTGCTCTCTGCAGCTTATGTCGAATGTGATGATGAGAGAAAACATACCTCTGAAACCTGAAGGCACTGGTGTCCATTCTGCACCAGGCTGATGCTAGTCAGTCTGCAATCTGTTAGATGACATCTTCTGCCTGACCAATCCAAGATTTGCCTCTCTTCTGCCTGTCTCCTTTTTTTTCAGTAAACTCTCTATGTAATGAAAGTTTCTGTGGTTCGAGCATGTCCTCCAAATCTTGATTCTGTGCTCCATTGTGAGAAAGTCGAGAAGGAATCTCATCACCATACATGGGGTGTCTCTAGTACAATCCAAGATAATGTGCATGGCTTCATTTTGCACCTTTTTGAGTCTTTAAATCTGAGTTGGGGTGACACCGAGGATGGCTTACTTGATGGGTAAAAGGATCAGTCCCTGTTACAGAAGTACAAGTAACCATCGCTTAATGCTGGCAGATGCAGTGACTCTCACTGCTGATAATCTTTTGTGAGCTTTCATTACCACATGGTCAACATATGCTTTAAAGCACAAGATATGATTAAACTTCACTTCCAAATATGTCATGAGGTTGGTTCTGGTCACCATAATGCCATACAGTCTCACAATTAGCATATCTGTGTTGACAATGTGATTGTTCACAGAGAACCACGTAACCGTTGCTTTATTTGGGGTGACTAGGGCATTTGAAACACTACACCAGGAAGTAATGCGATCAAGTTTGCTTTTTGCATTGCATCAGCAATCCCACTTCTATTTTTTTCCTTGTTGATATACCAGAATGTTATCAGTGAATGTCCATCCCCTTCCATCAGGTTGTTAAGCAGTAATTACCACAGTGTACACACTGAATCGCTCAGTTTACTAATCTGGTGGTACCAGGTTCAGTCCTAGCAGGATTTTTTCTAGTACACACCAAGAAGGCCCCAGAGTTCACCCAGTCTCTAAAAATGGGTACCAGAGGAATCTGGGAAGGTAAAGCGGCCAGGCGTGATACTGACCACAATACACTTTCATGTGTCAAAGGTCATGGAAAATACAGCCTAACACCGTATTCCCCAATGTGCCTTGATGGCGTGGAAATAGGAATTTTATCTTTTTACACACTGAATAAGACTTAAGGCAGCAGAGAACCTTGAAGCAGTCTGAGACAAATTGTTATCACTTCTGAGCACCATCTTCACCAGCAACATGGCTGTAGCCATCTAATGAGCAGATGGTGTACTTCAAGTCTCAGCATCATGTGCATGAGATGGTCAAACGGGACCCTGCTGTACCATCTTTTAAGCCTACTGCAGCTGCACATCTCACTTCAAAAACAATAGCAAAAATTGCTGCATTGAGCCATGTCTCTTTGTTACACCAGTACCCTCCAAGTGAGAGTGTGAATATGTGAGGAAATCGAGGTCATAAGTGAATTTACAAGCAACAATATTTTCCAGAAACTTGCACTGTGATTATCCTGTAAGCACTGATCTGGCAATGGTCTCTGGTTTTGTCAGAGGCAGAAGGTAGCTGCATAGTCATTTCTCTCCGATCTGACCACCCTGGATGCTTGCTCTGAACACACTATGTCCATGTCACCATCCGATAAAAGGTTTATATCCTCATATTGTATGCCATCAGGATCTGGGGAGGTGTTACATGATATCTTAAGCATTGTACGAACGTTTAATGAATTGTTAACGTGGAACAGATATGTTGCCATGCCATGAGGATCATAGACGCGGGCAAGAGTTGATCTTGGTGATTCATGACCTAACACTGGCAAGATCTACACCAGGTCTGGCAGGGTGTGTTGATGGGATGATATGAACTGCTGCCTGTGCAGACGACACAAGAAAGTGACTGAAGGCAAACATGCCAGAGTTCAGAAAGCACAGCTGAAGTGTGAAAGACTGGGAATGAAAAATGTCTTTACTGAAACTGTGCCAGCATGGAACAGCCAAACCAATTATTGACAGACTCCTATTTGGCACAGATGTCATTGTCCTGCAGGAAACATTTCTAGCTGATGGAGAAGTTGCAGCTGCAAGGTTTCACAGCTTCTATAACAGACGTACAAAATAATATGGCATCAAAGGAGACATATCCACATGGCACTGTGACACTATGCAAGTGCATGCTATTGGAATGCAGACACTGGTGCTGTTCTAGATTGTCAGCGTCAACACTTGAACAGAAAGATGGATGTGCAAAGTTCGCGATGGCTGTTTAATCAAGAAGAGAAGAACAGCATCTGAGACTGAGGATCAAAGCAATCTTCGATTTGTGTGAGGAAGTCATGCTGGATGATGAAAAATGCATTACAACTGAAGCCATTTGTGCAATGCTTAAGAGATAATAAAAGGTTCAATAAGATGACAGAAACACAATGTGTCTTGTTTTTTTTTTTGCATATTAAATAAAAGTTTAATGTTAGTGTCATTAAATGACATGTACAGAACTAGTTTGAAGTTTTCAGATTAATTAACTGATATCTTACAATTTTGTTAAAGAAACAAACTATTCACTTTTATGACTATCATTTGCCTCTCAAGATTTTCTTGAAACTTTATAATTTCTTGTCCAGTTGTTAGGACATATCAATTTTAGCCCTTAGTATGTCACCTATCTTAATGTAATTATTACAAAAGAAAGTAAAAAAGTAACTGCAAATCATAGGATGCAACCATTGGAAAAAAATATGAAAAGCCTCTTTGCCTAGCCCTTATATACATTTTCAGCATTTTCTTCCTATGAATGTGACAGGAAAGCCTGACTTGGAACGCCAACAAACTGTTCTGTTGTTTATTTTCAGTGACATTTCTGATTCTAGTCCAATTCTTAGTCAGTTTCTTATACATGATTTTATTATTAAGTTTTGCTATTAATACTCTACAAACGAATACCTTGGACTGAAAATGATTTTAAAAAATATATAAACTATGACCATCTCGTTATACTTCTTCATTATAAAATAATAAAATTAGACGTGATCACAATAGTAACAATGCATAATGTTTTATGGCAAAATATGGAGTTACTTCAGTAAAACTGAAAGAAGCTTAAATGTAAAAATGTAAATATTGATCTTCAAGTCTAAAAAAGTTGACGGCAGCTCATAAAAACTGTCATGTTGCCTCTGACACAACACCAACAAAATCTGCACCAGCTACATCCTCCAGTGTCAGGGAGATCTGCACAAGCAATAATCAAACAATTGCCCACCAACACATACATTTTTACATCGCCAAGTTTCACATAACAACAAAGGCATTTTGTGCCACTTTCTTACAAAGAGATTGCAAAAAAAGCTAAATGTCTATTTTTCATCTATTTTCATGTGTTGTTTTGTTTTTGTATGTGATCCGTGATAAAGGCTTTTGCCAAAATACTGGACTGCCATGTGTTCTTCATTTATACGCACTCATCTTACTCTCTGCCACTCTCATTCTTGCCCACATTTATATTCACTCATCTTACTCTCTGCCACTCTCATTCTTGCCCACATTTATATGCACTCATCTTACTCTCTGCCACTCTCATTCTTGCCTACTTTCCTCACTCTTTATATCTGTAAAACTGAACCACACAATTCTGCCTACCTTTATTACTAGAACCAGTTTTACCAAAGCTGTCATTTCTTTTATCTCTCAGCAAACAATCCTCCAATCCCTCCTCCCTTCCCCCCTCCCAAAAGATGTACTAACCCTCTGGGCACTGAACACATGAAGTCATTCTGGCCAAATCTTGATAAAATCCTTTACTGCACAAAATACAAGAGCCATTGCCAGCAGAGAAAGATCCAGCAGGACAGTCCACTGTGATAGAAAACACATCAATATGTGTAAGATATACATTTTAATTCTAAGTAAGATATACATTTTAATTCTAAGTAAGATATACATTTTAATTCTAAGTATTAAGATTTCTTACAAGCTTCGTCGTTGATATGGGAAGAATGAGAAAACCACTATCACTGCTAACCTGAGTTTTAAAACAAATATAGTGATTTAGACACACAAAGTCAAATAAGAGGACAGTTTGTCACTTATGAATATCTTTCTAAATATAAAATAATAACTAGACATTTAAACAAGAATAAACTTACGAAAGGCAAACATATTTTTTTCTTTTTCTGTGACTGACGGCAACAAAACTTAAGACACCAGTGACTCAGAACCTCAGGTAACTAAGGTGACCAAAAGAACGAATGTTCCTTTCTTATTTTATACTACTGTGCATGGACATTTTTATAATTAACTGACCGCAAACTCCATTAATAAATCCTGAGCCATCTTGACAGGCAATTTCCATCTGTGCTGACTTAACTTCTCCTGTGTACAATGTGCCATTGATATTGGCCTTAGCAATCTCCCCACGCTGGTTTATCAGTTGCAATGTCATATTCTCAATCAAGTAAAGTCGATTCATATGTGCGTTACGTTCCTCTTCTGTCAATATGAAATAAGAAAGTATGAAAGTATATATACACTCACTACCAGCCATTATATATAAACAGGGCAATTTTTTAGCAGAATTATATAAACCTCTCTTTATTCTCTCTGCTCTGTGCCAATCAGGTGTTGGTCATCAGTATTTTCCACAACCATCCAACCTTTGCTCTTTCTATAAGCTGCGTTCTGGACACTCTTTTAGTCTACCAAGTATCTTGTTTCTTTGTCCTCCTGTCCCTTTTTCCCTCTAGTTTTCTTGTTGTCATTAAGTGTCCCAGTTTGCCTCTTCTTAAAACATGTCCCACAAATCGTGTTCTGAATTTTGCCATTAATTATCTCTTTTTTTTTCCCCTATATGAATAGAAAATACAAAATAGCTGATATCCTAAAAAAAGTGTTGAAACTTTTAGTTATTCTTTGAACCTTGTGAACACACAAGAAGCATGAAAATTAAGATATTTTTATTATTTTGTCATAGATAATAAAATGAAGCTAAAGGAAGCAGCACGCATCACATTATAACTACTATCAGATGTTCACAATATTCTAAAATGTGTGCTCTTGTCATGTAAATATTGAAATTTATATATTACATGATTATATGATGAAAGTGCACATCATAAAGGTAGATGGAGGTGTATAGTGCAGTTTTACAAGGTGGCAGAGGGAGTGAGTAAAGAGTGAAAAATGAAAAAAAAAAAAACAAATAGAAAGTATGACAGTGAAATGAGAATGTATAAATGAAAAACATACAACATCCGATACTTCGGCATGAGCCTTTTTCAGAGATTACATGCACAAACAAGACAAAAATGTATAACTAAACGAAAAACTTATCTTAATGTGGCATCCTCCAAAAGTAGGGAACAGTTGTTTTTACGATGTTGTATGTTTTTCATTTAGACATTCTCATAGCACTCTCATACTTTCTATTCGTTTTTTTTTCTCCTCACTTGACTCACTCCCTCTGCCACCTTGTACAACGTACAACTGTGCCATACACCTCTATCTACCTTTATTATCTGAACCAGTTTTACCACAGCCGCCTCCCTTTTAGGTGCACATCAGCAGATCATGAAAGAGTAAGCAACTTTTACATATAAAGTGTAAACCAAAACATTCAAACTGTGTGCTTGTTAACTACAGCTCTTCCCACTTTTCTTTTATATATAGCTTTAATATGACATATACACACTGCACATGATGATTCATGCAAATGACAGTAATAACATGTCATAAAATTGAGAAAAGTACAACAGTCACTGGGTCATACAATATATGAGTATATATCACTGAATTTGACATAATCCAAAATAGACTGTCTCAGGTACTAATACTATGAAGGTTTTTATACTAATGAATATACACAAAACACACTAATGTTAATACATAAACCAAATCCTTTCTACTGTATTTCATTTATTCGTGTGGTGTTGTGCTGATGAGCATTCATTAACATGCTTTTCCATTTTGTGCATCACTTCATGCTTCTAACCAGCTCACTTGTCATTATTTCCTGTACAATTTGGTCAATCCAATCAAGACATCATTTTTTAATTGGTTTATATTTCTTTCTTTCTTTTTTTTGTTTCATTTTTCTAATGATTGTCAGGTTCTATGACTTCTGTCTTCTCATCTCTTGTCCATGTAATTTTCATTGTATTTCTGTTATGTTTTGAATTATTTTTAAATCATCCACAAATTCTCTCAGAATTTACAGCATGTCCCAACTAACCTACCAAAAAAAGTTACAATTCTGTGAGTTATGACACAAACAACACCTCAGATCATCAGAAGAACCCTCATCAGGCAACACTTTTGGCTCTTTAAACTTTCTCAATGTTTTTGCCCCTGTGGAACCCTTGGAACATTTTTTTTATCCCTGCAGAACCCCTGCATTAAAATATTTACCTCTGGTCATTTTTTTTGCTTCATAATTTTGCCCCCTCTTCCCAGCTTTCATCATCATCATCATCATCATCACGCCCCTCCTCCTACTTCCCCTGCCATAAACTGTAGCAAAGCCTTTGGCGCAGGCACAAAAAAACATTTGTTTTTCCTTTTAGCTTAAGCAGTAGGCCACCACTGCCAAAAAGGAGAATAAAAAATGTATAGTATACAAAATATTAACCATGTATGGCTTGTGGTATATGGTGTGTGCAGGAGTAAGTTTCTTTCTCTATGTATAACTAAAAATATCCCTTTAACCATCATGTCTTGGAGAAAACAAAAGATTAACTTATCCTTCTAGAAATAAATTTCTTTCTTATTCATAAATGTTGAAAACTCAGGCCAACAATTAGGTGTATGTATATAACTGGTTTAAGCTAAAAAGCTATTTTTTATTTACTTTTTATTACTCAAGATAGGCAATCTAAAATGTTGAAAACTCAGGCCAACAATTAAGTGTATGTACATAACTGGTTTAAGCTAAAAAGCTATTTTTTATTTACTTTTTATTGCTCAAGATAGGCAATCTAAACATAATTTAAAATCTGTAATTTCTATTTTATAAATGCCATTTACCTGAAAATGTGAGTACTGATCACACAAAACTGCTAAAAAATATGAGCTGAACACAAAAAATATGAGCTGAACCAATGTGAATAAAAAGTATGGTACACAACCATTTTAAACTTCAGAGGACATTAAATGGCTGGACAGATCATAAAGAAACCTAGATTTCACATGCGGGCACATCTCTGTGTAGATGTGTAATCTATAATCTTTGACCAAGTTTGACATAATTTTAAAACAACTGATTAACTTTACGGGGTAAAATAAGCACAGTGTATAAGAATTCTTTCTTTTCTTTTCTTTCATACATTTTAAATTGAAGTGTGATTCATGATACTAAAAATAGTTTGATTTTTTGTTGTCGTAGAATAAAACATTTGATACATTTTGATGCCCACCTGAAAGGGATCCGAGATATCCTGCATCACTTCCATTCTGTGGAACCTCCATGATGATGGTAGCCACAAGCGAGCCTTTTTAAAAATTTTTTAAACATATAATAGATTAGAGAATTTGTTAAATAGCAGTCAAATGTTTCCTTATAGTAGATATTTGTCTATAAATAAAGCAGACATGTCATGAGTACACGGTACTAACTGTCTGCCTAGTAGAAAAAGACTACTGCTGAAGTTGGTCAATAAATGAGATGCACTAGTAGGCCAAAAAAAAAAAAAAAGGAAATCTTGGCAAACTACCATACCCTATGTGACGTTTAACGGCACGGGAAGGATGTAAGATGTAATAGTCTCAATAGTCTGCCAATGCCTCTATAGCTGATAAACTGTGTGAGGACATAAGACGTAAGCTTCAGTAGCTATAAAACATGTGAAATTAACTTCAAATAATAACTGTGATGTTTAACAGTAAGAGATTTTATGCCTACTAATTTTGCCTCTCTCTTTAAAATGTCCTCTTTAGAGTTTCACGTGGTCTGCCACTTTTTATTCAGCCTGTTGTGTTCCACTTGATAGCTTGTTTTCGGATTCTCTGACTGTTTCTTCTCATCACATGACCGATATATGTCCATCTCATTTTTCTGATCACCTATAAGACTGGCTGTGGTTCGCTCATCTGCCTTATCTCTGCATTGTTCTTGAATTCATTCTACTTTATACCGAGTATTTTCTTTAGACATTTGTTTTCAAAAGAGTCTAATTTCTTGTCTATATCTTTAGTTGTTTTCCAGCTTTCATATGATTATGAGGGTGGATTTTACATTTGAATTGAATAATCTTGTTTTTATGCTTATAATTTTTGAATGCCATAAGTTCTCAAGATTCATGAAGGTCAATGGTGGTTTGGCAATTCGAATTCTGACTTCCTTTCTGGCATCACCATCCTGGTCTACGTAGCTGCCAAGGTATGTACACTGGTTGACTTCTTCAACAGCTGTCCCTTCTACATATATTTTTCCTTTTTGATTAATGGGAAATTTCATTATTTTTGTTTTTTCCTTGTTAATTTCAAGTCCTATTTAGAACTATGGCTGCTTTACTAAATATTTTGAAATTAATATATAACAACTTACATATTGAAATGCAGAAACCATTAATACTGAACTTCATAGGCTTTAAAAAGGCATTTGATAGCACACACAGAGATTCATTGTGGAGAAATGTCTATATGGAATACCATCTAAAATTGTCAACATCATTAAGGACCTCTACAATGGATATGTTTGTGCAGTCAAAACAGAAGAAGGGATGAGTGAATGGTTCCAGATTGAAACAGGCATGAAACAAGGATGTATACTGTCTCCTCTACTTTTTGGAATTACAATAGACTTCATAATGAAAAAATGCTGCACAGGTAACACAGGTATTGACTGGGTATATGGGACCCAACTAGAAGCTCTTGATTTTGCTGATGACATAAGTCTTATCAGTAACAACGTGAATTCCATGCAAGAAAAAATAGATAGCCTGTCTTCATTGGCTAGCAAAATAGGGCTTGAAATTAACAAAGACAAAACAAAAATAATGAAAATTCCCATTAATCAAAATGGAAAAATACACGTAGAAGGGACAGATATTGAAGAATTCAATCAATTTGCATAACTTGGCAGCTACATAGACCAGGATGGTGACACCAGAAAGTAAGTTAGAATTAGAACTACAAAAGCAGCATCAATCTTCAAGAATCTTGAGAACATATGGCATTCAAAAGTTATAAGCACAAAAACCAAGTTAAGATTATTCAATTCAAATGTAATATCCACCCTCATTTATGCATGCGAGAGCTGGAAAACAACTAAAGAAATAGAAAAGAAATTCTCTTTTGAAAACAAATGCCTAAGGAAAATACTCAGCATCAAATGAAACAAACTCAAGAACAATGTAGAGGTAAGACAGATGACTGAACAACAACCAGTCTCATGGGTGATCAGGAAAAGGAGATGGACATATGTTGGTCACTTGATGAGAAGTAACGATCAGAGAATCTCAAAACAAGCTATCAAGTGGAACACAACAGGCCGAATAAAAAGTGGCAGACCACATGAAACTCTAAAGAGGACATTGTTAAGAGAGGCCATATTAATAGGCATACAATCCCTTTGAAAAGCTCACTGAAAACAGGAAAAATTGGCGAACTATCTTTCGAGCCCTATGTGACGTTTAACAGCATGGGAAGGATATAACATATAAAATATAAGAATTAACATATATGAATCTGGAAAAAAAATAAAAATGCAGTTGTGTGAAACTGTAAGCTTGGATCAATGAAAAATGTATTGTCTGACTGTACATCTCTGCCAGTTCAGATGAGTCTCATTAAGACAGAGATACAAAGAAATAAGAATGCTCTTTTGTTTTTGTGATAGGAACAAATGTGAAATCATCATCATCATCAGTTGCCTATTATGCTTCTCCAGAGTACCCGATCCCACATGCAGGCCATCAGTTCAGTTGGTGATCTCCTCTCACACCATCCCGTCAGACTGTCCAGTATCATTTCTCTTGGTCTTCCTCTGGATCTTCTTCCTTCTATTTTTCCTGTTGTTATAATATTTTCAATGCCCTCTCTTCTCATTGTATGTCCTATGAAAGTACATTGTCTCTCTCTTATCTTTTTGACAAGGTTTTTTGTCTCTCCAGCTCTTCTCATACATTCTTCATTACTTATTTTTGCTGTCCAGGATTCGCAACATTCTTCTAATAAACCACATTTCTGCTGCTTCCAATGATTTTTGTGCAGACTTGCCTATTGTCCATGATTCACTTCCATATAACAAGATAGGTTCAATATAGCATTTTAGGACTCGTTTTCTAACATTCATTGATAAAGATGTGTTAGCTAATATGTTTCTCATTCTTTGAAATGCAGTCTTTGCTTGGTCTATTCTGTTCCTAATTTCTGTTCTGCATTTCCCATCTGAAGTTATTACTGCTCCAAGGTACTTGAATTTCTGCACCTGCTTTAGAATAGTTTCATTTAATTTCATACTGCATGTTGGTGGATTCTGTTTCTTAGATATAACCATAGTCTCTGTCTTTTTGATGTTCAAAGTAAGGCCTTTCTGTTCACTTTCTTTGGCCACTTTATCCAAGAGATTTTGCAGGTCTTGTTGGTTCTCAGCTATCAGTACTGTGTCATCAGCATGCCGAAGGTTGTTAATATTGTATCCTCCAGTTTTTATGCCTGGTTCTGTGATGATTGTTCTTAGAATATTCTCGCTATACAGAGAAAAATTGTCTGGAGATAGTACACATCCTTGTCGCACCCTTTGTTTTATAGGTTAATATTTTCCAATTCTATTTTCAACTCAAACTGCTGCTTCTTGCTGCCAGTATAGATGTTTTACAATCCTCAGGTCTATATTGATGTCTTCAAGAATTTTAATAATTTCATTATGTTTCACCTTGTCAAATGCCTTGGTGTAATCAATGAAGCATAAGTAGAGATCTTTCTGTACTTCTAAAGCCCTCTCTGTTAGTGTTCGTAAAGCATAAATGGCATTGTGTGTTCCCTTTCCTTCAACAAATCCAAACTGTTCATCTGCTATTTCCATTTTTATCTTTTTTCTTGCTCTTCTCATAATTATTCTCAGAAGTAGCTTTGTTATGTGACATGAGAGGCTGATAGTCCGGTGGTCATCACATTCCTTTGCACCTGGTTTCTTTGGTAGTGCTATAAACGTGGATTTAATCAGGTCACTGGGAATATAACCACTGTTGTAAGTGTCATTCAATAACTTGGTTATTATTTTTATTCCTGTCTCCTCTAGTACCTCTATTTCTTCTATTGTTATATTATCAGGCCCAGTCGCTTTTCCCTTCTTCATGTGTTTGATGGCATCTATGATTTCATCTTCAAGCATTGGCGGTCCATCATTTTCCAGTATCTGGTGTTAATTCTGGTCTTTCTCCTCCATATAGCTCACTGATATACTCTGTCCATAATGTCTTCTTTTCCCATTAACATTTTACTCTCTTTCGATTTCAGGCATACTGTGATATATTTTGTTTTCCTGGCTGTGAGTTCATTAATTCGTTTGTGCATGTTTTTGCTGTCTTTATTATGAGAGTCCTCTATCTGTCTGCACTGTTCATTTAACCACATTTCTTTTGCTTCTCTGCATTTGCGTCTTATTTCTTTATTTATCTTGCTATATTTTTCCTCGTTATTTTTACTCCTCCTCCTCTTGTTCATCAGTCCTAAGATGTCGTCTGTCATCCATTTATTTTTAGAGGCTTCTTTTTTTGGTGGTATTATCTCCTTAACAGTTTGGTGGATAGAATCTCTTAACATTTCCCGTTGTTCATCTATACAATTTATCTTTGCTATTGCATTGTATCTATTTGTTATAATAACTTTGTATTGTTCTCGTAGTTCTTGGTCATTTTTAAGAAGTTCTGTATTCAGTTTGATGTTTCTCACTTTTCTGCATGTTTTCTTTAGCTTTATTCTAACTTTTCCACAGAGTGGATCATGGTCACTATTGCAGTCAGCTCCTGGCATGGTTTTTGTTGTCAGTAATGCATTGCGGAATTGTTTGTTGATTAATATGTAGTCTATCTGGTTAAAAGTCTTTTTGTCTTGGCTGCACCACGTTGCCAGTCTTTGAGGATGTTGTTTAAACCAGGTGTTTCCTACAACCATGCTGTGTATTCTTGCCCATTCAATTAATTTATAACCTCTGTCATTCCTCTCCCCCAGTCCATAGTCACCAACGATGTCTGAAGTTCTTCCTTTACCAACTTTGGCATTAAACTCTCCCATGACTATGGTAACTTCATGTGACTTTGTGTGTTTTAGTGTTGTCTCTATGTCATTACAAAATATCTGTACATCTTCTTCAGAACTTTCAGATGTTGGAGCATACACTTGTATAATATTTATGTTTATTGGTTGTCCTTTCAGTTGGGCTAGCAGGACTCTGTCCAAGATGTTCAAATATCCTACAATTGTCCTTGCCGTTTGTTCATCAAATATAATTCCTACTCCTCATTCATGTTTCTCACTTCCTGAATATATTATTGTATATTTATCAGAGTTTATCTTCCCTGCACCTGTCCATCTAACTTCACTCATTCCTAATATTTGATCTTCATCCTTTCCATTTCCATCTTTACATTTTCTAATTTTCCAGCCTGGAATAAAGTTCTAACATTCCATGTTGCTATTTTGAACTTGTTAGTTTTGCCACCAGTAGCTTGATGACGATCTGGCCTCACCTGTGGCTCGTGAGCTGCCCTACCGGACGAGGCTGTTCCAGAGGAACATCCATTAAATGTGAAATACTGTTTTGTTTTTTTTTGTGTTAAGAACAAATGTAAAATGTAGTTTTATTTCTGTGATATGAACAACTATGAAATGTTGTCTTATTTCGAACTCATACCTGTTGATCGTTTTCTCTTTCCACATGAAAGAGTGGTCTTAATATTACTGTTACAGTCGCCATTTTTCACACACGTGATTTTCTGTTCAAGATTGTTGTTGATTGAATTCTTGAAGTCAGAAACAGGTGGTGGATTTCTGCAGTCAATGTTGTCATACTGAACATCTATTTTACTTTTCTGTGAGGCAGGTATCATAACATCTGAAATGTAATCAAAGTAGAGATTAATAACATCAACTACTTAAAAATAAGATTAATGATTAATTATTTTTTTTTCCTGCCATTAAGCAACAATAATAATAATAATAATTTAATTTTCCTGTGCCACTTCTTCTGGTAAGGTTTGTTGCAGTGAATCCATAGTTTACTGTTATCTTGCAGTGAATCCATAGTTTACTGCGTATCTTGTATTCACATAGACCTGGTCGAGCTTACTTCTGCTGATTCACCCATCTGTGTTGTAACTATCCTTTTATTCTTTTCTCTCAAGTTTTCTTGTCAGTGTATTTAAATACCTTTTGACATTATCAACATATTTTAAATGTCTAGTTCTAAAGTTATAAGCACAAAAACCAAGTTAAGACTATTCAATTCAAATGTAATATCCACCCTCATTTATGCATGTGAAAGCTGGAAAACAACTAAAGAAATAGAAAAGAAATTAGACTCTTTTGAAAACAAATGCCTAAGGAAAATACTCGGCATCAAGTGGAATGAATTCAAGAACAATGCAGAGATAAGACAGATGACTGAACAACAACCAGTCTCACGGGTGATCAGGAAAAGGAGATGGACATATGTTGGCCACTTGATGAGAAGAAATGAGCAGAGAATCCCAAAACAAGCTGTCAAGTGGAACACAACAGGCCGAAGAAAAAGGGGCAGACCGCGTGAAACTCTGAAGAGAACATTATTAAGAGAGGCCAAGTTAACAGGCATAAAATCCTTTGATGAGGTTGAAAGACTCGCCGAAGACAGGAAAAATTGGCGAACTACTTTGCGAGCCCTATGTGACGTCTAACGGCACGGGAAGGATATAAGATATAAGATAAGATAAGTTCTTAAGTTCCTCACTTTTTCTCACTGAACTAGAATGGGAATGGCCAGAAACTGACTCATATCTCAGATTGAGAGTAGTGGCTCTTGTCCCCAAAGTCGATTTCATTTGTCAAGATTCTTGCTGTTGCTACAGAGTTTGTGCATCTGTGCTGAGATATCCTTCCAAGCAGGAGAGAGAAGCACCTGTAGACTTGTCTAGAGTGTTTTGATGGTAACATTTTACCATTTTAAAGAAATGGTACTGATAATTTTAAACTGCTTCTTATACTCCACTCAATTTCTCTATTGTTACACATTTTAGTACAGTAGTATTGCTTTAGCACAGTAGAATTGTTGTAGTACAGTGGTACTATTGTAAGCAGTAAATATAAGAACTTTTCAGTACCAAAAGTTATTTGGAAATAAAGTAATCTAAAATTTTCAATTGTGCTTCACACGAAAAGCATGAGAAGAAAACTCAGTGCTCAAGAATCAACAGCTTTAGTGACATAATGTAGCGTACACATTATCAGATCTATTTCTTGTCAAGTCCCATACAGATGGTCAGTTTTTGCAGCATAATGTACGATTTAAAACAATGGGTTTTTTCCCTATTTTGGCTCAATAATTTTTCATCTAATTTGTCTACATTTTGACATTAGCATAGTTTTTTCTTTGTTATGTTATCTACAGCACATGACATATCACATTTACTTCATGTATATGTGATTTAATTTCACAAAATGTTTTAAAAATTGGTTGCAAAACCAGTTACAAAAAAGTGCACAAACTTGAATTACTCTAAAAATGGGTTACTCGATTTCAAAATTTTCTATGTAGCTGAATTTCTGCTAGCAGACAGTTTAGTATTTAAAATATAAATCCCATGCACAGTTAAACTGCATTAGTAAATGCACATTCATTTTTAAACAAAGATGCTGGAGTTTTTATGATGAGGTAGTGTCGCTTTCTTGTAACAGTCATACTATACACACCAACCTTTCATTCTCAAAGTGAGTGAATAATACCATTTCAAACATACTGCCTCCAACACGAATCTTAATACACCTCTCCTTTGTGCAGACATAATTTATCTCTCTAAGCTATTTTTCTTATGCCATAGACTGTGTGCTAACTTGCTTCTGATACTGGTGTCTAAAAATTCTGACAAAAACATAACTTTAGTGCTTGCTTCTTTTAAATAATATTTTTACCTGTACAGGTAGGCAGCTTCCCTGTTGGGTTGTCTTTAGTCTGATGAGACCATGTGTAGTTTGTCAAACGTCCACATTTGAACTCATTGAGGCCTTCTGGCAACAAGGCCATGCCAGGCTTGCATGTTATATTGCAGATTTTCATGTCACTTACTGCATCATGAACACAATTAAAAGTTTCACCAACTGCTTCAGTTTTCATTTCTCTGCACACTGAAATAATGCAAAAAGCAATTTTAAGATTTTATTAAAAGAAAATTATCACCATACAGAACTAGTACAAAACAACATATTAGCTATCAGAAACATGAATTGGTTTTTTTTTTTTAAGTTAAGAAAGCCTGCGCTCAATCGATCATTCGTTAACTGTGGTTCTGGTAGGCTTAAGTGATTATGCTTCACCATTTTGTGTTGTTCATGTTTCTAATCAAATCTGAAATGATATTTTCCAACGCCACTTGGTCAGATATTTTTGCTTCACTCTCCCTGTCTGTTATGCCCTTGAGTTTTCTGGTAATTATCTGGCTCTCTAAATTCTTCCCTCTTTTGACAGGAACAAAGAATTTTGATTGTCTTTTCTTTAATGGCTTTTAATTCATACCATGCCTCGTGTTATCACAGTAACACTTCCAGTTTCTGAGTCGAGAGCCGTGTGTTACTATAATGGTAAATGTTTTGTTTCTACAAAAATGGTTAATTGTACATGTTTTATTTGCACACGTCCAGTGGCCTTTTTCATGTCAAGGGTGAAAGCGATGTCAAGGGTGAAAATCTAAGTTTCTGATCGAGAAATTTCAATTTTTGGCGATAATGATAGGGGTATGGACATGCCCTGTGACCAGACCACTTTTCTTGAATGTAACCCAAGTAGATCTAGACATATTAGATGACTGGAGAAGTAGTTAGAAGATTATTTCAGACATTACTTTAGTGAAAATGGCACATATCATGACAAGAAAAAAATGACAGGGTAAATCTAGACATCTCAGATGGTAAGATCTGCACATCTAGACCTAGCCGATGGTAAGTAGTACACAATTATTGTTTAAAAACATCATATTACTTCTTTTTCCTAAAAATAACTGCATCTGTGAAATCTTCATAGATTTACAGCTATTTTGATGCATAATACGTATAATGTGGAAATAATTTATGATTTTAATTTTACAACTATACCCTAACACATATCAAGACCCACACTTTTTGTCTGGCACAGATGGAACATCCACGTTTTTTGCCTGCGGCACAGAAAGAGTAAATGGAATTTAGATGTTATTCAACATTTTTGAGAACTTCCTCATTGTTCTTCTAAAAGTTTAAAGTATTTGTTGCATCTTATCCAGAACTACATCTCTATTGCCTCTGATTTAGTTTCATCACAGTTTCTTTACTGTCTAGATTTCACAAGCAAAAAGTAATACTGGACATTCCATCATTACAGAATTGATAAATCTAATAAAATAATTACTAAATTTTCACAACTGGCTTGCATCAGAGTGAGAAATAAAGTCAGGACACAGAAGAGTGAGGTGATGAGTGGATTAGAAGTAACAGAGTTTTTATCTTCTTCTTCTTCTTCATATGCATTATCTGTCTATATCTGCAGTCCTGTCTCTTGGATAAATTTCACTTTTTTTTGTAATTCATGTATGGAACCATAGAACTTATCTTCTTTAGTGGTTTCACTGGACCAGTAATTATTTCTCAGTGTCTCATAGTTGGTGCAGTTCTGGAGGATACGTTCCACAGTTTGGGGCACCTGGGCATATGTACATAGATTAGCAGTACCAACCATAAACTTGTATACATATGACTTCGGAGTCAGCTGTGTCCTGTTAGGAGACGGAAAATGGTGACTTTTTCCTTTCTGTTTAGCATGTGATAGTCATCATGTGGCGGTGTCTGTGGCTTCCTGTAGGTTTTTATCACGCTTTTCTTCTGATTATACAGAGTTTTTATAACTGCACATTGGCTCAATGTAACTTTTTTTTTTACAGCTTAAGAAAACACATGTCTGGATTTTATATACATAATTATATATTTTTTTTCCAAATACAAACCTGGACATGTATGAAAATTACAAATTCTGCTTTCTACTGCTTGACTACTATCACAATCTCTTCCTCCATTAAAGGGTGGGGGGGTGTCACAAACACGACTTCTACTGGAGGATCCACCACCACACGTCACACTACACTGTGACCACGGTGACCACTCTCCATACTTCCCATCCACTGCAAGTAATCAGACATTTTTGAAATTCTCTGTCATTTCAATGAAATTAACACTGGAAAAACCTTAATTATGGCTTTTTTCAGTAATTTATTACTATTTTTTTTATAGATAAAGATATTTTTTTCTCATAAATTCCTACTGGCTTACATAGAAAACGAACTGTTGCTCATCAGTATGTTCTGCTACTTCATGTAACTGATGAGCTTAAAGGAGTGTCATCCCTGCTGCCGTCTATTATTAGTGACATTACAGAATTTGTCAGAATATTGCTGAATTCAATAATGGTTTGCTACTCTAACTTCAAATTTTATTTTATTTTATTTGTTTTTTTTATTGTTCTGGAAACTTCCTTCCTGAACGAGTAGTTTTACAAGGCAGTGGAAATTTAGAATTTCAGTTGCCTATTATGAGGAAAGTTACCATCCAAGTATTAATGAGGCTTAAATGCCAGAAGTATCTCATTTTAATGCACAAAAAGATAGCTGAAGTCATTATATGGTAATACACTCTCACCTCTTTTCAGATTTTTTCAGCAGAAACTGTCCTGCTTGTGAGAAAGGTCAAGAGCTGTGCGCTGTTGACAGATGCCATGTATTTTGCACACTCTGAATGCACTTTAATGCAATTAAACAATCCTCAACATCATTCTCAGCTTTGAACCCAATCAGGAATCATAAATGTGCAATGGTATTTTACTGGATCATATATATTTAACATATATTTTGCAAAGGACAACCAGACGTATATACTCATAAAGGTTTTTGAAAACAAGATTTAGCTGTTCAGAATAGTCTTACAAATGAAGTTTTTTTAAAAAAAAATCTCGGCTTCCATGCCACATTAAAGTTAAAGAAGCTTTTTTGCCAGATTTAAAGTGCTTACAATCAGGCAAAAAGGAAGGATACTTTACATTCATCTCAATGATATTCAAAATCATAAGATAATTTGCAATAATTGCTGATACCATAGAATGATTATTGGACCACAGAAAGGTAAAATGAGCACATCATCATATCACCAACAGAATATGTATTATGAAGCCAAAATATCGACCACAAAAAACTGACCATTTCATGATTACAAAAATAAACCATAATTTTTTTTTATTGTAGTATATTGGGCGTCTGAATGGTGAAGTGGTTAGTGCACTGGTCTCTCATGGTGAAGGTTGGGAGTTCATATCCTGGTAGAGGTGCCCCAGTCACCCATCTGTAGAAATTGGTACCCGATTTCTTCTGGAGTTGGGGATGGAAAAGCGGCCAGGTATGATACTGACCATATCACCCTCTAGTGTGCTGACAGGTCAAGGATAACATGGGCACTTACACCATATCCCTATGTGCCTCTAAGGCATGACAAGATTACCTTCACCTTTTTATATTACTTTTACCACTGTTACAACAGCTAAAGTAACTCGGTTTCTTGCCTGAACAAGTCCTATCCATACATCGCTTAAAGACAGACCTCAAACCGATGCAGGGAAGGCCATCATTGCTTGGAGGTGGATTGTTACATTCACGATGTCTTTTGGCAGTTCCATTTCCACAAGTTACAGAACACGTCCAAGGTGACCAATCACTCCATCCACCATTTACTAAGATAAGAGAAACATCAATTAACATGGATTGGATTCTATGGAAAAATTTAAAATAAAACAGATTTTTGTCTAAAATTATCATTCTTATTACACACTTGTATGTACAATTTCAACTAAGCTTTTGCTTAAAATCCTTTGAAATTGAAAGAACAAGCAAGAATAATGTACAAAGAAAATCCACGACCATTGATACAAAAGAAGAGCAGTTATATTGTGAGATTTACATATACACAGATGTTTTTGTAACAAGTGTAAAGACAGTCCCAGTTTACTGCTGAAACTTATTAACACAAGACTGCCAGTAACAACAGTGAGATTCTCAAGCAACAGCTTAACGAATAACTTTTCTTGAAAACTCTAGACGACAGAAAGGAATAATAAGATATATAAAATAAATAATATTAATAGCATAATAAACCAAAGTAATGATAAATGACAAAATGTGAAGCAAACCCAAAATTATATTGGACCATCACGAGCTTGAAAATGTAAATAAATTTTAATATCTAGATTCAATCATCACCACCAATGGTGACTGTGCAGTGGAAATCAAAAGATGACTAGCAGCTGCATCACAGAAACTAGCACAAATAAAGAATGTTTGGCAAGGTACCAACAAGAAAACAAAGCTATGTTTACTAAGAGCTTACATATTCCCATACGGATGTGAAACATGGCACTTAACAAATCACTAGAAAAGAGAATGACATACATTTGAAATGAAATGTTACAGAAAGGCATTTAGAATATTATGGATAGAATGAAAATCAAATAGAGATACTAATGGGATTAGGTGTTGCAGAAAGCTGGCTCATTAACACCATAAAAATGAGAAAACTGAGATGCTTTGGCCATATCAACAGACACAACAGCTTGGAGAGGTTGATAGTAGAAAGCATAGTGCCCGGAAAAAGAGACTAGAGACGAACTTGCTGCAGATGAACTCAGGACATCACAAAAAGTCTGAATATGTCACTGCAAGATGCCGGTCAACTGCACAATACCGTAATGCATTCAGGGAGGTTGTGAAAGGGACAGAATTCTGGAAATGACATTTTCAAATGAATAAATGGAATGAATGAATGACTGAATGAACAGTTTAATAAGAGGCAAGCTGTGTTCTGTATAGATTCACTGCCAAATAGTTCTTGAGAGCCACAGGAGCCAAATCTTTTCTGTGAGAATGGCACTGCATAAACCAGTGTGCTGGTCATGAGTGTTTCAATATACCACAATGCAGCATTTTAGGAAATGAACAAATAAGTCCATGAAGAAAGTTAGTTAATTAGCTCATTTAGATCACAATATAAGGAAAGGTCAAGATATTTATCAAAGCCATATATAAAAATACCAGAGACTGTTAACAAATGATTGGACTAAATGAACCATGTGATAATCTTTAGACTATTTCACAGGATCCACTCTTTAAAAAACAAATGCCTAAGCAAAATACTCAGCATCAAGTGGAACAAATTCAAGAACAATGCAGAGATAAGACAAATGAGTGAACAACAACCAGTCTCAGGGGTGATCAGGAAAAGGAGACGGACATATGTTGGTCATGTGATGAGAAGAAACGATCAGAGAATCCCAAAACAAGCTATCAAGTGGAGCACAACAAGCCAAAGGAAAAGTGGCAGACCACATGAAACTCTAAAGAGGACACTGATAAAAGAGGCCAAACTAATAGGCATAAAATCCCTTGATGAGGTTGAAAAGCTCACCGAAAACAGGAACAATTGGCGAACTACCCTGGAAGGCCTATGTGACGTTTAACGGCGCGGGAAGGATATAAGATATATAAAATATTTCACAGCATACAACAGAAGATTGAAACACCAACCTATCTTAAAAGGACTAAGAATATGACAGTTCAACACCTACAGTTCATTTCTTTGGAATATCACAACATCTGAATGACCATTACTTTCTTCCAAAATATTCAAACTAACTTCAGAAAATATTCACTGAAAAAAGGGATCTGTTAAAGAAGATAATTTTCTCAGGCCTAGCATAAGAAGAAACTATTAATGACAGTTGTTTGCTAAATATGGGATGATAACCCACACTTTCACTAAAACTATATAGCTTTTTCTTTATGGCACATTAAGTACCCCAGCTGATAACAGTGCTAAGAGAGATTTTGAGACATCACTTACTCAAAACTTTTTACACTTCTAGATCTGTCAATTTACAAAATAAATATTGTTCTCACTTTATTATAACAATAGGAAATAAAACCGTGCAACAAAACAAAACATAATTTACTACATTGTTTGAAGAAGGGAACTTACCACCACATGATCTTTCCCCACAATCCTGGTGTTCTGTTCCACTTCCTGGACAATCTTCTCCATACTTGTCAGGTCTAGGATTATTGCATTCTCGAACTCTAGAACTCTTCCCTGAACCACAAGTGACTGAGCATGCCCCCCATTCTCCCCACATGCCCCAGTTTCCATTTACTGAAAGGAAAGGAATTATTCTCTAATATTCTTTCACAAATTCCATTTACTACAGTAAATTTAACCATGATTAAATGTTTATAAATTATTTTGTCTTAAGTGCCAAAAGTAAGAACAACATTGATAACAAGATATGAATTAAATTAAATTGCAGCTTTATCTTTATTTTAAAACTAAACACAAAATATTATGTTGCTACTTTCTTGTTCTTTGGACAGAAATTATTAATAAAGAAGAGCATAAAGAAAAAATAGTTTTATTACAAAACCTGTTACGAGGGTCATACCGAAAATCGTGAGCAAAAATTTTTTTAAAATCAGAATTTATAGATAGAGAAAATATAAATGTATCACCTTAATTGCACCCTATGCACTTCATGTAGAGGTCACATGATGTCACCATCATGTGTCATGTGACCACGCGTAGCAGAAACAAAATGGCAGGTGCTGAAGTTTCGTTTTGAAAATGCACTGTTATTGAGTTCCTCGTTAAAGAGGAAATCTCAGCTGCTGAAATTCACTAAAGACTTCAACTTGCTTATGGTGTGGATGCTAGCAGTATTAGGAGGTGGGTGAAACATTTCAAAGATGGAAACACGAGCATCCAAGATATGCCATGCTGTGGTCACCCTCAAACTGCTTCCACTGATTGCAATGTGGAAAGGGTTGACGACATCGTTAAAGACAGACGTGTCACAGCTTCTGAAATCGCTGTAAATCTTGGATTAGGACACAATGCAGTACACAAAATGATTGAAACCTTAGGCTATAGAAAAGTTTGTGCCAGCTGGGTCCCACAGGAGAGAACGTCCAGAAAGCAGTGGGTCTGTGCCATCGGTCAGCTTGAACAAAATTCTACCGGGATATTTTCAAACTTGCAGAGCGATGGGAAAAATGTGTGCAGAGAAATGGAGATTATGTTGAAAAGTGAAAAAAAAAGATGCAGATTATCTTGAAAAGTGAAAAAACAGATGCAGATAAAAGGTGATACATTTATATTTTCTATATCTATAAATTCTGATTAAAAAAAATTGTTTGCTCATGACTTTCAGTATGACCCTCGTATTTATATCTTTACTGTTAAGACCCAAACATATTTTTTTATCTTGTTCTTTCTCCCTGGACTGCAAGGTGGTGTTCTTTGCAGCCAAAGCAGTGGAGATGTTGAGCACCTTACACTGGACTGGAAGCAGCTCACAGCAGCTGTTCCTTCAGTCCCAGAGGGGAGCCACAAGGCTTGGGCTGTGCAGTACTTCTTTAACAGACTCCACCACCATGGGGACTATGGTGATCCCTGACCCCGCTAGCCAGGCCAGCCCAGCCAGGTTTGGCCTGTTTCTGAGGGTACCAAAAGAGAGGTGGGGCAGGATCTTGCTCATAGAATTCACATATTTCTGTGCGAATATATTTATATATATATATATACACACACATACACACTCTCTCTCTGGTCCATGTTAATCAGGCATTGGTCATCACTGATTTCCACAACTATCTATTCTTTGCTCTTTCTATAAGATGTGTTTAGGACTGTGCTCTGTGCCACTCTTTTAGTCCATCAAGTATCTTATTTCTTTGTCTTCCTCTGTCCCTTTTTCCTGTTGTCATTAAGTGTCCCAGTTTGCCTTGTCTTAAAACATGTTCTACAAATTTGAACTTCTATGTTCTGAATTTTGCCATAATTTCTGTCATTTTCCCAGTCTTTGTTAGAACTTCTTCATTTGTTTTCTTGACTGTCCATAGTATTGTTATCATTCTTCTTAGAAACCACATCTCCACTGCTTCAGTAGATTTTGAGCGCTCTTTGTTACTGTCCATGCTTCGCATCAATATAATAATATGGGTTCAACGTAACGCTGAATATTTCTCTTTCTGGTGTTCATCGACAGAGCCTTGTTGTATAATAAAATTTTCATAAATGTTGATTTGGCCTGAGCTATTCTGCTTCCTATTTCAGTTTTGCGTCCTCCATCTTGTGTCATTATTTTTCCTAAATACTTGAATTTGTCCACTTGCTCTAATTCTGTGTCTTTTACTTTGATGCTGTATTTTGCTGGTGTTTCTTCTTGGATATGACCATGACCTCTGTCTTCTTATTATTTAAACTAAGTCCTTTCTGCTCATTTTTTTCTACGATTCTGTCTAACAATGCTTGTAGTTCTTCTTCACTTTGGGCTATCAGTACAGTGTCATCTGTATATCTTAGACTGTTTAGGCTGTATTCCCCCCACTGCTATTCCAGGTATGTTTTCAGTGTTTCATAACCCTTTTGGCGTAGAAGGCGAAAAGATCAGGAGATAAAATGCATCCTTGCCATACTCCTACTTTTAATATGTGTATATATATTAAGCAGAATTGTATATGTTTTCTGTTGCCTGTTTTCTAGTTTTGCTCTGTTTTTAATCGCTCAGATCAATAATGAAACTTTTTTATGTTTAGTAAAGTGATATTTCATGACTGTCTGGTACTAAAGCCAGAAACTAACCAACTTTCTCCTGGCAAAAAGCTCCCTTGTATCCTGCAGCACAGACACACGTGTATGATCTCTCTCCTGGATTGTTCACACAGTTTGCCCCTTCAGAACATTTATGATCAAGACAAAAATCTGGCACCACTTGACAAGTTTCACCTGACCAAGGCTCATCACAGACACAGGTAGACTTGCCTGGCTCATCTATGCATGTACCAAACTCACCACAAGATTTTCCTATGCAGTCATCAACATCTTTTCAAGGAAAAATACACACAAAAAAAGCAGTTAACCAAGCTATATTGCACTGAATTGAAATATTTCATCATCATATAATAAGTTTTGTAGAATCTTACTGCTGTACTGCTATCACTCATGGGCTTTTGAGAGAGAAAGACTCCCATCATCTCAGAATACAAAATCCTGGCAAAGACAGGAAATACTTTCTTCTTATTTCTTTTCTATACAGCTATGGTTGGTTAGCAGGGTAGGGGTATCCCCTATCAAAGGAGAACTAAGACGCCTCCTTACCTCCATCAGTCTATGGGACACCCTTAGGCCTTTGAATGTAAATGCTACAGAAGAGTTATCCAAATATCATGGACACAAAAAAGAACAAATATATCTATACTACAAGAACTTAATATTGAAGAAGGCTGGCTAGTAAAGAGGATTAAAGAGAGAAAACTTAAATATTTTGGACACATTAAACGTCATGATAATTTAGAGAAGACTGTATTGGAAGAATAAAAAAAATTTTAAAAAAAAAAAAATTTCCAAAACGTACTTAGCTGTAAATTGTAAGGTGTGGCTTGTCCAGCGGTGTGTGTCAGGAATGGATTTAGTAGAACGTGGAGACTTTAAAAGGGACCTGTGACATGTGGTCAGTAGGTTGTAACTGGGGGTGGTGGATGGGGAACCGGGGAAGGGAGAGAGAGTGTGTGATGCAATATTGACCTAGCTAGGAGAAGTTGAAACAGATGAATGCATTCAAAATTATGGGACGCTGGAACCACATGGGTTAAACTCGCTGTTTAGTTACATGTAACATTCTCTTCAATCATTACAGGTCTCTATTTAAAGTCTCCACGTTCTACTAAATCCATTCCTGACACACACCGCCGGACAAGCCACACCTTACAATTTACAGCTAAGTACTCTTTAGAAAATTTTAAAAAAAAAATTTTTTTTATTTTTATTTATTTATTTATTATTTAAAAAAATTTTTTTTTGTTTTTATTATTATTATTTTTTTAAAAATTATTTTAAATAGCATTCATGTGAATCCATACTTTATCTCCTCTCTCTACTTCTTCGTCCTGTATGTTTTTGTATGATTAAGGCTCACGCCGAAACGTAACAATTTTTTAACGTTAAATAATAAAGCTGCTCCTACTTTTTCCTGTTTTATACATTCTAGTATCACAGCTTTACTGCAGTGCTTCGTGTATAGTTATATACTTATACACTAATTATCATATTGGAAGGATACATAATGGGAAAAAGAAAGAGAGGAAGACCAAGGCGAAGATGGCTGCAAGACATCATTGATGATCTGCAAATGGATGCATCAGCAGCAGGCCATCTTGCTCACAAGTGAGAGCCCTACAGGAGTGCTGTTAGGGAGGCAAAGTTCCACAAGGGACATGCAAATGAATGAATGAATACAGCTATGGTTGCGTGAAGAAGCAGAAAATGTAACTCACTTTGAACTTTTGAGTCAACCACTTCAATTTCTCTCTCAACTTTTTTTTTAATGTAACTACATCTATACAGTTTTATTCAGATTTCTGGAGATTCAAATTTTAGGTATCACATCATCTCCTAGTAACCGCTGTTGGCGAGATCTTCAGCTGCCGTGCGTGGAGCGGTGCTCTTCCCGGCCAATGAAGAAATTTGCAAATGAGGTTGCCGCGCAGCATCACTGCGGAAAAGGTGGTTGAAGGAATAAAGCGGAGCAAAAAGTCAAATCATGGCACCTCTGGTCTGGAGGTCGGCCACGTCCTGAGTGCAATCATATCGGGTGAAATGCATGAACCGGCTTGTCCCAGAGGTTAAGTCACTGCTGGCTTGACTTTTCAATGTCGCGCGTGGAGTGAAGCTCCTCACGGTTAAGGAAGTAAATGCGGAAATAAAGGTTGCTGTGCGGCGCCGATGGGAAAAGGTGGTGGAAAGTGAAGTTTAACCTGGTATGTCCAGTAGTATCGCTACGAGAGCTATACCACAGCACCTCTGCTCTAGAGGCCGCCTACGTCCGAAATACACCTACACTGGTGAAATATGCCTAAACCGGCACACACCAGGGGTGGAACTCGATGGCTAGACATGTCATGCCACCTCCGCTCTAGAGGTCGGTAACGCCTGATAAACACCCATACTGGTGAATTTTGCCTAAACCAGCTCATACCAGGGGTGAATCTTGAAGGCTATGAATGTCACAGTACCTCTGCCCTAGAGGTCGGTCCCGTCCCAAACACGCCCATACTGGGAAATGCCTAAACCGGCTCAACCCAGGGGTAGAAGTCACTAGTGGCGAGGATTCGTCCTCCTGGACAAAAGCTCCATCCTGGTCACAACTAGGAAGGGTAGCGGCCACGACCGCAAAATGCTGAAGTCGGAGACACTGGACCAGGGAAGTCTAGATAGGCAACCACCTCTCACCCGGCGGGGATTTCTGCGTATCCTAATCACGCTGAGGTTTTCCGGTGAGAAAGTCCAACCCTGGACTGGATGGGCAACCACCTCTCACCCGGCGGTGATACACGGGTATCTCAAAACACGTCGAGGTTTTCCGGTGAGAAAGTCCAACTCTGGCCTGGGTGGGCTAACGCCTCTCACCCAGCGGGGATGCACTGATATTCCAAACACGTCGAGGTCTTCCGGTGAGAAAGTCCAACCCTAGACCAAACTGGTGCAATGAAAACCACGGTGTCATGCAATCCCGCTTCTGAGACCCACCAAGAATACAGGCTAAAGCACTGTGATACTCTGAACCCATTGTGGTCCTTTCGTGGAACTTGTGTGGTCTATTTTGGACCACACAGGGGACCACGGGACCTAACGAGGACCACATGCGTGAATTCAGTAGGTTCACAGTGCGGTTTTTGGTGGTAGAAGTGAACGAAGAAGAAGAAGAAGATCTCCTAGTAAAACAGCAGATTATTACGGAGCTACCAGTGCTGTCTTGGGACATTTCTGTTCAGTTAAAACAAACTTAAAACTGTGGTCAAAACAGATAATCCACAACAGCAACCAACAATATCATCTGGACCATCAAGGAATAATCATGCAATAACAGAACACTCACTCACTTGTACAAACCATTATCATGCCTCATAGCTTCCTAGCTTTAACACAGAGGCACTACTATATTACAATATCTTGTATATATAAACAGATGGCTCCTGCCTTATATAAGTAATACATTGCACAACCCACTATGTAAGCTGGTTTTACTTAATTTTAGATTTACACCCCCTCCCCCACCACCTTTCTTCACCCATCATCCATCCTATATCACAAACATGTAAGCCAAAAATATACCAGACATACACTCCTGTGTCAAACAACAGTGTGAACAGTTTTCCCTTATTGCACCTTTACTTTTTTGTTGTTGTTGTTATTACTGCTGTCATCTGCCCGTTCCTGTCACATTCTCTTTCATGCTTGCCGCATCCCTCACACAATGTTCACAGTAATACAGCAAAACCTAGTTCACAAAGCACTCCTCATCTTCACACCTCCATATCATTAACTGAAACAAGAATGTGAGTTGACTCTTTTTCCTCCCTTCATCTTTAAAGCCAATAATTCTCTCTAGCTAACCACCCACTTCAAATGTTCAGTTCTAAACATGAAAACCAAAAAGTTATTTTCTTGTCAGACTAAACGTATGGATATTTCTCCTCATATAAAATTTCAGTCTGCAATGAATGTCTTTTCTGTAATACAATACTAATCAGTCTCCTAAGATTTATGTTTCAGCTGTAACCAAATCACAAAAGTGGTCACAACACAATTTTCTTTATTTCAGATATGCTCTTGCCTGCATGAATTTGATTTTTGCATGTATTTCTAATGTTTTGTGACGCCACTTTTTGTAAACTTTATCAGGAATTTCTATTGTATGCATTTTCTTATATCGATTTACATAAGTTGATAAATAAAAATAAACCATCTGTACAATGACCTTTTCCTAGCCTACACATACCGTCACAAGTGCTAGCACTTATCAATGTTGTATCCACTTCTCTGACCATGAGAATGTTTTTCTCCACTTGTCTGTCACAGGACGTTGAAAACTCTTGTACCTGGTCTCCGGTCATAGCAGAGTCTGTCATCTGGATACCGCTGATTACAATGGCTACGAAAGAAAATAAAAGTGCATAATTTGGTGTTGTTATTAATCTGAATTATCTATAACAAAGTTTTCACAAAAGTGGCATAATTATGCATAATATATTTTGCTATCTGTTCAAGGTGTCATGGTTTTTTTAATTAAAAAAAAAGCTTGCCTTTTTTAATGAAATTTAAAAATGCTCCTCACCATTCTGGAGATTAGGAACAATGGGTAAAATTATCACATTAAATGAAGCAGAGAAATGACTACAGCAGCACTGTGTCTTCCACCTCCTCCTACTACTACTAGGATTAGACCTAGAAAAATCGTAGACAAAGCACTTTAGCGAGATGTGAGAGAAAGAAAAATCACAAGAGAATTACTGGGGATTTGAGCCACGGACTCTGGTAGGACGACCAGCCATCTGTTCTTTAGTATGCTGTTCTCTTGTGGCTAGATGGCTGGTCATCCTACCGGAGTCCCTGGCTCAAATCCCAGGTAATTCTTTTGTGATTTTTCTTTCTCTCACATCTCACTAAAGTGCTTTGTCTATGAGTTTTTTTTAGGTCTAATCCTACAAAACTGTGTTCTTACTTTACTGTATGAAAGCCTTGTTGTTTCCTATTTAGAAAAAATTGTTCCTCCTCCTACTACTACTACTACTATTTGATACTATAATTCAAATTATTAAACACAGAGTAAAATATACTCTTTTTGCTTTAGTTACTACAATTCTTTATACTACTACCACAACCACCACCAACACTACTACTATCATTACTACTTTGATTCCTGATGCTATTGCTATTATGACTACTACTGTTACTACTACTGCTACTGAAAATAACAGTAAGATAATAACACTAATCATATTGATTATGGTGGTGATGATGATGAAGTGGTAGTGGTAGGGATAGTGTCATGGAAATAAAAATAAAAATAACTAGAATATACCGTTCAAAAAACAGGAAAAAAAAAAGATTTAACAGAAAGTAGCAGGAATATATCTGTATAATGTGGAACTATTAGTTAGTTAGTTGATCCTCTTGGGCCAAAGGCTGCGCATAGGACGGAGGACAAGGCTCTCCATGTCTGGCGATTCCTTGCTACTTGCTTTAGATCTTCGGTGTTTCTGATGAGCATTGTTGAACACTCCTTGGTGATAACTCTTCTTAGTGTGTCTTTGGGTCTACCCCGCTTTCTTTTACCCTCTGGTGACCACATAAATGCTTGGTGTGGGAGTTGTTTTTTGTCCATTCTAAGTACATGGCCGATGTAGTTCCAATGACGTCTTCTGATAAAGTTTGATATGTAGTCTTGTTTAGTTTCTCGTCTTATTGATGTAACCGATCCGAAGTCGTGCCAACAGATATTTAGTAGTCTTCGAATCCACTTATTTTCAAAAGCATCTGGTCTCTTTTCTACTGCTTGGGATGTTCTCCAACTCTCACAAACATAGGTTAGTACTGGCACTACACAGGAGTTGAAGATCTTGAGTTTCGTGTGCCTGCTGAGTTGTTTTGATTTCCAGATGTTAGTCAGCTTGTTGAAAGTGTTTGATGCTAAACCAATTCGGGTCTTAATTTCTGTTGATATGTCTATTATGAAATGAAAAAAAAAGAAACAAAATAAATAAACCTGCAGTTGATTTTCAATAAAAGAGGAGAACTGAGTGTTAAGAGTTACTGAAGAAAAGTAGAAATATCTCATGAGATATCAAATTACTTACATTGTATTGAATCAGAAGATGAGAACATGAATGTTTTGTTTTTCAGATCTCTCACTTGAAAATTTACTGATTTCTCCACTTCTTTGCCATTAACATACAAGATGGTTGTTCCACTGACATATACGAGGGCAACATGGTACCACTTCCTGTAAAGATAGGGAAAAAAGAAAAGAAATTCACGTGGACATGATGGTGTTTAATTTGAACTTTTAACCTTTACTGCTAGAAAAAAAAATGTTCTGAGTACATTATATTTATTTCTGATTAAACTATTGCATGCAGATCAAATTTAAGTATTTCTGATAAAACTATACCTGGTGGATCCGTTTTATTTTTCAATGCTGAAACTTACATACTGATCAGTTTTACATATCTTATGTATCTCTAGTAAAACTATATTGTATAAATCAATTTGATTTATTTATGATGAAAAAAACTGCATTAATTCGATGAGCATCAGACCTGAATTAATTCACTAGTAAAAATAAGCTTAACTTTAGACCTGATTAAATTCACTCTCATGTTATTGTTTTAAATTACAAGAATTGTTGATTATGAATCTATGTAGATTCTGATGTGTTAAAAAAAAACATGTAACAAATAAAAAGCTAAATTTAGCCAAAATTGTAACTTGTAAAGTCTTATCAATAGACTTAATTATGAAAAAAAAACTGATAATTAGAAAATGTTAAGATCATACATACCTTATACTTTGAGTTTTCAATGAAGAGATGAGTGTTACATGTAACTGACCACCACCAAGGGAGAAGTAGGCAGATCCTGTTTTTGTCTGATTAGAGTCCAAAGTTAAGGTTAGGATCATCTTGTTATTGGTGGAAACAGGATGCAACCACATGAGCAAGGTAAATCTGTCATGATTAGGGTCTTGTAGCAGAATGAGAGGTTGAGATGTTTCCTTGCTCATTCTGATGTTGTAGACTGTAAGATATTTTGATAGTTTTTTTGGGTTTTTTTTAACAATAACAGTTAAATGCTGAAACAGCAAAATAATAGAATCCTGCATATGAAATAATTTAAAATAATATTGTCACATTTTATACCTCACAGATGAAAACTGATGATCACCTATGGTCAGCCTTTAAATATGACCCACTAGAGAATATACACTCTATTATGACTTCACCTGGGGGTGGGAGTGGGTGGGAAGATGGTGTCCAATTAGGCAATCAGTGATCCATAGCTGATACACTAGCATCAGGGTTAGCAAACCATAGCTGTTGTCCCACCTTTCCAGTGGTAACCCTGACTGATGGGGTGGGGATCACCATAGTTTCTATGGTGGTGAAGTCTGCTAAAGAAGTATTGCAAACCCCCTGCTTTTTAGCTGTGCTACGGTGCTGAAAAAATAGCTGCCATAACCTACTCCAATGCCGATACAATGTTGTGCCTCAAAACCTTCACAGCACTGGCTGCAAAGAACATCAGCTCACAGTTACAGGGAGATAGGAGTAGAAGACAAGACAAGACTATGACTTCACTTAAAACTTGTTTTTAACATGTTTTAATGAAAATCCTTTTATGTGATCACCAAATGCTTTCATTTTGAATCTTTCATGCTTCATTCTTTCCATCAGTTTCAATAGTGTGATCCTTATTAGTGATATTTGTGCATTAATACCTTATTTCAATAGTTTAATTTTAATTCATTATGTGTCTTATTCGCAATCCAAGACTGTCTGAGATTAACATGGACTTGCCTTTTGAGTGACTTGAATATGTTTAACATAGTTTATTGGCTATTACAACGCTGTCTCTGCAGAACAGAACATTTGAGGGCCTATTGATATAGTGGAGATTATCTATCTATCTGTTTGATACTGTTGTTGCCATTATGTATAAATATGTATTTATGACATTGCCTACAGACGTGATCATTTTGTTGACCTTCTTCAATTCAGTATTAATCAGTTGATATCTGCACACACACAAAAGTACTGCGAACTTCATTTATCCATTTTGAGGAACACAAGTTTGACTCTGCCAAAAATGGTGCAGAATCTCCAACATTTTACAGTTCAACAGAAAAACACAAGAGACACCAGAGAAGTCATTCTCAAGGTTACACATCAGCCATCATTTGTTTCTCAAACGCTGTCCTTAAAATTCTTTCAAAAATCTAGTTTGAATCTCCACATCTGAATCTGTCTAAAATTCTATTTTCACAAAACTAGCTCTTATCGTCATAGGACTATCTACTATATTGGACTGACTACATCGGCCCAACTCTCTGTCTAACTGTGTTTTCACAGTATCTAACTGTATCTGGCTCACTGTATCACCATCTGTCAAAACTCTCTAATTCCTCACAGTCTGCGTCTGTCTCCTCTTCTCTCCATGTGTCTGTGTTTTATCTCTACGTCCAGTTTGGCCTGCTCTTTTCCTAATTGGTCCACTGGTTTCAATCTGCACACCAATTGGTTCTTCAGTCATGACCTGTCAGTTTTGTGGTGTCGAATGTCAATCCCTCTATTTTATTGCCTTTGGCAACCTGTACCTGCTGAATAATTACTAGTCTGGTCTGCCGCCTATCCGTCAGCAATATAATATACTTATGAATGTCTTTCCTTAACCATTCTTTTGCTCACTGTCATTGTGCTGTCCATTCTATGTGTCTGTTTCTTCTGTTTACACTTGTCAGCATCCAGTCATAATGGCTCATCTCTAGTGTCATGGGAATCAGTTTTCTACCTTGTTCTCTAATGTTCAGATCTAATTTTTCTTTTCTTACTTCCCCTGCTGCACAGCTCTTTATGACTGCTTCCGGTCTGCGTGTGCACCCGTATAGCCCTTAAAGGCTTTAAGTGTTGCTTTGTTGACAAAGTGAAAGTAACTGGTGCAACTTTTTATTGTAAATGTTTTATCTGCACATATCCAGTGACCCTTTTCGTCACCTTCGAAGCGTTATTAGCAACAAGTGTGAAAATCTCATTTTTGATAGAGAATTTAAAACTTTTTTGTGACTTCAGAGGCATGCCCTATGACCAGACAACTGTTCTCGAATGTACCCCAAGTAGATCCTGACCTATTAGATGGACTGGGGAAGTAGTTAAAAGGTTATTTCAGACATTATTTTAGTGAGCATGCCACATATCATCCTATGTCGAAGTCATTGCCGATGGTAAGCTGTGTAGATCTAGACTTAGCTGATGGTAAGTAGGACACAATCATCAGCTAAAAATGTTCTCCTATTTCAATTTTCCTTAAAAAACTCTGCATTTATGAAATCTTCATATATTTACAATTATTCTGATGCATAATATGTATATTTTTAACTGGAAATACTTTGTTACATTCACTTTTCCAACTATAACCCCTATACATATCAAGACCAGTGCTTTTACTCTGGCATGGCTGGAATGTCTGCGTTTCTTCCTGTGGCTAACCCCTATAACTATAATATCTTCAGAATTATAATCATAATTCCAGGTTAGAAGGAATTTTTCAGTTTTATATTTTACTGCTCTTGACTGTGTATTCTGAGCTGATAGAACATGGGCAAGGCATTTGATTGATACATAAAACTAATTGAAATCAAATGCTTGCTGTTACTGTTGTTAATTACACTGATAGATTATTGGTAGGATAAGTAACAAGAAATACTGTTTAGAACACACGTGCTTCAAAACTGTCCTCTAAGATAAAAATACCATTATTGTGCATCACATACTTCCAGTGTAATCAAACACTGAATTTCATTACTGTATATATAAAAAAAAATACTAAATGGTACTGTGAAAAATTCTGAAGCTATAATAATATGCTCATGCCATATTTTGAAAACTAAAAAGAAATATATAATTTTAATGTATTATTATTATATTATTATTATGATTATTATTATAATATGCTGTGCCAGACAGCGTTAGCGATCATGCTTCTCCATCTTGTGTGGTCCTTGGTGTTTCTGATTAATTCAGATGCTTTTCTTTTTCCATGTCATTTGTTGTTCTAAAACTTCTTTGAGGACCTCTTCATTTGTTTTTCCATTTTTCCATGTCATTTGTTGTTCTGAAACTTCTTTGAGGACCTCTTCATTTGTTTTTCCATTTTTCCAGGGTATTTGTTGCATCTTTAACCAAAAACATTTCTCTGTTGCTTCCAATTTCTTGTTCATCCTTTTGTTTACTAACAACCATGCAGCAATATCAGCTCTATGTGTAACACTGCATTTTATTCACTTTTAGGGACATTCTATCTGTTGGTATTATCTTCATGCCATAAAGAGGTGCCTTTGCCATACCTATTTGTAATTTGATTTCATTTGTGGACTTGCCATCAGCTGTCAAAAATACAAAACCACATAATACCAAGGCAACTGAATTTATTTACTTGTGTCAGTGTCTTCCTATCTGAGAGGAGCTTTTGTGTGTTCATTCTTTTTTTTTTTATCACTGTTTCTATGTTGTTGCTGTTTAGTCTAGGACTCATTTATGGCTCTCTTCAATAATCTTGTTCACAAGTTTCTGAAAAGTGCTTTCACTTTCTATTCTATGTCATCCACATATCTCAAACTAATGATATTATGGCCTCCTATTTTTACCCTTCCACATTTTTAATCATTTCATGTTTTCCCCGTACAATAAAAACAGATCGGATGACAGTAGGTCACTTCCCTTGTCTTATGTTTCATTTTATATTCTGATACACATCTATGTTGCTCTTCACTCATTCATTAATTATACAACAAAATTGTACATACACTGACAATCTTGTTTTGAAGTGGACCCTTCAGATGCAGTTGTCATACCAAATGGACATAGTTCACAGTGTGTCATGCCTAGATTTGCCTGATAACTGCCTCGTTGGCATAACTGACATGGTTGCATGCCCGTCGAGGAAACTTCTCCTGGTTTGCACATAACTGAAATATTGAAAAAAAAAACTACTGTTATTTTATATACTTTCTTGAGGTTAATGGATTTTAATATTTTTTCATTCATCTTTATAATTTCCAGTCATTAGATTACTATAAATGATGCAGACGGCTGTTGTAAGACTGACCAGCTTTGCTGTTCCTTTGATATTATCAACTGCATAACACCATGGAGAAGGACTCATGCTGCAATATGTTGTTTTCAACACAGCACTGTTCATGTCTGCATTCTGAAGAACACACCTCAACTACAGTCTTATAATGTAGTCACTGCATGTGAAAGTAGCATTTACTGGTTATAAATCACTTTGTCCAAATAGTGCAGCATATGTCAGGGGGTGATTTCACTTTGACATCATTTGTGCAAGAAAAAGATTCTGTGATCGCGTTTTACAGCCTGATAATTTTTTTTAAAGATGTGTGTTATTTTTCTTTATCTTATAAATAAATAAAAATGAGTTGATTTTAAACTTTTTCTGATATACAAGTACACAATTGTTTCTAATTATGATGGAGGTGTGTGTAAAGTTACAATAATGTACAGCTTATAAATGTTCTTGGAAATGATAAAAACAGAAACTCACATATGCACTGCTTTTCAGATACAGCACGCAGGTCTCTGGTCATCATGCCGCTTGGACAGTGTTTGCAGGAGAAGGAAATTTCCTTATCTTGATATGTCCCAAGAGGACAGGGAATGCAGGATTTTGTGGAGTTCTGGTACATGTGACCTTCGCCGCAGCCAGCTGTTTAAATTAAATTATTAAGATTGATTTCATACAAGACAGATAACAGTTTAATTAATTAGTTTGTTAGTTAGCTGATGAATCATCCTCATTGCACACCGGACGATTAGTCCATAAGTGCTCTGATCTCATCTTCAATATTTCCACCAGTGTTTGGAGAAAAGTTTAAGAGAGTGGACATTATTCGTATGATAATTTAACCAATTTTTTTTATGTGTGTGCATTATAAACAGCTTTCTCCTCTACCTCCAAAAGAATTCATTTTCATGCGCCTTTAGTGTTGAATAGCAAATAAACTTCTTGATAGCATTCAGAGATTGTTTCTTACAAGGGAATATCTAAAGTTTATATTTCCTCTGTCCATCTCCTGCTTGGATAGTCTATTTCCATTTATTCTCACTGTAAGTATTTTTGTTATGCACTGACTAATGCTAACTGTGTAACAATGCAAAACCATAAATTTGTTTTTGAATGTGGTTAATGTAGGTGTTATACCAATCTTTATCTTGATGATACCATTTCTGATTTTGTCTCTTCTTGTTGCTTCTAGCATTCTCTTCAAAAATCTCATTTCTGTCATTGGATTTTTCTTTTAACTACAGATGTTAATGTCAGTGTGTGATATCACTAATAAACATGAGAACTATTTCTACTTTATAATAATAAATTCCTATTAATTTTGATATAAGAAAAAAAGAAAATGACCTTTAAAACTCTTAGCTCTCATTGTTATTATATAGTTTATTTTGGAGTTAGGAGCAATGTTCAATTTCTGTGAAAAGTCCAAATAATTTAGGTTGGCTCCACTGAGCTCAAGAATAGGATTCAAATGGAAGCCATATTGTGACATGTATTTCATCTACTGAGCTTTTTTTTGTGTGTGAAGCTGCTACTAATTTTAAACATTGCTTTGTTTATATTTCATTTTCATTATGCTGTGGAATGTATCACTAGTGTGAACAGTTTTTGTTAAATATGTAAAGAAGTGGTACTTCCACCTCAGAAATGTGAATTTAGTCCCTTACTCAAGACATCATTTCACCATTATTTGGGCTCTAATATAGGAGATGAAGACTAGCTCTGGGCACCACACATTTGCTGTAATTTATGTGCAGTGAATCTCTGTGGTTGGTCAATAAAAATGGTCAATTCCTTTCACCATTTTCACAATATGGTGTTAGCCTACAGATTATGTAAATGATTGTTATTTTTACATACAGGCTTCCCTTCAGTATGGAATGTCAAAAAAAAAGAAGAAGTGGATCTTGAACTATCCAAATACCCCATGAGCTACACGACCATTACCACATGAAGATGACCTGTCTGTTCTTATCCTACTAGACCAGTACATTCTGAAGCACAGTGAAGATATTTAAAATGGTCTGGAAACATCACCTGAACCTCCATCACAAGATCCTAATTTTATACCAGAATTAGACTTCTTGAGTAAGCTACACAAAATTTCTCAGAATGAAATGAGTATCTAATTCAAGATTCTAACTTATTAAAAAGTAAAGCTGAACTTCTTGCAGTACAACTTCATCAGTGGAGCATCCTGGAGAAGGATGTAAAAATCTCAATATACAGAAACCAGCACAAAGATGTAACCTCATGTTTCAAACAGAAAATGGAAAATAACTTTCTGCCTGCCTTTCTGTGTCCAATGTTAATGGCCTGATGACATTTTTGAGGACAAAAAATAATCCACAAAACTTCAAAGACACATCCAAGTTGAGCTTAAAAGCTGTTTTACTGCACAATAGAAATTTGCTACCATCTATTCCTCCAGACTAAGCTCTGCACATGAAGGGCACAAATGAAAATATGAATTGCTTCTTAGAGCTGTTAAAAAGAAGACCACTGGTGACAAATTTGAGGAAACCTTAAAGGTGTTGCAATCTTACCCAGAATAAGTTGTATTGTTTTTTTTCTCTGTGAATAGGATAACTGGGATAGGTCTTCACATTACAGAATAAAAATCTGGCCTGAAAGAAAAATACTGCAGCCTGGAAACAAGAAGATCTAGCACACTCCTCCAGCTGACCATAGCAAAATCATTCTGCCTCCTTTGCATTTTAAACTTAGGCTAATGAAAAACTTTGTTAAGGAGATTATTCAAGAAAATGAGGCATTCAAATACCTGAGGAGAACATTTTGGAAACTGACTGGTGCTAAAATCAAGAAAGGAATCTTTAGGCATAGATTTGTGAACTGCTCAAGGAAAAAAAACTTTTATTTAGTTCTTCAGTGAATGAGAAAACAGCTTGAGAAGCCTTCAAAATCTGTTACTTATAACTGCTGGGGAAACAAAAGAGCTGAAAACTAAGTTGTGACTGTTAATTAGCTTCTGACAACATACCAACAATTAGGTTGCAAAATGTCACACAAGATCCACATTTCTGATGCTCATCTCGACTACTTCCCCTAAATTTGTGGTGCTGTCAGTGACAAACATTGAGAGTGACATGAAGACATTTACAGCAACTGAAAAAAAAGCTACCAGGGCAAGTGGAGTGTGTTTATGCTTGCTGACTACTGTTGAAGTGTGGCAAGTGATGTAAAACAATAAACAAGAATTTAATGTTACATTTAATGCTCCTGCAAAACTTACTAAATCAAATATTTTGCTTTGTTAAAATAGCTGAATATGAGATATTTCGATAATTTTTTCGTCACTTTTTTTTTTCTCATCCCATTTTAGTAACAAATGACTGATTTTAAAAATTAAAGATAAAAGGGTTTTTTTTGTATACCAGTGTAATAATAGCACAGATTTAGGTCTGATATCAACAGCATAGAGTTGGGATCAATATTGTGCTGTATGGTGTCAAATGAAAATCAGTCAGTCAGTCATTTGCATGTCCCTTGCGGAACTGCCTCCCTAACAGCTCTTCTGTAGGCCTCTCAGTTGGAAGTAAGATGCCCTGCTGCTGATGCATCCATTTGCAGATCATCAATGAAGTCTTGCAGCCATCTTCGCCTTGGTCTTCCTCTCTTTATTTCTCCCATTATGTACCCTTCCAAGACGGTCTTCTCTAAATTATCATGACATATAATGTGTCCAAAATATTTAAGTTTTCTCTCTCTAATCCTCTTTACTAGCCAGCCTTCTTCAATATTAAATTCTTGTACTATGGATATATTTGTTCTTTTCTGTGTCAATGATATTTGAAGAACTCCTCTGTAGCATTTACATTCAAAGGCATTTATGTGTTTCTTAGCTGTTTTGTTAAATGTCCACATCTCACAGGCATATGTCGCAATAGGAAAGATGCATGCCAAAAAATATCTTATTTTTGTAGTTCTGTCTGTTCCTCTCAACAGCTTCTCTAGTTGTTTTACATTTTGAAGAGCGATAGATGTCCTCCTTTTAATTTCCATCATTATATCTGATATAAAATGAAAATATGAAAATACTGATATAAAATACAATGCTGTTCTCTTCAGCAGTCAAGTTTTAATAAGAACTGACTTTGTGACATTGTCCAAGATTTCCATATGCTATGTTATCTTTAAAGTGCCAAAATGCTTTCCTGAGGGGGTGGGGGGGAGGGGGTACTTCTCTGATGATCTGAGAACTTATGTTGCTGTTTTGCTCTCTACAACAGAGTTTCCTGTCTCTGTTTACATACAGAATATGTAAATATTTGGCATAAATCTATGCAACCAGATTTTTGGTTTAGTTAATCAATTAGGCACATATTTAAGATTTTAAAAAAGTATATTTGAGATGATCTCACAAATTTTACATTTTAAGATCATCATTTATTACATAAGAAATGAGATGTCTTAAGAAAGCAGCAAACATCACCAAGTTTGACAAACTAAGAAATGACACCATAAGACAGATGGTAGGAACTACATGTCTACGATATGTAGAGAAGCAAAGAATCAAGTGGTTCTGCCAATTCATGAGAAAGACACACTCACAGCCAGCCACAAGAACCTTCAACTAGAGAACTACAGGACACAGATCAAGAGGAATACCCAAAAAGAGTTGGTATCTGAGAAACACTTGCTAATTATGGCATGACTGTCACTGAGGCCATCCACTCAGCCCAAAAATGCCAAATGCATCTCCTCTTGATACTTCATGGTAAAAGAGGAAAGATAAAGTAAGTAAAGTAATTAATTTATTATAACTTTTGAACATGTGTCAAAGATTTACATAAAGATAGAGTATGATACTGGTTCTTACCTGCTGCAAGGCATACATTTTAGCAATATACTAAATGAAAAATGTGGCACTCTAGATATATGGCAGTGCAGACTTACTGTAGAATGATACTGTAATAACAGATTTCCATTAGACATGAAACTGTAGACTACAGAACTTACTACAGGAAATACTGTTAAATATCAGCTGTGTTCCCTGTTCACACTCGAAGTCTGGGGATGCATAACCAAATCCTTCAAAATTTCCAATTTCAGGCAGTTGAAAGTGATCCAGGTCTGCATCTAGCATCAACATATTATTGATCTGTTCTACCACTGATTCATAGAATTCCATGGTTTTGACTGTGCTCCCTTTGTCCTCAAAAGCTCCAATGTTGATTTCAACAACAAACTGTATAAGCAAATTTAAAGTATTTTACCGGCTGTATACAGGAAAAAAAAAACATGGCCAACAAAAATTCAAGCCCTATGTGACAATTAACAGCATGAGAAGGAGTATGACGTAAGATACAGGAAAAATACAAGAACAGCGTCATTAAAATGAATAGTTTATATCTGAAGGAAAAATATACTATTTATAACAGAGCAGTACAATCAACCCATTCTTATTTTAACTTCTTAGATAAATAAGTAATGAGATAAAATGCTGTTAAATATTACTTACAGCTTCAAACATTTTTTTTTATTTCGGTGATGAATTTAGTTATTTTTCAACCTAAGTCAATGCAGTTTTTAAAAATTTCCATTCACATTTGCTATATAATTCTTTTTCTTTTTTATTTTTTCAGCCAAATTTTTAAACTGTTTCTGTGAAGCATCTTCTAAAGTTTACAAAGACAGAAATATCTGGACAAACTTACTAAATAATGTTGAAAAAAAAAGAAAAGAAACAGAAATGATTTGAAACATCACATATACTATGAAAAAAAAAAAAAAAAACAATTGACAGTCTGGTTTATAATGCTGATGACCACAATGATAATCATGATGACAGTGATGATGATGACGATGATTGCTATAATGCTGATGACCACAATGATAATCATAATGACAGTGATGATGATGACGATGATTGCTATAATGATGATGATGGTCTTTCAGAATTCAACTTCCACATAAGACACACTGTGGATGTCAGTTTTAAAAAGAAATATAAAACTTGGCTGATGATATCTTTGGAAAAGTTCAACTGTTTGTATGTGATGAGTCTTGATGAAACACTGACAATAAGTTGGATGACCACTAGGCCTGCTTTCTACATGTCCCACAGCTTGCACAAAACAGCATGTTAACAGAATCTTCATCAGGTCCCCTTAACTATGCCATCCAGCTCATACTGTTTCTTGATATTGATTATAGGAAATGCCGACTATCATCATTTGCTTATTTAAAAAAAAAAAAGGTTAAAAAGCTCTTATCTTACCTCATATTGCACACTGCCTGTTTCTGTTGATCTTTTCTTTCGACTACTCTTGCCACAAGAAACTGTCACATTATCTACAGAACACTGCAGACTACCAGTGCACACATCTTTGAATTGTGATGACTTTAAAGCTTCAATGAATTTATTCTTGATTTCTGTAATGTTCACACTGCAGGTGGATCCTTTGTAATGAAAACTGGGCTTTGCCAGAGCTTTCCGTGCCTTGCGTCTCGCTTGATTAAAAAATCAGTTCTTTTCTTTTCATGAAAGCAAATTACTTTCCTATATTAAACTATTTAATACATGTTTAAATGTACAAAAAGCAATTTATTCACATCGTAAATAATTTGCAGAACATTGAGTTCAAGATCTTGCTGAAAACTAAGGCACCTTGTCTGGTTAAACATAACTATTACTGAAGGCAATGCTATAAGAAGTATAAGTTTATCTTACATCCTTCCCATGCTGTTAAACATCACAGAGGGCTCACATGGTAGTTTGCCATGTTTTTCTGTTTTTGGTGAGTTTTTCAATCTCATCCAGGGATCCTGTGCCCACTAATTTAGCCTGTCTTAACAATGTCCTCTTTAGAGCTTCATGTGGTTGACCTCTTTTTCTATGGCCTGTTGTGTCCCACTTGATAGCTTGTTTTGGGATTATCAGATTGTTTATTCTCATAATGTGACCCACGTATGTCCACCTCCTTTTTCTGGTCACTAATGAGACAGGTTCACTCAACTGCATTGGTCTTGAATACATTCCACTGCACAGAGTATTTTCCTTAGGAATTTGTTTTCAAAAGTCTAATTTCTTGTCTATTTCTTTAGTTGTTTTCCAGCTTTCACGCACATAAATAGGGGGTGGATACTACATTTGAACTGAACAATCTTAGCTTTGTTTTCATACTTATAACTTTTGATTGCTATATTTTCTTAAGATTTTTAAAGGTCAATGCTGGTTTGCAATTCTAACTTCCTTTCTGGTGTCACCATCCTGGTCTATATAGCTGCTGAGGTATGCAAATTAATTTACTTCTTCAACAGCCATTCCTTCTATGTATATATTTTTCCATCTTGATTAATGGGAAGTTTCATTGTTTTGATTTTTCCTTGTTAATTTCAAGTACTGTTTTACTAGCCAGTGAAGATAGGGTATATCAAGGTATCTGTTTTTTCTTGTATCAAATTCACATTGTCATATCTCAAGGTATCTGTTTTTTCTTGTATCAAATTCACACTGTCACTGATAAGAGCTATATCATCTGCAAAATCAAGGTCTTCTATTTGAGTTACATGCACCCAATTAATGCCTGTTTTACCTGTGCAACATTTCTTCATTATGAAGCCTATGGCAATTCCAAAAAAGCAAGTGAGATAGTATACATCCTTGTTTCACACACATTTCAGTACAGAACCATTTGCTCATTCTCTCTTCTGTGTTGACTGCACAAACATAGCCATTTATATGCTAGATTTAATCATATTTAATCTCTTGTTAACATTACCATGAGCTGTTTAAATGACTTTTCAAAAAATAAAATAACTACAGTCACTTCTTTTTGTTTTATAGTCAAAGATGTCAAAACTTTAAACTTTCATAAATGCTAAAACAGGCATCAAATAATTTCATGGTAAAACACAGTAATCATTAAAATAAATATTTATGTATCATGTATGCTTGCTACTAGCAGGTTAAGAATGAACTACACTTGCAGTTTATATTGCCAGTAGTTGGAAAAAAAAAACATACTACTTTATCCTACAACAATGTCCAAGGCTAGGATTTAGAAGAGTTCCCGGGTTTCTAGAATTTATATATTATATCCTGATTTTTCTATATGAATTTTGGTGGTTTAACCCATCTCTTACGTAAGCAGTCTGGCACATATCCTCCATTGGTCCACTGCCCATTACTATTAAGGCACAAAAACACTTCGGGTGAGGTCTTTGGTTGCATGTAATCATCATGACACGTAGCCAAGCACTGTTGACCATCACCACCAAAAATGCTAGCACAAACTAATGCACCATATTTTGGCTCCTTCAGCTTTGGACAAATGTCAGCTGAAACATAAAAATTTAGATTAAAACATTATTTATTATTTTGCTGGATTCAGTTTCATAATCTTTCTTAAATTCAGTATCATGAATGAGATTTTCACTAAAATTGCTGGTCTCATCCGTCTTTACTCACTCTCAACAGGAATTGGTTGTGTGGTGTCACAGGCGTTTGCAGCTAGGCTGGGAAATCTGTGTCTTTTAGCCTAACACATCCGACTTCAACATGCCATATTTTTATTACCAGGTGTGAATTCCTAATTTGATCCCCATTCATACTACAGTCTGTTACCACGGGGGCACCACTTGGAGGAGGTTAGGGGTCTTGATCTGCTATGGTTTCCTAATTCTTTACAGGCTTGATTACAGCTCATTTAGTCTGAGTGGTGCATCTTACAACCCCACAGAAATAAGTGCTTACTGAACACTCTTCTCAAGTAGTTACCCATCTATGTACTAAATAAGCCCACAGAAATAAGTGCTTACTGAACACTCTTCTCAAGTAGTTACCCATCTAAGTACTAAACAAGCCCAGCATTACCTGACTTTGGTCATCTAATAAGAATTGGTTTTTTCAGCTTAGTATTACCATAGGCACTGCAATCAAAAAGTTTAAATTCTGAAAATAAAGTGAGAAGCTCAAAATGGAATGAATAAGCAAACACTTCATGATGCTCTTTACTAGAACAAAATGATGACTGAATCTTGAAACATATTTTTTAAAAATATGTTACTGGAAAAGAAATTTACAGGGTACTAACATTTACAGAATGGTGCTATGTTGCCCTGCCATGTCCAGTTGAGCCTGTTATCAAACTTGTCACATATAATTGTTTGGTCTCCCTGCACTGGGTTTCTGTCAGAACATCTTAAAGAGCAGCTCGCTCCGTAAACATACTTATCTGGACAGTCATATAACATAAGTTTTCCACTGCTGTCAAAGTTTGGCTCCTCACATGAAGTGTCTGAAATAAAAAGTTAATCTCTGACTGAAATAAAATGTTAATCTCTGCCTGAAATAAAAGGTTAATTTCTATCTGAAATAAAAGGTTAATCTGTCTGAAATAAAAGGTTAATCTCTGTCTGAAATAAAATGTTAATCTCTGACTGAAATAAAATGTTAATTTCTATCTGAAATAAAAGGCTAATCTGTCTGAAATAAAAGGTTAATCTGTCTAAAATAAAAGGTTAATCTCTGTCTGAAATAAAAGGTTAATCTCTGTCTGAAATCTTCTTCTTTTTCTTCCTTCGCATTGTCTGTCTATATCTGCAGTCCTGTCTCTTGGATAAATTTCACTTTTTTTTTATAATTCATGTATGGAACCATAGAGCTTATCTTCTTTAGTGGTTTCACTGGGCCAGTAATTATTTCTCAGTGTCTCATAGTTGGTGCAGTTCTGGAGGATATGTTCCACAGTTTGGGGCACCTGGGCACATATACATAGATTAGTAGTACCAACCTTAAACTTTGTATACATATGACTTCGGAGTTGGCTGTGTCCTGTTCGGAGACGGAAGATGATGACTTGTTCCTTTCTGTTTAGCATGTGATAGTCATCATGTGGTGGTGTTTGTGGCTTCCTGTAGGTTTTTATCATGCTTTTCTTCTGATTATAGGTGATTGGTATGTCTGGTTGCTCCATTTCAGTGCCCTCTTTGGCCAGATGGTCAGCTTTCTCATTGCCTGGTATCCCACAGTGGAAGGGAATCCACTGCAAAGTGACTCCATGTTGTAAGCCAATTTTTGACAAGGCATCCTTAAGGTCTGGTAGTTTGTTGCACTGAAGAGCTTCCAGTACTGATCTTGCATCTGTGAGAATTACTACAGGACATGTATCAATTCTGGAGTCTGAGAGTTTTTCAATTGCAGCAATAATTGCCCTAACTTCTGCATCATAGTTGTTGTAGTATTTTCCAGTGGGTATGGAAATCTTGTCAGTGGTGTTGTTTAGATATTCAATATGTGCTCCTGCCCCTCCATTCTTTATGGCATTATGTGCAGATCCATCTGTATACACACGTATCCAGGTGTCACATGGATATTTATCATCTAGCACACTAAGTGTGGCTGTTGATCTTACAAGACTGCTCTGCATCTCACCATTCTGCACACCTTTCACTTCAGTCTGAATAGTTATTTGTGTATAATCTGCTTCTTTCCATGGTGTATGCTCTGGTACAGATGATAATGGAGCGACTACAGTTGGAAGGTCAGGTAATCAACTTACGCATACGCTTGGCCTGATGAATGAAGCTGCTTCTTTTAAGTCGTCTTAGTGCCAAGTTATTGAATCTCTCCTTCAGGGGATGGCTTACAGAGCTGAGGAATTTCTCTCCCATGGTCATGACCTTTGTGTCTCTACGTTCCTTTAGTGCTTGAACACCACCTATTTTCTGCACTTCTACTATTGGTGTGGACCTCATGGCACCTGTGATAATCCGTAGTGACTGATTTTGTACCTTGTCTAGATTATGCAGCATAGTGTTTGATGCTGTGCACCAAGATATTGAGCCATATTCTAAATGTGGTAGAATACTTTGCTGATATACATTCTTGAGGATTCTTTCACTAGCTCCCCATGTGGTTCCACTCAATTTTCTTAATATGGCTAGTTTTCTTCTGGCTTTTGCTTCTGCACTGTTGATGTGTTGCTTCCACGTCAGTTTTGAGTCAAGAGTCACTCCTAAGTAAGTGGGTTGGTTGTCCATCCTTAAGGGTATTTCATTTACAAAGATCTTACCTGCTTTCTGTTTAGATGAGAGGGTGAATAGAGTGGTACTTGATTTCTCTGTGTTGATACTTACACACCATTTGTTTGTCCATGATGTCAAGATGTCTGCTGCTCTTTGGAGTCTGTGTGTAGCAACTGTCGCATATTCATCTGTACACCACATGACCAGATCATCTGCATACAGTGCCGCTTTGATTCCATAGGGAAGTTCCTTGACAAGGTCATTAATGAATACAAGGAATAGTGTAGGCGAAAGGACTCCTCCTTGTGGTACACCTTGTTGCCGAAGTACTTTCTGGCTTTTGTGTCCATCCACTACTACTCTCTCTAGCTCTTCTATTGTGTAAATAGGACTTTATCCAGTTGTACAGTCTTCCATTCACATTGCAGTTTCTTAGTTTCCACAACAGACCTTTTTTTCCATACTTTATCAAAGGCCTTCTTCAGGTCTATCCACGCTGCTAGTACAAGGTTTTTGTCTTGGAATGCATCTTCAGTTTCTTGAGAGAGATAGGTCACTTGATCTTCTGTACTGTAGTACTACCTAAAACCTGCTTGTTGTAGAACGAGAAGGTTTTCACTTTCTAGGTACCATTTTAGCCTCAGGTCAATGATGCGTTCCATCATTTTGCATAGGCAGCTAGTGAGACTGATTGGCCTGTAGCTGGAGGCAGTATCACTGTTTTTCCCTGGCTTTAGCAGTGGTACCATGCTTGCTTCCTTCCAGATTTGAGGTAACTTACCTGTGCTCCAGCACATATTGAAAATATCCAACAGCTTTCCCATTGCTGCCATTCCCAGGTTCTTGATCATTTCATTGGACACTCCATCTGGTCCTGGTGATTTCCTTGGTTTCAATTTACTAACTGCGAGGTCTAACTCACTGCATGTGATTGGTGCATCCATGACCTCCACTTTTCTGACTTGTTCCTCTTCTTTCTGTGGCTCAATGTGCACTGTACGCTTTTTCTCTGGATGGATATCAATGTTGCAGTCCTGTGCAAACATGCGAGCAAAGTCATCTGCTACCTGCTTACCTGTAAGAGTTTTCCCATCCTCTATTAGTGTAATCTGTGTACTTCTTCCAGTACTCTCATCATTTAACTGTTTGATTAGTTTCCACAGTTTCCTTTCATCCTTTTCAAAGTTTAAGGACTCTGTTTTCTCTCCCCAACTTTCCCATCTGGCTTGCAGCTTGGCTCTCTGAAATTTGGCCTTAGAATGTTGGTAATTATTGTGGTGTTCTTGGCATGGTCTATTTTTTGCTTGCTTTCGAGCTGCTTCCACGTCATCATGGAGTTTTCCCAGCTCACTAGACCAGTATGGTTTATAGTCCCTGCGAGCTCCTCTGGGAAAGGTTTCACAAGCGGCCTGAAGGATACAAGCATTGAATTCCTTCACCATGCTTTTAATATCCTTACCTTCTATGGACAGCTGTCCCACCAGGATACCTGTACGATGTCTGTACATTGTCCAGTTTCCTTTTTTATAGTTCCATCTGGGGAGAGGGCTACTGGTGTTAAGGAGTTCATTTTCTATTGTCAGGAAGACTGGTTGATGGTCGCTACCTCCAAGTTGTTTTCCAACTTCACGTGTAATGTTCCACTTCAGATCTGGAGAGTGGAATGCCTGATCTGGTGTTGAGGTTGTATGCCAAGCCCTTGAGTAAAATGTTGGGGGATCCATTGGCTGGTTGATCAGGAGAAGTCCATTATCATCCTGCCAGCTCTCAACTTCCTCTCCTCTCTTGTCTACGTGGTCATAGCCCCAGCTCTGGGAATGACTGTTAAAATCGCCACAGACCATCAGTCTCTCTTTGTGTGGGATTGTTCCTAAAGCAAGTGGGCGGTCATTAGGACAGTAATAGTTAAGGAGGTAGAAATCTGTATTACTACTTTTTAGATGGATCATCTGGTATTCGGCTCCTTCCATGTACACTCCCACCTGACATGCGCTGATGTTATTCTTAACAAGTGTGAGTACTCCTCCTTTTCTTCTGTCCTGTCGGTCTGATCTAAAACACTGGTAGCCTCTGATTTTAAAGGTGGCATCTTTGGTTAGGTGTGTCTCCTGTATGCAGCATATACTTACCTGCTCTGCAAAAAGTATGTTCTCTAGTTCCACCTTTTTGCTATAGCTATCTCTAACACTGCTGACACCCTCAGCATTCCACTGCATTATTTTAAGTTCTTGCTTTTTGGCTGTTTTCTTCCGTTGTATTTTTTGGCCAGTAGCTCTATTCTCATGTCTCCTGACTCCACAAGACGAACCTCCAATAGCATTGGGTGGACCCTTTCGAAGCAGGGGGCCCGGCACTGCACCTGCCTGGTTAGTCTTCACAGGGCGAGCACCATGTTTGAATACTGCAGATAGAGACATTTCATTAGCGATACCCTGATTTTTGCGATGCGCCCTTTGGCTGGGTAACACCGACTTCAGCACCTTTCCTTGCTAGGGCAGACTGTGGTCTTGCTCGGACTGCCATGAAGACAGTGTGGCTGGCCTGGCCAAAACTTTGTTTTCCAGCCTCTGGTGGCTGCATGTAAGTCCCTTCTCCATGTCACATGGTTTTAAGACAGTTCCACAAAGACACTCTGACTTTGAGATGAGGAATCTGATGAGTGCTTCAATGATATCCATTCCCCGCCACCTATAGACTACTGGCTCCATTTTTGTAAAGACCTATAGGCTTGTCACGTCCTGGATTCATTGGTTTCACATCAGACTTCCCTCATTCCTGCCAGAGATCTCCATTTCCCCATCCATCCACCAACCTGACATTACATTTTACAAAAATAACAATTACAATTAGTGTTGATTGCTACAAGTTTCTGGGCTACAGAAGTAGGTCAGAGTTTTTAAGCAAACAGATCTATGTTCCCTGTCTCACAAACACTATGTTAAGATAAGTGTGCTCTTAACACAGTTGCTCCCAGGGGTATCTGTCTGAAATAAAAAGTTATTCTCTGTCTGAAATAAAAAGTTAATCTCTGTCTGAAATAAAAGGTTAATCTCTGTCTGAAATAAAAGGTTAATCTCTGTCTGAAATAAAAGGTTAATCTCTGTCTGAAATAAAAAGTTAATCTCTGTCTGAAATAAAAGGTTAATCTCTGTCTGAAAAAAAAGGTTAATCTCTGTCTGAAATAAAAAGTTAATCTCTGTCTGAAATAAAAAGTTAATCTCTGTCTGAAATAAAAGGTTAATCTCTGTCTGAAATAAAATTAATTAAGTGAAGTTTCCTTACATTTTTTTAGCATGAGACTGATACACATCTCAGAAGTATCACTATGTTAGCAGTAAGTTGTAACAGGTGAAAGATATAGCAGACCACTACACTGATAGATGGATCATAACAATTCTGATCAAAATGTATAAAGCTATAATCAGTCTGAAGCACAAAAGCTTTTCTTATTGACTAGTTTGTGAAATTATGGCTCAATATCTGTAACTGCTGACATTTCACATGATTTAACAAAATGTAAACACTTTCTGATTTTTTTAAAATGATGGTTTAATGTTTTAATTTTTTTTGGAAGTTTTTTTTTAAATTTGCATTGCCACTTTGCAATATTTGGTTCTTTGGATATGTATAAATATATTTAATGCAAGATATGACACTACAGGTGCTGAACAACCTCTCCTGGAATGGTAAGCTTATAGCTGAATATGCCACCAAAAGAAAAAAAGTTTGTAATAAAGCAGATGGTAATTACTTTCCTCATTTCATTTACTTACTTTCAATAGCAATAAGAAAATGACAAGTGGCTTCATGTCCTGAAGCATCAAGTGCTGTAACAGTAACATTAGTAATTCCTAAAACAAATTCAGATCCAGATGGAGGTTCTGCTCGCACAGTTACAGTTTCGCCAGAGTTGTCTGTGACATCCGGGAGTTTATATGTCGCATAATTAATCTTTCCAAGTCTCTCTGCAGGAATCTTTATATCAGGGCAGCCATTAGGGAAGACTGGGGCTTGAATATCTGGAATTAGGAAAGACTGCTCGAGTTGATCAAACTAAACCATTCTTATAGTTTCTAAGTCACTGTGTTTTTCTAGCCAGATTTTTTTTTGCCGGACTGTCATTTTCTTTTTTCTTCGCATGATTTTGTATTTATCACTTTTTTCCCCCTCACTTATTGAATTCTGTCTCTGTTGCTTTTTGGTTATACTGAAAGGTGACTTTTTTACATCTTGTTCAAAACTACTTCCAAATATAAACTTTTTTTTTCTTAACTGATTTTAGTTTGTCTTTTGCTTTACAGATTTCCACTGCTTGTCTGTAGCTTTTCATTTTAGAAATAATTCTGCTCTAGTCTCCAGTATTTGTTCTTAAAACTCGTTTCTTTTCTTAACACTGATATAATTGTTATAGTGAAACTTCTAAACCAAACACTACAACATGTAAACAAAACAGTGAGAAAAACTAAAAACTAAGAAGTGGTGTGCAACATTTAGCATTTTTGTGAATTTTTAGATTATTCCAAATTTATTTTAACACTGTTAAAGTATTCTAAATTTAGCTGCATTGTAGTATGGGAAAGTTAAAATTTGAAAAGTATTAAGACGGCTCAGTAACTATCAGCATATAAATACATTTCTTCCTCTATGCTCATAAGGCAGAAACTTAAAATAACCATCCAACTTGTTCTGATTTTCCTGGAAGTGAAGACTGTCAGTCAGTTGGTGCCATGATACAGTGCTGTCATTCTATCAGGTTAGAATTTCTGCATTAACTGACTCTTAATAATCTGTTTCTATATCTTTTTATGTATGTGTGGGTCTGTCATTACTGTTGGGTATTTGAATTAATGCACATATGGTATACAAAATAATAACCTGAAATTTTTCATCTGTGACAAATATAATTTACATTCAGTTTTATCATAATATTGAATTAAGTTTTTTTAAAAATGTGCGACATTTAAAAAATTAATAAAAGACAAAGGCTTCAAAGTATTATCACTGGAGATAGTTTGATACAGGCTGCATACCAGTGCAAGATCCTGCATGTGTCCAGGTGCCATTAATGCCACATGTGACTGTGAGAGGAGCTATAACTTTGTAACCATCATTACACACCAAGGAACATATGTCTTGATATCTCTGTCCATGGTGACAATCATAGTGTCCATTAGCAACTGATGGCAGATCAGAACATGCTTTTCCTAAAGAGAGGCAACATTAGCCATTTAAAATATCATAAGATATTACATTACATTTTATTTTTTTATGATATGTCAATGAGAAGTTTCAGACCTATCCAGATTCACATTGTGTTCATCATTAAAGGAACTTAAAATATTGATGAAGCAGTACTGCTTTGAAAAGAATGGGTTCATTTGTTAAGCCAGTCATCTCTGAGGAGCCTGACATGGCTTTATTGTCCAGAGCATGTGGGAGTACATGGCAGAGAAGTGACAGAGAGGCTTGCTGGACAGACTACAATAAAAGGCAGGCTGAGAATGGACAATGGTGACATTGCTAAAGCCGTATTGGAAAGACTGCAGGAAAATGATGAGCAGGTAAGGAAAAAACAATATAATTGTGAAGTGATTGCTGGAGCTAAGACTGAGTGCTAAAAGGAAATATGAACTGCAAAATATTATAAAGAACCAACACTTGATGGTAACTATTTAGCAAACATACTCTTTGATGGATGCTACAGCATGCGGTGGAGCAGATATGGGGCTGTCCTGAATGCAGTGATGCTGGAGTCTTAATTTTGGATCTTTGAACCTTAAAATACTATTTATTTTATTGCTAAGTGGTCTACTGCTGTTTAGCGACTTGTAAATGTCCAATGTTGATTGATGTATCAGTTATTCGTATTTAATACTGTTGGAATCCTCCAAACTGATTTTATGTAATTTTATAAATCATATGATACCTTCTAAATATACATTTTTGTGAGTTATACAGCAGACAAAACTGATGATTTAATTATCAGATAGAATGAAAATCATGAATACTGAAGTCCTCAAAAGGCACTTAAAGCAAGCTTGCATTCTATTTAAGCAAATATAATAACTTTTTTTTCATATTAAAAATCAGCTTTGAACCAGATTCAGTGTGGGTACATCACTTGTCAAGAATCTTCTTGCTCATCAGCTTCACTAATGGGGAGTCCATCATCATTTGGTTTTATGGTTAGCTGTTGCTGTATAACAAGTGATTCAGCCAGTCTTTGATATCATGGTTAGCTGTTGCTATATAATGTATGATTCAGCCAGTCTTTGATATCATGGTTAGCTGTTGCTATATAATGAATGATTCAGCCAGTCTTTGATATCATGGTTATCTGTTGCTGTATAATGAATGATTCAGCCAGTTTTTGGTATCATGGTTAACTGTTGCTGTAAAATGGCATGACTACAACAGAATTTGTTATCATGGTTAGCTATGTAAAATGAATGACTCCACCAGTATTTGATATCATTACAAGCTGTTACTGTAAAATGAATATGAAAAATATCATATCATCTCACCTATGCATTTTGCAGGTTTTCCACTCCACATTCCATTTTCTTGACATATTCTCTTAGCATCTTCTTCCAGCTCATAGCCTTGAAAACACACCGCACTGCACTCAGACCCATAGACATTGTCAAGGGAACACGTGACATTTGCAAAGTCTACGTTGGTCTCAGAAGCATTGCATTTTATCACTGTTAAAAGACATTAACTTCTACAATGAAGATTTTTAAAGAAAAATTCATTCATTTACTTTATGCCATGCCAATACATTTTTTTTTATAATGATCATGTCTCTCCATTTTGTTTGGGCCTTGCTATTTAATCAAATCAGTATTCAATAATCCACCAACTACTTTTATATTTATACTTCATTTGGCAAAACTATTCAGGATTTTTTCTCTGCTTTCCAATTTCTATTTCTCTTTAATTTTTCAGAGATGTAAGAATCTCTAACTACTGTCTTTTCAAGAAATGTCCAAACAATTTTGAATTTCATTTCCTAATGGCTTTAATTAGGTGCTCAATGTTGCAAATTCTTTCAGAAAATTATAAAAGAAATACTGACAATGTAATCTTACAACTCCTACTACCAGTGGCTTGAAACAACCACAGTACATACAACAAAATAAACAAATAGAATTTACTGGAACAGATGGGCACTGGAAAAAATGAACTTATATGAGGAATGTTATAATCATGAAAATATTAGTGACATAAATGAATCATGTAATTTCTACAGAGTACTGGGCACTGTATGTACATTAAACATGATTTCTTTGTAAATTCAGTAAATATGTGATTTAGCTTGTGATTGTTTCAACTTCATTTAAATGCATGAATAATGTTGTTGTAGAATCTGATCTACTATTTGTTCTAATGAACACCACAATTAATAATAAATTTCACTTTGACATAAAAATTTTTCAGTATCATGTGCTGAAATAATGTATTCCAAAAATATTGTGCTGTTAAAGGAATTTTATCCATTTATACTGACTTCTATTCTTCTTGGCATTAACTATTGACAGTGGTTTGGTTTCTTGTACTTTAGATGTACTGCTGTTAGTTATTTTTCACATCTGTTTACTGTACTGTAGGCATCTAATCATTTTCTTCTGGTGAAGATTTTTTTTTCTTAAGGTAGGCCTTCCTGAGCATAATGGATGTATTGATAAATTCTGTGTTCCACTGTCATGTTGAGATCTAATCATGTGAATGTCCCTCATGATACAAAAGTAATTAATTACCACTGAAGAATCTTTACTTTACATTATGAAGTATTGAAATAACAATAGTTTCTCAAAGATTCACAGTCTTTCATTCTACTCTGAAGTACTGAAATAAAAACAGTTTCTCCGAGTTCCACAGTCTTTCATTCTACTCTGAAGTACTGAAATAACAAGTTTCTCAGATTTTCACAGTATTTCATTATACTCTGAATTCTATCAGGTTAACTGCTTATAAATATATACAGGACAAAAAAAAAGATTTAATTAATTACTTTAAGGAAACCAATGGTGTACTTATCTAAGTATGAATATACATTATTTATTTATGACAGACAGACAGACAGAGAGAGACAGACAGACAGACAGACACGCACGCACGCACGCACGCACACACACACACACACTGAGACAAAACTGACTGAACTGTTTTCACTGATATGATGAAGGGACTTGCAGAACAACTTAATGAGAAGTAGCCACAAGAGAGCTCACATGTTCTATTCTGACACCTGACAGTTCGCTCAGATGTAAGATGCATTCTCTAGTTCACATCTTACATCCTTCCCGTGCTGTTAAACGTCACATAGGTCTTGCATGGTAGTTTGCCAAGATTTCCTGTTTTTGGCGAGCTTTTCAACCTAATCAATGGATGTTATTCTCACTAAACTGGCCTCTCTTAACAATGTAGTTTACAAGACTTCATATAATCTTTTTTTACTGTTCTGATTATTCTGACCACAAGGAATCTTTTGAGTCCTGAAAATCATCTCAGTTTTAGCCAGGATGTAATTATCCATGTGGTTCGATTTCCACTTAAGTTTTGTCTGACAGTAATTTTTTTTTTTTTTCATTCTCATTGTGACCTTTAAACTGGTGATTATCAAATGTATAAATCTAGTATCAATCTTCTTTGAGATGAACAGCACAAATGGCACGAAATATATATTAATACAAATTAATTTATGATTATGCCATTTCCATGGTTTTTGACAAAGACTCCTGGTCAAAATATTGGTTGTTTATTGATTTTTTTTTTTTTTTTTGCTGTTTAGTAATTATTCCTGTATTTATTTTATAAAACTGCACCTACAGCTTTGTTTAAAGGCAAGCTTGCTAAGTCCAACTAATAACTAGATAAAGAAAAAAAACAGAAAGCTGTCATCATCACATTCACCCAGTAATATCATGAGGAAACTATGGCTGGAAACATATCCATTTATACATATTATTAAAACATTCACCTTGCACATCAACAGTCATGTGACAGAAACCTCTGAGACCAGCTGTGTCAACCCCTGTGAAAGTCACCCTGTGGGTTCCTACTGTCAAGTTGACTCCAGACTCAGGTTTACTTGTTACATTCACATTCTGACCAGAATTATCAGAGGCATGTGGCATTTCCCATGTTGCATTAGCGTGCATCTGAAGTGGACCAGGATGCACCAAGAGGGTATTGTTGCAGTGTACAATAGGTGGCATTATATCTTATAGAAAGATATTTTAAATGTCTCAATCTCATATTACATTGGAAATAAACATTTTCAATGGCAAACATATTCTGAAATTACTGAAAAGATGTGTAGACCATACACAGTAGAAGAATTATTGTTAAACGAGAGATTTGTTCCAAATTTCAGCCATAATATGATAATGAATGTGATGTTGGTGTTAATGTTGCTACATTATAAAATTTTAAGATTAAAAATATTTTTCCAGAAGTGTTTTATTTTTCATTTCATAAATAAAAATGTTCTTGGCACAGGATGATGTGACAAAACTTATCAAGAAATAACAGAAAACATGTATGCAAATTCATATAAAAGCAGATACAAAACAAATAAATAAACTCAGCAATGATAACACTTATTGATGAGTACAGAATGTTAATTCTTATACGTCTTTCAGAAAACTGTCTTAACTCTTGCAGTCCTGAATTAATCTCCATGCTCTGCTAAAGTAAATTTTTATGAGAAATTCTGGTAGAAAGAAGCTGTAAGGAAGTTTCTCCGCAATTTAAAAATATAGGTTCAGTCAGAAATATGCTACTTTTCATTTTATTTAGACTTACTTAAATATCACTCAGCACTGATTTGCATAGGCATGCAAGATCTACCAACCCTGGCAATGCTGTTGTGAAAGAGTTAAAACTGAAGCTATATGCAATCACTGACCAGAGATATGAATATATAATTAACAGGTATTAAAGGATATAGGTAAATGGAAACACATATTGCAATTTTATGAAATAAAAGTGAAGCAATGAAGGAAAGAGAAGTGACAATAAAAAAATAACAGAAATAACTCAGTATTTTAACAGAATAGCTTTATAAAAGACAACATAAAGACAAATAAATAAGGAACACACAAATAAACATTTAACTCTCAAAGATCCACATTCAACAAAAGTCACATATACATAACTGAACACCATAGAGTAGGAAAGCATGGGAAAAGGTCATGCATAAGGGAATATGACAAATGTTTCAGTGTGCTAGGGTTTTGATTGAAAAGTAGAAAACAGAGTTAACCCTTTTATATTAACAAAAAAGATGAGAAAATGTATTAACATTAATAAATCAGATCACAACATGTAGCAATGATACAGATTACAGTACCAACACACTGTCCATGAGATGTCCACTTCTTGTTTGACTGACAAACTATGCTAGATGGCCCATTCAGACTATAGCCAAGGCTTGTGCATGTAACACCACATTCAGCCTGATATGAGTATTCTGTACAGGACAGTCTTCCCAGCTTAAACGATGCAGGATGGCCACATGAGAGCACTATACAAAACCAAAAACATGAAAATAATTAATATTCACATAAATCTCGGTGTCTCCAGGCTAATCTACAATAAGCAAACTATAGATAGTCTAAAAAATGTATGGCTTTTAAAAAATAATGTATTAATAAAATGCAGCAGGCAGGGATTCATGTAGAGTTCAGGTGGCTGAACAGTCAGTTCTAATTCCTACTTTCACTTTTTTTAGAAATACCAGAACTCATAATCAGCACAAGTGTTACTTTCAGATAATAATATTCTCAATTTATTTGATCTCAATGAACAATATTCCTGTTTCTTAACATTCTATCATCTCCTTTTCTACTTTCTTAAAGTTTCTACAAATATTAAAAATACCTCAGACTTTTTTTTTTCAATTTACTAAATACATTTCACATATCTTGTTTACAAAGCATTTAACAGTAATATAGTATCAAGGAAAACTCATTACTATTCATGTATTTATTCTTTCACTCATCTTTTTTAAACAGACTTATTAATGTAACACATTATGCATGACCATGAATATTTGATTACTTTTAAACATATGAAATGTCAAGACAATTATTTCAATGACCTTATCTTTGTAGGTTATTTTTACATGATGACAAATAAGACCTAATCTTCTGCTGGCTTGTTTTTGCTCAATGGAAAGTTTACACATGAACTGAGCTTAAATTTCATGACCACACCTTTGCATAATGGCTTGCTCTTGCTCCAAGAAGTTTGTTGGCACTCAGAGGAGGAGGATCCAATAAGTTCATATCCTGTGTCACACGAGTAGGTGCATACACTCCCATGTACTGTATATGCACTGCATGAAGCTTGGCCATTTATTAAGAATGTGTGGCTACTGGAACATCTGTGAACTTCAAACACTTGTACAATAGAAATACTAATAAGCTGATACATCCAAAAGATCTTTACGAACAATTAGCAAATGATTTTTAAAAAAACTGAAGGAAGCTCACAATCTAAAGATTTCTGCTAACTCCACATAGAATCCTAGGAGAATATAAATGTCAATTCTTCTAGAATTGGTCGAGAGAAAAAAAAAACTGTATCAGACAGAATCAAATGGAACACAACAGGGCAAAGAGAAAGAGGTCAACCACATGAAACTCTAAAGAGGACATTAGATCAGACAGAGGAAAAGAATAACTAAATGTAAAAAGAATAATACATGAAAAAAAATCATCCCACTTAAAAGGTATATTACATGATTGTAATAAAAAACATTACATAGGGCTCACTTGGTAGTTCACCAAGTTTTCCTGTTTTTGGCGAGTTTTTCAACCTCATCAAGGGATTTTATGCCTACTAATCTGGCCTCTCCTAACAATGTCCTCGTACATAATTTCAAGTCATGTGGCTGACCTCTTTTTCTTTGGCTGTTGTGTTCCACTTGATAGCTTGTTTTAGGATTCTCTGATCATTTCTTCTCATCAGCTGAACAACATATGTGCATCTCCTTTTTCTGATCACCCAGGAGATAAGTTGGTGTTCACTCATCTGCCTTATCTCTGTATTGCTCTTGAATGCACGCCACTTTACAATGAGTATTATCCTTAGGCATTTGTCACTACATTCAAATTTTTGACAACTCAGTATGACGTACAACAAATAAAACCAAAAAAAACTAACAACAAAAAAAAAAAAACTAACAATTTAGATAAAACTGGCATGTTTAAATGCTGGCCATTCCTGATTAGAAGAAGACTCTGAAACCAACAGACTGGAACTTACCTTTAACTGAAAAATATGAAGTACAACTCTCAGTATGGCCTTTACTGTCTTTGGTCATATATGATACATGATAAGAACCTTCTGAGAAATACTCTCCTGATTTAGCTCCACTAGTCTGGTAAGTACTGTGTAGTAAATACAAAATGTAATGTGCTTTTTAACTGATGATTAATAAAACAAAAAATAAAAAGCTTTAAAATATTGAGCAGATGAAAGATTTTCAGTAATGTAAAATATCAGCTGTAGTATGCAGCACTTGCAGCACGTGTTTCAACCTTTTAATCATCAATGACACAGATGTTAACACTTTTATTCCAGATATCACAGACACAAGTATCTTAAAGATATATTCTAAAAGCACTAATAATGTACAAAACACAATAATTAGTGTATAAGTATATAACTATACACAGAGCCAGTGCAGTAAAGCTGTGATACCACAGTGGATAAACTAGGAAAAAAGTAGGAACAGCTTTATTACTTAACAAGTAAACAGTTGTGACGTTTCAGTGTGAGCCTTAATCATACACACAGGACAAAGAAATAGAGAGAGGAGATAAAGTATAAAAAAAAAATCAATAAAATGAATAGAGCACTTTGTAGCTTCTTCAGTGCTCTATTCATTTTATCTGATTTTTTTTTTAACACAGCATTCATGTGAATTTATACTTTATCAGTACACAGATTAAATTATCTTGGATCAGTATTAACAGTCAGTCATTCATTTGCTCGTCCCTTGCGGAACTTTGCCTCCCTAACAGCTCTCCTGTAGGCCTCTCAGTTGTGAGCAAGACGGCCTGCTGCTGATGCATCCATTTGCAGATCATCAACGATGTCTATCGGCCATCTTCGCTTTGGTCTTCCTCTCTTTCCTTTTCCCATTATGTGCCCTTCCTTCTCTAAATTATCATGACGTTTAATGTGTCCAAATATTTAAGTTTTCTCTCTTTAATCCTCTTTACTAGTCAGACTTCTTTAATATTAAATTCTTGCAGTATGGATATATTTGTTCTTTTCTGCGTCCATGATATTTGAAGAACTCTTCTGTAGCATTTACATTCAAAGGCATTTATGTGTTTCTCAGCTGTTAAGTGTCCAGGTCTCACAGGCATATGTTGCAATGGGAAAGATGCATGCCCTTAAAAATCTTATTTTTGTAGTTCTGTCTGTTCCTCTCCACAGCTTCTTCAGTTGTTTTACTTTCTGAAGAGAGATAGACGTCCTCCTTTTAATTTCCCTCATTGTATCTCCATTATTACTTAGTAGTGATCCAAGATATTCAAAACACTCCACCTCTTCCAATTTTTCCTCATTGATACATATTTCAGCTGCCTTATTTGTTTTGTCGCTTGTCATCAGTATAGATTTCTTCACATTAAGATAGAGGTTTTGCTCTTCACTATACTTATGGACTGACGTAATTAGTTTTTCCATTCATTTTTGTATTGTGGATAGTAATACTGTGTCATCAGCATATCTAATCTCTGATATTTCATAACCTCCAATTGTTATGGCATTGTAATATTCTTTGTCTACATCTTCTCTAACATTCCTTATTATATTTTCAGTATACAAGCTAAATAAGTAAATATGCACCCAAGACGGAATCCTTGTTCTATGTCAAACCAAGTTGTTGTTTCACTATTTATCCTCACTGCTGCCTGTTGGTCTTGATACAGCAGTGATATTAAATGTATCAAATATGTTGAAACTCCCATTTTTTCTATTATTTCCAAAAGTTTCTGGTGTTGTACACAATCAAATGCCTTTGAATAGTCTATAAAAGATAAATATAGATTCATATTAAATTCTCCGCATTTCTATATTCTTCTTACTACACAAAATGAGGGAAGACAAGACAGATTATGACAGATAGAAGTCACTGGGTGGGCTGTTAGTGTGGCTAGGAAGAAAGTCACCGGTGGATCTCATAATCAAGTCCAATGACAGGGAATTGTGGAGAGAAATGATCGCCTACGCCACGCAGCATGGTACTTGATTGATTGACTTCTATCTTATTAATATGAATATATGATTTTTTTATCTTCTTCCTTGTCTAAAACCAGCCTGGACCATATTGACTTTTTCTATTTTCTTTACAAAGTCTACCCATTATGATTTTTAATAGAATTTTACTGGCATGACTAATCAGTACAATGGTTCTGTAGTTTGTGCATAATTTCAAGTCACCCTTTTTTTGGCAGTTGTATGAATACAATTCTTTTCCATTCTTTTGGCCAAATACCTGAATGCAGTGTATCTTTTTACATAGTGCATGATAGATTATTGCACATTCCTTTCCTCCTGCTTTAATAAGTTCAGCTGTTATCTCATCACATACTGGTGATTTACCATTTATCAGATTCTTTATTGCCCATAAAACTTCCTCAACTGTCGGTTCGGGTTCTTTCTCCTCCAATAATATTTCGACTGTTGATTTCTGCTTTCACAGTTAGTTGTTTCATACATTCCTCTGCAATATTCCTTCCACCTTTCTAGAATGTCCCCTGTTTCTGTCAAGGTCTTCCCAATCTCATCAAAAATTACATTTAGCTTAGGTGTGACATTTTTCATCAGTGGCTCCATTTCTTTAAACATTTCACCATCTCTTCCACACTTTTGATGTCCTTCTATTCTTTCACAACAATCTTGTATGTATTGTTTTTTGTCTTTTCTTATGTTTCTTCGTACTTCTTTTGTTAAAGATTTATATGGGGGTGAAGATGCATGATAAGGTAATCAGTGACCCATAGCTGATATGCCAGCATCAGGGTTAGCGACCCACAGCTGACAAAGACCTTGTTCCACCTCTTCATGGTACCCCCAGTAAAAAGCATAGCCTAGCTAACAGGGCAGGGATTGCCATAGTCCCCATGGTGGTGGAGTCTGTTAAAGAAGCATTACACACCCCCTGCTTTTTTAGCTGTACTCCAGTACTGAAAAAGTAGCTGCCATAACCCGCTCCCACACTGATAATACACTGTGCCTCAACATCTCTACAGAATCGGCTGCAAAGAACAACAGCTCGCAGATAGGGAGTTCGTACAAGTACAAGTTAAAGATTTATATTCCTCTTTGTTGTTGTTTGTCACTTTCCATTTCGTCCTTCATTTCTCTACATCGTTTTATCAGTTCTAGTGTGCCTGGTGTAATCCATACATTCTTTTGTGTTTTCTTTACTGGAATCACGTCTTTAGCTGTTGATATTAAGATATCTTTGGCCTGCGTAGATAATTCATCTGGTGTCATCTCCATCTGTACAGCCATCAGAATTTCGAAACGGTTCTTCACTTTTATACCGTATTGTTCTAGTATTTTTGTAAAATCAAAGCGGAGTGGTCTTGATTCCATAAGTGTCTTTTTTATCTTTATCTTCATGTCTGCTATTAATAACTCATGGTCCATGTCACAATCAGCACCTGGTAAAGTTTTTGCTGATGTTATACTTGATCTCCACCTTCTTTGCACTCAAATGTAATCTATCTGATTCTTGGTTTTCCCATCAGGTGATGTCCATGTGTAAAGTCTTCTTGGATGTTGTCTAAAAAATATATTAGTGATTATTAGATCATTTTCCATGCAAAGCACCATTAGATTGCCACCTGCCTCATTTCTATGTCCTATGCTAAATTTCCCTACAAAATTTCTGGACTTAGGCCAAGGGCCTCAGAATTAAGCAGACAGCTGAAAAAAGTCAACATCCATATTGCGATCATACAAGAAACCCTTCTATATGGAAAAGATCACTCAGTGCCTGGATATACCATATACAAATGTGAATGTGGTAAATGCAGGGGTATTGCCACACTCTTGATAAATGACATCCAAGGAGAAGTTAAAAACTGAAAATGCAATGAGAATGATATCCAAGAGACAACAGTATGGCATGATGGACTGTGGTACACTCTGTATAATGTTTATTGTCCCTCAAATTCTAAAAGTCAAATCAACATACACAGCACAGACATGCAGAAAACTATCATTGCAGGAGATTTTAATGCACATCTACCATTACTAGTAAACAAAGACTGAAACCCTATGGGAAACAACACTGAAGAGCTATGCAACACCAGCAACATGATAATATTGCAAGACTCCTCCTCCCCGCCAACACTCCTCCACAGAGCCACTGGATGCACATACAGACCTGATCTCACCATTGTCACAGCAGACATCCACAATGATTGTACTCTGAGAGTGCTTGATGACATAGGAAGTGACCGTCGCCCCATCCTATTATAGGATCCGGCATAAAGCATAGCCAGATTTTAAAAATGGAAAATAAATAAGTGCTATACATGTTTTTGGTAAAAAAAGTAAAATGAAACTCAGAAAAGTGGGTATTTTTATTATTACTGACAATCATATTTAGGTTTTGAAAATTACGCTGATTAGATGACCGCCATTACATTTGATACACTCAGCCAGGTGTCTGGAAAATTCCTGCATAACACCATTTAACATGTTCAAAGGGATATTTTGAATGCAGTGTCGGATTCAATCTTTTAGGTCTGCAACTGACTGTGGTCGACTAGCATACACCGTGTTCCTGAGATACCCCCACAAAAAGAAGTCTGCAGCTGATAAATCTGGTGACCTTGACTCCCACAAAAAGAAGTCTGCAGCTGATAAATCTGGTGACCTTGCCAGCCAAATCTGGAAATAAGACGATTGAGAAATGCTTGCTGCAGCATGGCCATGGACTGATGGGCTGTGTGGGCAGTTGCTCTATCTTGCTGAAACCATATTAGTCTCTTATTTCTATTGGCCAAGTCTGGAATGAAGTATTTAGTTAGCATCTGCACATAAAGATCACTATTAACAGTAAGAGGATGCCAGGTGCCAAAGCGTTCCTGACATCTGATTGCCGTGGGCTACACAGCAATGCGTTGCGGACTTCTTGAATTCATTCAGGTGTCTGCTGAGTTCTTGAACAACCAGTAGACTTGTTATTAAGGTAATTAGTGGTTTCCTTAAATTTTTTGACCCACCTCAAAATTGTTTTGTCCTCTGATCGGGAACATTATCATGGGGATGCAACTCAAAATGGCAACGAAACTTTCGTTGTACAGTTATAGACAATTCTCCACTTTTAAAATAAGTTTCAAAGGTGAATTTGCGATGTTGTGTTTGCCAAGAAGCCATTATTAAAAATGACCATTTGTCTGCTTCATCTCTGACGTCATGTTTTTTTTCACACTTATTCAGTTTCTGTGCACTACGTCAGTTAAAACCAGCTATGCTTTATGCAGACCCTTTATAAATCTTTCACACATGAAACCAAAGACCATAAAAACCCCCTCACTGGAATTATAGAAAAGTAGATTGGGAAAAAAAAATATCGTGGACACAAAAAAGAACAAATATATTTATACTACAAGAGCTTAATATTGAAGAAGGCTGACTAGTAAAGAGGATTAAAGAGAGAAAACTTAAATATTTTGGACACATTAAACGTCATGATAATTTAGAGAAGACCGTATTGGAAGGATACATAATGGGAAAAAGAAAAAGAGGAAGACCAAAACGAAGATGGCTGCAAGACATCGTTGGCAATCTGCAAATGGATGCAGCTGCAGCAGTCCATCTTGCTCACAACCGAGAGGCCTACAGGAGTGCTGTTTGGGAGGCAAAGTTCCGCAAGGGACATGCAATGAAATGAATGAATGAGATTGGGAAAAATTTAGAACACAAACAGATGAAAACCTATCAAAAATAAATGAAAACACAAACACTGACACACTCTACACCAACATAATCCAAGCCATACTTGGAGTAGCCTACAAAACAATCCCCAGAGGATGCAGAAAGAAATATAGCCCCTTCTGGACAAAATTTATGGAATACTTAGTAAAAAAAACGAACAGCAGCCAGGAAGAATGCAGAGAAAAACCCTACTCCAGAAAACAGAATAGAGTACAATAAACTAACAGCTAAGGTAAGATTCGAAACTAATAAAGCAAAGAAAAAGAACATGCAACAATCTCAATCTCAGAACTGAAGGAAAGAAAACTTGGAAACTCTTAGATAACATGTCAGGAAAAAAATAAACTGACCCTAAGCCAATGCAAATCTCTGGTCGAGTCCTCTCAAGTGACTCAGACAAAGCAAGTTCTTTTAACAAATTCTTTGCTGTCACCAACAAATCCTCCAACAGGAAGGTACTTGACAAGGTCATGGGAAAAGTTCTGACAAGTAAAGAGAAATCTGGCTTGGCAAACATTCCACTTTTTGAGGAAAACTTTACCATCCAAAACTCCAGAGTGCTATGGGTAAGCTACAGCTAAGAAAAGCACCAGGAACAGACAAAATATCAAATGAAATGATCCTTCATCTGGGCCCTGTAGGAAAGTCCATATTGCTCAGCTTCATTAACAAGACCTGGCAAACTGGAGTACTACTAAAATCTTGGAAGTCAGGAATAGTTAGACCTATCCTGAAAAAAGGAAAGCCAGAAGATGACCAAAAAAGCTTTGGATCAATCTCACTGACTTCCAACATTGGAAAGCTAGTAGAACGAATGCTTAACAATAGGCTGTACTAGTGGTTACTGATATACATGCCTTTGAATGTAAATGCTACAGAAGAGTTCTCCAAATATCGTGGAGACAAAAAAGAACAAATATATCTATACTACAAGAGCTTAATATTGAAGAAGGCTGGCTAGTGAAGAGGATTAAAGAGAGAAAACTTAAATATTTTGGACACATTAAACGTCATGATAATTTAGAGAAGACCGTATTGGAAGGATACATAATGGGAAAAAGAAAAAGAGGAAGACCAAGACGAAGATGGCTGCAAGACATCATTGACGATCTGGAAATGGATGCAACAGCAGCAGGCCATCTTGCTCACAACCGAGAAGCCTACAAGAGCGCTGTTTGGGAAGCAAAGTTCCGCAAGGGACATGCAAATGAATGAATGAATGAAGTGGTTGGAATCCTCGGGGTCCCTCAGTAACTTTCAGGCGGGCTTCTGCAAAGGATCAAGAACCAAAGACCAGCTATTTCTCCTCACTCAAAGTGTAAAAGACAGTTTTTTACACAAGAGAAACTCTGTAGCTGTCTTTGTAGACTTCCAGCAGGCATATGACAAGGTCTGGCGAAAAGGCCTACTGTTAAAGATGCAAAACATGGGCATACATGGAAAAATGTATCAATGGGTTAAAGACTACCTGAGTAACAGGACCATACAAACTCAGGTCAATAACAGAATGTCAAACAAATGCACACTGGAAGAGGGTCTGCCACAAGGTTCTGCTCATAGCTGCACCTTGTTCCTAATCTTTATAAATGACCTCCCCAACCTATTGAACACCCACAAAGCCATGTTTGCTGATGATCTTGTCATATGGACTAGTGGAACAGACCTGCAACTGGCTGCTGAGAGACTTAATAGAGCCCTCTTCACCATATCAGCCTATTGCAATTTCTAGAAGTCAAAGATCAATGTTAGTAAAACTACATATACAGTCTTCACTCTTAGCAACAAACTAGCAAAGACTGAACTGAAAATAACTCTTGATGGTGCTCAAATCATAAAAGAAAAAAATCCAACATAACTTGGTGTGAAACTAGACAGAAAATTGAACTTTAAGAAGTTCATGGATGGATTAGCTGAAAAAGCACCCAAAAGACTAAACTTACTCAAGTGACTTGCAAATACATCCTGGGGTGCTGACAAAGCAACACTCAGACAACTGTACACAGGATATGTTAGACCTATAATAGATTACAACCTCCCCCTACAGGTCACAGCATCAGAGAGCTCTCATTCACAAGTAGACAGAATCCAGAACCAAGCCATTCATTTCATTTGTGGGGCAATGAGATCAACACCCACAGCTGCATGTGAAATTGATGCAAACATAGAGCCATTAGATATAACATGCGAAAAGTCAACCATTGAGGCAGTAGAAAGATATAAATGCATCCCCCCAGACCATCCTAACAGAATAGTGGTTGATAAATGGAAGCATAATAATAGACTGAAACTGAAAACTCCAGTGTACATAGCAGAACAGTTAAACACAAGACACAAACTCCCTGAACACAGAGAAGAACTTACAAAAGTACCAGACATCCCACCAAACATAAACTACACACTTCCTATACTAATACCAGACTCAAAAACAGATTATTGAACAAATCATCAGATCCCAACATCCTAAAGCTGTGTGCACTGGAGATCATAGAATCCTACCCCAAGGACTGGATTCATGCATACACTGATGGGTCAGCTTTCAAGGAAACAGACAATGCAGAATATGGGGTACTCATAATGTTTCCAGACAAAGCAACAAGCCACATTTCTGCTCCCTGTGGATCTTGCTGCTCCAGTTATGATGCAGAGGTGCAGGCAATATTAGCAGCCCTGGCAGTCACCACCACCAAATACAAAAACAGTGCCAGTGAGTCAGTCAGTCATTTGCATGTCCCTTGCGGAACTTTGCCTCCCTAACAGCTCTCCTGTAGACCTCTCGACTGGAAGCAAGATGGTCTGCTGCTGATGCATCCATTTGCAGATCATCAACGATGTCTTGTAGCCATCTTCGTCTTGGTCTTCCTCTCTTTCTTTTTCCCATTATGTACCCTTCCTAGACGGTCTTCTCTAGATTATCATGACATTTAATGTATCCCAAATATTTAAGTTTTCTCTCTTTAATCCTCTTTACTAGCCAGCCTTCTTCAATATTAAGTTCTTGTAGTATGGATATATTTGTTCTTTTCTGTGCCCATGATATTTGAAGAATAGCATTTACATTTAAAGGCATTTGTGTGTTTCTCAGCTGTTTTGTTAAGTGTCCAGGTCTCACAGGCATATGTTGTGACGGGAAAGATGCATGCCCTTAAAAATCTTATTTTTGTAGTTCTGTCTGTTCCTCTCCACAGCCTCTTTAGTTGTTTTACTTTCTGAAGAGGGATAGATGTCCTCCTTTAAAAAAATCCTTCATTAAAAAACCTTGTTATTTTGTCTGTCATCACAATTACTAGTACTGACCTCTGTCTCACACTCTTCCCCGGTGTTAAAATTAGATCTATCTGGCCTGGGGGGCTAACCACCAGATCTTTTTCCTGTTTGACTTTCCATGTTGCTGTTTGGGTTTCTTGGTATATTTTCAGAAGGTAGTTTACCATTGTTTTCCTTCCCGGCAGTCACTGTACTAGTCAGTGATCGTAGCCATTGTCCCTACATTGAGATCATCTGCCTACTATCATAGAATGGTGACCATAACCAATATTATCTGTCGGCTGCTCTCTCATTCCATCCACCACCTGCTCCCATGGCTTCACATCACCCTGATCATGGCTCTCACCTAAAAAAACCTTGTGATTTTCTCAGACTCCCAGACTGCTCTCCAGGCACTTGAAAACTGGATACCATCAGCTGATCACATTATAACTGACATACTCAGTGCAATAAACCAACTCGCCTCCTATGACATCAAGACATTACAGTGGATACCAGGGCACATAGATATCAGAGGAAATGAACGTGCTGACAGACAGAAAAATGCCATTAATATTACCAACATTACTCAGTTACTGCAAAAGCTGGACAATAAACAAATTTATGAAACAAACTGGAAACAACAAAGATGTGGCTCTGAAGAAAGATTCTCAGAGAAGCTGCAGAACAGCAATAACATTTTAAAACCAAATGGAACAGTCAATCAAATTCTTTGGAAATGTCATGAGAAGATTAAAGACCTAACAATCACTGGAAAACTCAGAGGAGAAAGAACAGGAAGGAAAGATATCAAGAGAAAAATATCTGAATGCGCTGGCATAGTGGCACTGGTAAAGAAAAGCATCTAATTTGATTAGAAACACAAAATATCTCACAAAACAGAGGCATAAAACTATCAGTGCTAATTGCCACAGCTCCTGATGAATGACCTGCAAGTAAATCATCACATGTCCTCTAATGATACTTTCAAAACATTTTTTTGTTCAAATGAATTGCAAAAACATTTTCTAAACACTTCTCATGCATTATTTCCATTCAAAGACCAAAATAATAATGCTGATTTACATGTTTTCCATTCCAGTATGTTGAAATACAAAATAATAATGCTCATATACATGCTTTGCATTCCAGTATGTTGAAATATAAAATAATAATGCTCATATACATGCTTTGTATTCCAGTATGTTGAAATACAAAATAATAATGCTGATATACATGTTTTGCATTCCATATGTTGAAATACGAGTTTCTGTAACGATATCTTTTTTTCCCATCTGGAGTTGCCTCTAGATAGGTCCCAGGATAAGGTTGTTCGCCTTATGCCCAACTTCCGATACAGGATATGTGCCAGATCAAGCGGAATTCCGCTGACTTCTGCATGCCGGCGAGAGCGTTAAAAAAAAAATAAAGGGAAAATACTCTGCATCAAGTGGAAAGAATTCAAGAACAATGCAAAGATAAGACAGATGACTGAACGATAACCAGTCTCATGGGTGATCAGGAAAAGGAGATGGACATATGTTGGTCACATGATGAGAAAAAACAGTCAGACAAGCTATAAAATGGAACACAACAGGCCAAAGAAAAAGAGGCAGACTGCGTGAAACTCTGAAGAGGACATTGTTAAGATAGGCCAAATTAATAGGCATAAAATCCCTTTATGAAGTTGAAAGACTCGCCAAAGACAGGAAAAATTGGTGAACTACCTTGTGAGCCCTATGTGACATTTAACGGCACAGGAAGGATATAAGATATAAGGTGCTGAAATACAAAATAATAATGCTGATATACATGTTTTGCATTCCAGTATGTTGAAATACATGTCACGTGATTAAAGAAGGGGAAATCCTTGAACACTGTCAGATGAAGTACTCCATGCCAGTTGCGTTTTATGTACATCGCATTAACCTCTTGATATGAATAATTAAGCACACATACTCTATCAGATAACCTACTACTCATCAGCATATGTACATGTAACACAACATTTATTCATGAATTATGCCAAAAATATGTTTTACATAATATGTGAAAGAAATTATTCTATGTGAAAATATTTCTTCTTACATATTGCTGATCTTGGAGAACCAGCTTCATTTACTGCTGCTGCTGCTGCTGTTTCTACGGCTAATGTTAATAATGTCAGAATAATTATATCGAGACTACTCACTTTCATATACTATAAAAATGTGACAGGAAAATGAAAAAAAATTTCACTTCTACAACATGATGCCAGAAGAATTAACTAAACTGAAGATCTAACATGTTTTGCTGTAGGCTATTTTTACTATACTATTAGAAAATATACCTTAATCTGCCATCCTCATCATCTCTGGCTACTGCAGGGCTCCAGGTGAGTTTTATTCTACTTTGTCCTTTGTCAGGATAAATCACACTTCTAAATGAGGGACATGTGATGGAAGGTCGGTTGTCCCCTGTGAATAAGACAAACATATTCTAATGCAGGTATTGATACATCATCATAGATTATTTTTTTAAAATAAGACTGGTTTGCATGTACATGTGTTATTAGCTGACTACAGAAATCATCACCAGCAGTATACACACTATCACCAGCAGTATAGACACTATCACACTATCACCAGCAGTATAGACACTATCACACTATCACCAGCAGTATAGACACTATCACACAAAACAATATTCCCAGTGTGAATTAGTTCTTACTCTGCAAAAATCCCTAAATGTTTTTATCCATAATTATTTTCCTGTATTACTTACTTTTAAGCAAACATTTATGTAGGTCAGTAAACAACTGATACTTTATGGATTACTGCAAGTGAAGTGGCCAAATATTTGCAGTTGTAGAAGTCAGATGGTTTGGTTATGTTACATGACTACCAACAGACAGTATACCACATAAAACTTTCACACTAAGAATCTTAAGAAACAAAGGGAGAGACCACTTGCACAAAAGATGGGGGGGGGGGGGGGGAGAGTTATAAAAAGCTTAAATATCCAATTATATGAAACAAACTGCTGAACCCTATCAAGACATCTATCTGTCCTTTCAACACTGAAAGATATATGAGGAAGGAAACAAGAAAAGACAAGACAACATACATATATATCCTAGCTCTCTAGTATATACATGTAATATATAGAAAAGAAAGAAAAACTTACATATTATTCAAACTGCAAGATAAATATGATTTTTTATTTTACTTTTCTTTCAATTTAATAAGTATTATGCCTTCATGTGGTCTTACTCTTCTTTTCATTTCCTCTTTTCCACACCCTGTATATTTTTGCAGGAATAAGATAAAAGTCAAAATGTCATGACTATATACTTCATTTCTGAATAAAGGCATTCGTACCTTTTTCCTTTAAAAATATGTCACTAATTTACATTTTTTAGTGGTTTGCATCCAATCACAGGAACCTAAATCAGAGGTAGAAATGGGTGCCTGTTTCTTCCTGGGACCGAGAAGAAAAGGCAACTCTGATGATGATCACATCGTCCTCGAAGTGTGCCAATGGCCCTGGAAATTAAGGTTACTAACACTAAATCTCCTAAGTGCCTCTATGGCACTTTAATCACCAAGATGTATTAACCCTTTTAATTTGCTCCCTGCTTCTTCCAGTCCATCTCTCTCTATCCAGCAATCTCACTTGTGTTTGTGTGCTGTAACAAAGACCTGCCAACCCTATCCTTCATTCTGACGGCCAAGTCTGGAACCTAGTCACCCCTGGTCCTCTCCTCACCTTCTCAGTAGCACACACTCACAACAAACACTACATTCACACATAACCTAACAGCTTATTTAACTCTTTCCGTGCTGGAGGAAGAAACACGGACGTGTCGTGGCGTGCGGGAGTAAAACGCGGGTCTTGTCTGTAAGGGGGTCTAGTTGTAAAATGGGATGGAAAACAGTATTTCCATTTACTTCCGTATACGTAATATGTGTCAACGTGTAGCTAAATGAATGAAAATTTCAGAAATGCAGGGTTTTTTAGGAAAAAAGAAGTAATGTGATGTTTTTAGACACTGATTGTGGCCAGCTCACCATCGGCTAGGTCTAGATTCACGCTTCTTACCCCTACTTACCATCTGAGATGTGTAGATCTACTTGTCGATCTCGTATTCTGATTCTATGTTGCATTCTCGCTAAATAATGTCTGAAATAACTCCTAACTACTTCTCCAGTCGTCTAAATATGTCTAGATCTACGTAGAAAACATTCAAGAGCAGCGGGGTCGCCATAGGATATGTCCATACCCCTATCTACATCGTCAAAAATTGAAAAATTTCCATGCTTCTCGTCCTTTTTCTCGCTCGGCATCGCTCGTAACTAGGCATGCATTCGCCATTTTGAAAGTGTCACCGGAATCGCAGACGAAATATGTGCAATGTAAATGTTACACCGCTTGTTTTAATGAAACAAACAATTGTCAGGATCCTGACCACACGGTCGCAACGGGAAAACCGGAAGTGTCAGTATCCTGATCGCAAGCTCGGGAAGAGTTAAACATAATATTTATTTCAAAGCCGCAGTTCCAAAATAAACAATTTTATCTTTACTCATAAATCTCTCATTTCTTTCCTCTGGTACATGCTCATTTCTGCTTATCACTGTTTTGTTTCATAATCCCAGATACTTAGGTATATTTATATATTCATATTACTAATAATATATGTTTTTTTATAAACTGCATCTGAGCTGCATAACATGATGTCTGTGAACTCACGTTTTGGACGGCATAAAAAAGCACACGTAATTACTGCAGCAACAAATACTATTGCGATGATTATGCCCCAAAATCTTTTCTGTCTTGACTCTGTTGATCCTGTCCCTTTGAGTTCAGCAGCTGGAACAGACAAAATTTGACTCGTTACATGACTTCATGTTTATGAGAATGTCTTAGCTTGTATACTTAGATGCACATGTATGTGCAATTTTTTATGTGGAGAGAATGAGGTTAGAATATCCAGGTGCATGTGTTTATGTGAATTTTAGCATTTTTATGATAATTATGTACACTGTTATCAAAGCCTTATTATAAGCTGCAGACTTAGTACTTTCTTGAAATTCAATAACACTTCACAAAATAACTGAGGAGGTCCTATGTCACTAGAAGCAGCTAAAGAAAATGAATGTGAGTTAGTAGTTATGGGACTACTGTTAAAAACTAGAGAAAACTGACTTCATATTGATTACAGGGCTCTAGATTTAGAATGACAAATGTGAAAACTGAAGAATCTGATGCAACAATACAGGTAAATTTGACAAGAAAAATGTAAAAAATAAAACATATAACTTTCACCTGGATTAATGTTTCAGTACTTAAAACATATGAAATTCAAAAAAAGTCATACAGTTTCAATGGACCATGACAAAAAAATTAAATTATTTTTTTTCTTTCTTAACGGGTTGGGATGAGTAGCCATGGAGACAGTTTTAATGCAAAAAAAGAGGGATCAGGACAGGAAAAAAAAAATAGAAAACCCAGCTCTAGATTCACGTTTGTTAGGTTCATTGTGGAAAAAGTAACAAGAAATAAAAGAATGAAAAAAAAAACAACAAAAACTGGATGTCCTTGAAAGATATTTAGGTAACTTAAGTGATTAGCTCCTGTTTACCCCGCTGGTTTATTTTTATTTTACTGAAATTATATTGATGTCTGTTTTTCAAAACAGATCTAAAATATGAAAAACTGATGAGAAAACTCTTCAAATTCATCGTGTAGGCACAAATTATATGGCTGCTGTTGTGTTTATCCCACTTCTTCAATCTTTTGGATAAAATACTCACCCAATCAGACTTTTAAAAAATGTATCTTGTACTGCTATCATAAAATGTTTTAATCAAAGTTCTTATCTTATATATCCTTCCCGTGCCGTTAGATGTCACATAGGGCTCGCAAAGTAGTTCGCCAATTATTCCTGTCTTCGGCGAGTCTTTCAACCTCATCAAAGGATTTTATGCCTGTTAACTTGGCCTCTCTTAATAATGTTCTCTTCAGAGTTTCACGCGGTCTGCCCCTTTTTCTTCGGCCTGTTGTGTTCCACTTGATAGCTTGTTTTGGGATTCTCTGCTCATTTCTTCTCATCAAGTGGCCAACATATGTCCATCTCCTTTTCCTGATCACCCGTGAGACTGGTTGTTGTTCAGTCATCTGTCTTATCTCTGCATTGTTCTTGAATTCATTCCACTTGATGCCGAGTATTTTCCTTAGGCATTTGTTTTCAAAAGAGTCTAATTTCTTTTCTATTTCTTTAGTTGTTTTCCAGCTTTCGCATGCATAAATGAGGGTGGATATTACATTTGAATTGAATAGTCTTAACTTGGTTTTTGTGCTTATAACTTTTGAATTCCATATGTTCTCAAGATTCTTGAAGATTGATGCTGCTTTTGCAATTCTGATCCTAACTTCCTTTCTCTTTAATCAAAGTTGGACATCTTTAAATTACTGTTTTATTGCTAAAAAATTGTTTTGATACATTTTGTTTCATTACAACAAATGTAATTGAACACAGCTGCCACACTACAACCTGTCTGCAGCCAGGTTTTCTCTACACATTCTACGACACTTGTGTCTCCTCCTTCTGGGTCGAGCATGCACATGGTTCCTTCTGGTACACTCTCTTTTATGTCCTCACCACTGTTGCCTGCTATATCACAGAGGCTGATATCCATAGATTGCAGGAGAGAACAAGATTCATCAGGAAACTGCAAAAGTTGAAAAATTAAAATACCAGTTTTCTAGTATTCAAAATGAAACATTTATTAAATCAATTGTTCAGTTCCTACAGCTGTGTCATCACTTTAGCAAAAGACTGGTGTTTACCACAATCCTTCCAACTGGACAGGGGTCTAAGGGATCATTTAAAGATGTGATTGTGAAGAAGGAATTTTTTTTTAAAAGTAACTTTACAACACTCCTCTAGTGATCATGCCTTTTTCCTGGACCTGCACTATGACATTAGCTGTCAAAATACTTTTGTTCCACTTTTGTTATACAACTGGTATACTACCTCAGTTTCAGTCAGTCATTTGCATGTCCCTTGGAGAACTTTGCCTTCCTAACAGCTCTCCTGTGTGCCTCTTGGTTGTAAGCAAGATATCTTGCTGCTGATGCATACCTCAGTTTAGGAAAGTTATAGTTTAAAAATCTAACAAATTAACTGGTGTATCACTTCAAAATCATAATTATTATCTTTGTCATAAATGGAGCAGTTATGAGATTTAGATAGTTATGATATAGAGACATAATTTTGTTCACTTGTACAATTGCTATTTTCTGAAAAGAGTAAGACAGAGAGAGAGAGAGAGAGAGAGAGAGAGAGAAAACGAACGAACATAATTTATTTTCAAAGGGTTAAGAATTGGGCACACAGGCCCCTCTGACATTCTGCCCTTCATCATACAGCTTTCACTCAGTCACAGTCATTCAGCATTTGTTAATGAGCATGATAACCATCAATAGAGAACATGTCAGGAGTATCAGCTGGTGGGTACAACCTTAACAACTTAAGATATGCAGACGACACAGTTCCGATTGCTAAAGGTGAAGGGGAGCTACAGGCTCTTCTGGACATAATGGTTCGTGAAAGTAAAAATAAAGATCTCAGCCTGAACAAAAAGAAGACTGAAGTGATGGTCATCTCAAAGAAAAGAATACCACCAAAATGTAACATTACTACTGATGGCACAAATCTGAAACAAGTTGATAGATTCAAGTACTTAGGAACAATTATAACAACTGATGGGAAATGTCACAATGAAATAAAAAGCAGACATGCTCAAGCCAAGTCAGCATTCCAGACAATGAGACACATCTTGTGCAATAGATCCATATCAATGGAAACAAGATTCCGAGTACTTAGGTGTTACATCGAGCCAGTTTTGTTTTATAGGTGTGAAGAATGGTCTATGAATGAGAGAGTACAGCGAGAAATGGAGGCCAGTGAGATGTGGTTTATAAGAAGGATGTTGAAGGTACCATGGACAGCCTAGAAAACCAATGAAGACATCTTAAGAGAGGCTGGAGTTAAAAAGCAAATTACAGAGGCAGACAAGCGAGATTTATAAGAACTTTCCTGAGAACAGGAAAATTGGAACACACTGTGGCAACTGGAAAAATTGAAGGAAGAAGAGACAGAGGAAGACAGAGAGAGAAATTACTGGATGGGCTGTCAGTATGACTAGGAAGAAAGTCACTGGCGGATCTCATAATCAAGTCTAAAGACAGGGAATTGTGGAGAGAAATGATTGCCTACATCACGCGGCATGGTACTTGAATTTAATATATTACAGGCAGGCAGGCAGGCGGGCAGGCAGGCGGGCAGGCAGGCAGGCAGGCAGGCAGACAGACAGACTGATTGATTGATTGATCTTTATTTCAAAAGGGTTAAGAATTGGGCACGCAGGCCCATCTGACATTCTGCCCTTTATCATACATCTTTCACTCTATTCCAGACATTCTACAAATATGCTGTTCATATAACAAACATAACTAACATTGAAGCTGAGAGACATAAAATAAAATATAACATTTACGTTTCAATCTTAAACATTCACTCAGTATAGAAGTAACTACATACATTATAAATGACTATCTACTAAACAAAATTTTTGGGACTATACAGAAAACAATTAATTGTATTCGGTGTCTGTAAGAGCAGCTTAAGATAACTTTTAAGTTTTATAATTCATGGAGGCATGTAGTCGACATCAAATAGATACTGGGAAAGCTTGTAGTTGTAGGAAGGAGTATAATTTATATTTTTTATATAGGATGGGAGGGTATTCCAAAGATGAGCAGCAGAATAACTAAAGCTTTTCTTGTAAAGATCAAGTCTAGGTTTTGGAAGACATATGTTGTTCAAGCGTTGGCTGCACTTTGGGCTAAATTTAAACAGGTTCCATAGATAATGTGGGGCATGCCGTGAAAGAATCTGATGTACTAACTTGGCTTTGTTGAAGAGGAACCCGTTCTTAAGGGGTAGTATTTTGATACGTTTGTGATGATTAGTTGTTTGTGCTTGATCTTTGTCACTAATGAGCTTTACTGCTCGCTTTTGGAGAGAGCAAAGCCTCTTTGTATTTGACACTGAGCAACCATCCCAAACTGTTGAGCAATAGTCTAAATGTGTTTGTATATGAGCTATGTAGTATGTCTTCCTAGTGTCTTGATCTATGAAGTGCTTAATTTTAGCTAATTGGTATACTTTTTGTGCGATGAGTTTTGTTAGACATTGCACATGAGAGTTCCAGGTCAGATGTTGGTCAATAATAAGACCTAGTGTTTTGTGCTCGCTAACGTTTTCTATCTGTGATGTTTCTGTACAGAGCCGAAGTGTTGTTTTTGTTGCGTTTTGTAGTTTCTGTCTTGTTGTTAGACAGACAGACAGACAGACAGACAGACAGACAGACTCAAAGATAAAAGACAGGCTCTTCTCCAAGAGACAGCAGAAACCTTAACAAACAGTAATACCTGAGATGCTTGAGGAATGCTGATGACTTTGTCAGCTTTGAGAGCGGACACTAGACATTGTAAGATAACAAATGCTAGTATCAACAACATCTTCATCACAAGCCTTTCATCCATGTTACTGGCTTCCTGAAAGGTGATTTTTCTCTGTTAATATGAGCAAATGCTAAAAATGAGAAAAATAAAAAGTGTTACAGCAGGCAGAGAGAAAACAAAGCATGGAGAATGAATGAATGAATGAATGAATAATCTTTATTTTTCAAGGGTAAAGAATTGGGCACGCAGGCCCGTCTTACATTCTGCCCTTCATCACTCCATCTTTCATTCTTCCCATACACTTGATTTAGTAAAAAATACAAATTAAATTAGGAAAAACATATCAAAAGAGTGTAAGATTTAACTATTACATTCAAGGTAAAAGAGAAGAAGTCATTAACCTAATAAAATAGCACTCACGCACACATACACACGTAGACATATACATAAATAAAATACATTGTAAATCATCTTCTAACATATGTTTTTTTTTAACAAACATTAAAATAATTTCTAACAATATCTAACAAGTTGCTTTTCTAACTATGTCATTAAAGTACTTGATGGTTTACGAGCCATGTGTTGAGAGAGTACTGGCTATTTTATGGAGGCATATAATTACAAGCAAGTAAATAATGAAACAGGTTTGAGTTAAAGGATGAAGTATTACCAATGGATTTTAAATTGTAGGGGAGGGTGTTCCAGAGCTGTACTGCAGAGTATGCAAGGCTTTTCTTGTACAGATCAATCCTGGGTTTAGGAAGAAGACAGTTTTTTAAACGCTGGCTATGTTTAGTGTTATACGTAAACAGTGACCACAAGTAAGGCGGAGCATTGTGCGACAGAATTCTGTGAACAAACTTAACTTTGTTAAAAATGATTCTATTTTTGAGGGGTAGAATTTTGAGTTGTTTGTGTTGATCTACAGTCTGTACTGGGTGTTTGTCACAAATAAGATTTAATGCTCGCTTGTGAAGTGAGTGGAGCCTTTTTGTGTTTGAGACTGAGCATCCATCCCAGATTGTGGAACAGTAATCTAAGTGTGTTTGTATGTGTGATATGTAGTATATTTTTCTTGTGTCTTTGTCGATAAAGTGTTTAATTTTGGCTAATTGGTAAACTTTCTGTGCAATCAAATTTGTTAGGTTATGTACGTGCGAATTCCAAGTTAAATGCTGATCAATGATGAGTCCTAGGGTTTTATGTTCATGAACATTTTCTATTGCCTTAGTCCCAGCACAAAGCTGTAGTGAAGTTTTAGTTGCATTTTGCAGTTTCTGTCTTGTAGTGATGAGCATGGATTTTGTTTTGTTGGTGTTTATCAACATAGAGTTACAAGAAGGAGATGAGAGTTACAACAGACATTCTTTATATCAGTTGTTGTTATAAATACTGACCAGCTGTATAGTAGATTTGAACAAGAAATGCAGGTTCATGAAACGCACAGTCATGATGCTTTGAGTTTATCATATTATTTCTTACAAAAAAACATAAAGGGAGAAAAGCTAGATTACATATTATGAAAATGATAGATATTATATTTTAATTATAAAAGGAATAGCTTACTTGTATGTATTGTTTGCATTTGTATATAAATTTTGTTATCTGAAGTTGTTGTCTTTGTTCATGTGTATATTTTACAAGTTTTGCTATCAAATGCATCATGTGCCTCCTTCAGAACGAAGGTTGGTGGTGATGAATCTCAAATGTCTTTGCTCCCTTGCTTTCATGGTGCATTCAGCCAGGCCATGTCCTGTCCATTCTTGTCTGTTGTCTTCCCATCAACATCTCTGCTTATCCCTTGCTCTTTCTCCTTCCACCTTTCCTTCTAGTATGGTCTTCAGTATGTTGTTATGTCTTTTGATATGGCCAAAGTATTTTGTTTTCTTGATCTTTATTTCCATGAGAAATTCACATTGCACTTGGGAGTTGTTCTAAAACTTGTGCATTTGTTCTTTTCATTCAGATTAGCCGTGTTAAAACTGATTTACTGACTTTTTCACATTCAGTACATGTACTGAACAACTGGTCAATATTTATGACAAAAGTTGATATACAAGGGAATGTCCCGTCATCTAGGAAATATCATTTTCTTTTTCTATATTTGTTAATTAATGATATAATGTATAATTAAAATGCTTTAACACAGAAGTCATTTACCTGCAATAAAAGCGTTGTGGTCTACTGCCAATAAAAATCTGTGCGTTTTGTAGACAAATTCATCAAACTGATGTGCAGAAACAAAATATGGATCCTGTGTTGATAGGTAAAGAGCTGATTCAGGGGCAAACAATTATAATATAAACAATAAGATCAAAACGCTGCTATTATGCATCTTCCTGCGGGGGAGCTGTCAGACTGCAAAATGGAGAAAGTTACAATAGTAGAATAACAATATTATAACATGCAAGGTTAGAGAACAATGGAAGTTCCTCTTTCCCCTACAAATATTGTCAGCCCTTTAAAAATTATTCTGCTACTGAAGAGTAAAAACCAGTGGTCGGCAAATCTCAATACACTGCCTCATGCAACTCATGGGTCTAGTCATCTCATACATTTGTCTTTAGCTGAGATGTTCACAAACTGTTAGCTACTTATGATGATATAAATGGTCATATGACATGCCAGACAGGTTAAAGTTCATTAAATCTATCTACATGGAGCGTCACTAGGAGGAAGGATAAAAACTTGAATTGTTAATGTATAAGTTTGTACGACCAGATATATCTACACATGAAGCCATTGCAGTAAAGCTGTAATAACACAATTTTAAAACTATTAAAAAGGTAGGAGCAACTTTATTAATCAATGAGCGTACAGTTTTGACGTTTCAGTTTTCACCTTAATCATACAAGAACATACAGGACAAAAGAAATAGAGAAAGAAGACAAACTATAAATTCACATGAATGCTATATGACAAATAATAATGTTAAAAAAAAGGATTAAAAAAAAAAAAAGGCTGGGAATACTGACCGTGAAATCTGACAAGAATGTATAAAACAGGGAAAAGTAGGAGCAGCTTTATTACTTAACGATTACAAAGTTGTGACGTTTCGGCATGAGCTTTAATCATACAAAAACATACAGGATGAAGAAGTAGAGAGAGGAGATAAAGTGTGGATTCACATGAATGCTATTTAAAATAATTTTTAAAAAAAAAATAATAATAATAAATTAATAAATAATAAATAAACAAATAAATAAATAAATAAAAATAATAAAATTTTAAAAAAAAATTTTTTTTCTAAAGAGTACTTAGCTGTAAATTGTAAGGTGTGGCTTGTCCGGTGGTGTGTGTCAGGAATGGATTTAGTAGAACATGGAGACTTTAAATAGAGACCTGTGACATGTGGTCGGTGGGTTGTAACTGGGGGTGGTGGATGGGGAACCGGGGAAGGGAGAGAGAGTGTGTGATGCAATATTGACCTATCTAGGAGAAGTTGAAACAGATGATTGGGGAAGAGGGGTTGCAGAGTGATGCTGTGAGGAAGTTTGAAAAGTAAGAAGGGGTGGACTTCGTGTATAGTTATATACTTAAACACTAATTATTGTGTTAGTGAAATCTGACAGTGTTGGTAGGGGTTGCAGGCCATGTTTCTCTATACATCTCAGTGTTTTGATGTTTTCCATATCTGATGACTTGGTATCGCCCTAGATACCCCTGATCTTTCTTCTGCTTTCCATTTATCTTTCCTGTTGTTATGATGTTTTCTAGCTTTCCTCTTCATATGAGTTGTTCATATGCCCAATGAATGTTGATTGCCACTTTCTTACGGATTTAATTAAAGTCATATTGTCATCTATTTTTGCTAGGTATTCCTTGTTTGTCATGTTAGCTATCCATGATAAACTCTTAGCATTTCTTCATATCTCTCTTGTCTGTAGTGATTTTTTGCATTGATTTCTACTTACAATCAGTAAATAATGTCACTATGATGACAGAAGTTACCTGGTGCTCAAGAACCACTACATTCAAGAATATAGGACACTGGAACCATAGTATGTGAACTCAAAAGTCAGATACACTTAACATTCCTTTTCTCGACAATCATATTCCCTCTCCACTAAGTTCTACTCTTTCCTCACCTGCAACTTATATTCCAGAATCCCTTCACTGCACTAGATTCTCAACCCCAACCACATTCACCTATTCCATCCTCCTTTTTCTCAACTAGATTACCATTCTATCCTTTCTCTCCTGTCCGCCTTCCTCACCCCCCACCCCCACTACCAACCTAACATACATCCCTAGTCTCTATTTTCACATGCACAACAATTTGCCATGTGCACTCCTGGACACAGCATCTTGCAAGTCACAGCTAAATGCTCCTTTTTTTCTGTTTTTTTTTTTTCATTCTTATTTGTTGTATAGCATTCATTTGAATGTATATTGTATCTTCTTTCCCTATTTCTTTGTCCTGCATGCTTTTGTATGATTAAGGTGTAAACCCAAAAATTACAACTGCATGTTAATAAAGCTGTTCCTACTTTTATTTTAAATAGTTTTTAACATTCTGTTATTACAGCTTCACTGTGATGTCTTCTTGTATATTTATATATTTAGTTTTATATATACTTCCACCCAGACTATTTCAATGATTTATTTACTGTCTATGATTCACTTCTATAGAGTAGGAAGGATTCAATATAGCATTTTAGAATTCTTTTTCTGATATTCTGGGGTAAAGAAGCTTCTATGTTTCTCATCTTTTGAAAGCTGTTTTGGCTTGGCATATTCTGATTACAGAGACCCACTTCCCATCTGATGTTAAAAAGTGCCCAAGTATTTGAAAGTATGTAGGGCCTACTTGTCTCAGGGTTGTTCCATGCACTTTAAAAAAAAAAAAAACACATTTAGGTGGGTTTCTTGTTCAGTGGTGTGACAACTGTTTCCATTTCTTTTTATTTAGGGTGAGTCCTTTCTGCTCACTGTCTAGTCATTTCTGTAAACACTTTTTTTTTTTTGGCTATTAGTATTTTATCATTTACATATCACAGGTTGTTATATTGTAGCCTCCAAATATATTCCTGGTTGGTTTTTTTTTATCTCATTATATTTCCACTGTATAGGTAGAACAAATCTGGTAATGCAACATTTCCTTGCCCATCTGCTTTATTTGTTGATATGTGTCTACTGTATTTTCTATCGTGATGGCGGATTTCATTACGTATTCCCCAACCTGCAGAAAGCTGCCAACCACTGTTCCGCTCGGCTGCTCACAAAAAAAAAAAATCATACCACGCACAAGAAAAAAAATCATACCCCACACAAGAAAAAAAAAATCATACCGCACACAATTTTTTAAAAAATCATCCCACGCACAATTTTAAAAAATCATACCGTGCACAATTTTTAAAAAAACCATACCGCATACAATTAAAAAAATCATACCACGCACAATTTGAAAAAAATCATACCACGCACAATTTAAAAGAAACATACCGTGCACAATTAAAAAAAAATCATACCGCGCACAATTTTTAAAAAAATCATACTGCGCACACAAAAAAAAAATCATACCACGCATAATTAAAAAACACGCACAATTTTAAAAAAATCATACCACGCACAATTAAAAAAAATAATACCATGCACAATTTAAAAGAAACATACCGCGCACAATTTTTAAAAAATCATACCGCGCACACAATTTTTGAAGCCGCGTAAAAAAAAAAAATGAAACTACTACTTTTATTTTCTAACATCCAGATCTTACTTCGTGCTATAATTGCGATCAAGAAAAATACAATGATAGTACTTGTTTTCCTTTACTATTTCTTTCTTGTTGAGAAATAACTTTCGGACCAGATGTTTCAGCTGGTCTTTTACTGCGCAGTTTCGGTAGTTGCTGTAGCAGGATCGTGACGTGGCCACACTGAGAATAGAGGGCAATTAAAATAAACGGGCAGAAGAATTTCCACTGCTAAAAAGTACAGCAGGTCTATCCTGTTATTAATGTACAAACCTTCACAGTGTGTGTGATATATATGTTGTTAATACGCACATTAGCACACACAATATTTTTTTACACATGAGCTGAACATTTTGCACACTGACCGCAAACCCTTACAGGGAACACTGCTGCCAACCACTGCTTACAACGCATCCATTCTTTATAGTGTAATAATGTATACATCCACCACTTCAAACGAATGTTTTAAGAGTTTTGATCCGGCGGAAGTTTCCGTTTCAAGATTCATATCGGCTAGATTTCACAGAATTAAATACAACTGGTTCCGGTTTCCCAAAGGTCAGCTCGATGCAGTCGTCGACGTTTACTGTAAACTTCGGCAGTTTCAAGCAATGGAGTTGAGAGTAGCGAGCAGTTAAATGCCTCGAATAATAGGAAAACAAGAAATCGTATATGATATTAGCTAGAGAAAAAAAAGTGTTGAACACAAACTGAAATTGCAGAAAACACAGCATTTTTATGCTGCTTATTCATTTGATTTATTATTATTATTATTATTAATAACAACACCAAGAGAAGTTTGCATATATGGAGAACTGAAGATGATGGAATGACAGATAAAAGGGTGGCGACTGGAGTAAAACTGGTTCAAATAATAAAGGTGTGTGGTGCAGTTTTACAAGGTGGCAGAGGGAGTAAGTGAGAAAAAAGGAATAGAAAGTATAAGAGCAAGATGAGAATGTATAAATGAAAAACATACAACATCCAATATTTCGGCGTTATAATTAATTAAAGGACAGTTGTAAAGTTGTCTTATGCTCCCTCCTCAGACAAGGGAGGTCAGTACCGCCGAGTAGTTCTTCGTATCTGTTATGTGTACTCTCTTCCTTGTCCTGTTAAGAAATAAGTCTCATTCCTTACAATCATTATTGTATATAAATATTGTTGTACGTCGTGTCCTAGACATCCTTGTATATCAATATTGTTATTTGTTTTGTCCAAGACATCCTTGTATATCAGTATTGTTGTACGTCATGTCCTAGACATCCTTGTATATCAGTATTGTTGTACGTCGTGTCCTAGACATTCTTGTACGCGTATATCAAGTTTGTCGTACATCATGTCCTAAACATCCTTGTATGCCAGTTTTGTCGTAAGCCGTAGCCTAAACACATTTATATGTAGCATATGTCATGCAACTAAGCTGAAGATGTATTCTGAATTCTCTGCATATCACTACTGTATATTTAAAAGGACTAATTTGCATAAACACTCTAATGAGCGAAATCACAAGAAATGAAAAGGACATTGATGCTACATAATATATATGATTGTTCTGTACTTCATATTTAAAGTGTCTATGTAGTTGTCACACTAAACAAATTATTGCAGGACAAAAATATATTCTACTTCACAGATAAACATGAGAGTGATAAGTACCAGGAAATTAAAACTACAGACAGAACAAACTGATATGACAGGGACTTGAAAAGAAAAAAAAATTGAAGCAGGAAACAGATATAACAGATTTTTTTTTTGGTAGTAAATACAATGGTATTTATTCATAATACAGACGTGTATCGCTAGCACGCTTTTTTAGACAACATCCAAGAAGACTTTACACATGGACATCACCAAATGGGAAAACCTAGAATCAAATAGATTACATTTTAGTGCGAACAAGGTGGAGATCAAGTATAACATCAGCAAAAACTCTACCAGGTCCCGACTGTGACACAGACCATGAGTTATTAATAGCATACAGGAAGATGAAGATGAAAAAGACAGTTAGGGGATCAAGATCACCCTGCTTTGATCTTACAAAAATACCACAACAGTATGGTATAGAAATGAAGAACCATTTCAAGATCCTGATGACTGTACAGGAAGAGATAACACCAGATGAATTGGCTATGCAGGCCAGAGATATCTTAATAACAGCAGCTAAAGACATGGTTCCAGAGTTCCAGTAAAGAAACAAAAGAGTGGATAGATTACAGCAGACACACTAGAACTAATAAAACAACATAGAGAAATGAAGACAAAATGGAAAGTGACAAACAACAACAAAGAGAAATATAAATCTTTAACAAAAGAAGTACGAAGAAACATAAGAAAAGACAAAAAACAATACATACAAGATTGTTGTGAAAGAATAGAAGGACATCAGAAGTGTGGAAGAGATAGTGAAATGTTTAAAGAAATGAAGACACTGACGAGAAATGTCACACTTAAGCTAAATGTAATTTGTGATGAGATGGTGAAGACCTTGACAGAGACAGAAGAAATTCTAGAAAGATGGAAGGAATATTGCAGAGGAATGTATGTTACAAATGACTGTGAAAGCAGAAATCAACAGTGTGAATTATTATTGGAGGAGAAAGAACCCGAACCGACAATAGAAGAAGCTTTATGGGCAGTAAAGAATCTGACAAATGATAAATCACCAGGATGTGATGAGGTAACAGCTGAACTTATTAAAGCAGGAGGAAAGGAATGTGCAATAATCTATCATGCACTATGTAAAAAGATATGCGGCATTCAGGTATTTGGCCAAAAGAATGGAAAAGAATTATATTCATACCACTGCCAAAAAAAGGGTAACTTGAAATTATGCACAAACTACAGAACTGCTGCCCTGATTAGTCATGCCAGTAAAATTCTATTAAAAATCATAATAAGTAGACTTCGTAAGAAAATAGAAGAAGCGTAATAAAATAGAAGAAGAAGTCAATATGGTCCAAGATGGTTTTAGACAAGGAAGAGAAACAAGAAATATATATTCAGTATAATAGAGAAATGCAGGGAAAATAATGTGAATCTATATTTATCTTTTATAGACTATTCAAAGACATTTGATTGTGTACAACACCAGAAACTGGGAAATAATGGAAAAAATGGGATTTCCATCACATTTGATACAGTTAATATCACTGATGTATCCAGACCAACAGGCAGCAATGAGAATAAATGGTGAAACAACAACTTGGTTTGACATAAAACAAGGAGTCCATCAGGCGTGCATATTGTCACCTTATTTATTTAACTTGCTTGCTGAAAATATCTGCCTGTTGGTCTAGATACAGGAGTGATGTTAATAGTATCAAATGTGTTGGAGATCCAATTTTTTTTCCATTATTTTCCAAAGTTTCTTGTGCTGTACCAGAAACTAAACTAAATTGATGACAAATGACAAAACAAACAAGGCAGCTGAAATATGTATCAATGAGGAAAAATTGGAAGAAGTGGAAAGTTTTGAATATCTTGGATCACTACTAACTAATAATGGAGATACAATGAAGGAGATTAAAAGGAGGACATCTATCGCTTTTCAGAAAGTAAAACAGCTAAAGAATCTGTGGAGAGGAACAGACAGAATTACAAAAATAAGATTTTTAAGGGCATGCATCTTTCCCATTGAAAGATATGCCTGTGAGACCTGGGCACATAACAAAACAGTTGAGAAACACAAATGTCTTTGAATGTAAATGCTACAGGAGAGTTCTTCAGATATCATGGACACAAAAAGAAGAAATGTATTCATACTACTAGAACTTAATATTGAAGAAGGCTGGCTAGTAAAGAGGATTAAAGAGAGAAAACTTACATATTTTGGACACATTAAACGCCATGATAACTTAGAGAAGACTGTTTAGGAAGGGTACATAATGGGAAAAAGAAATAGAGGAAGACCAAGGCAAAGATGGCTGTGAGACATCATTGATGATCTGCAAAATGGATTCATCAGCAGCAGGGCATATTGCTTACAACTGAGAGGCCCACAGGAGAGCTGTTAGAGAGGCAAAATTCTGCAAAGGACATATAATTTGAAAAGTGAATACTAATATTCAGTACTGAGTGACATCAATGAGACTGGCTGATTCAGGGAGGAGAAATGGTAAGTGGTTAGGAAAGAGGGTTTAGGGAGGGGAAAAAGCTAACAAAGGAAGCTGGGATACGAAGGTTAGACATGATGTTATCAAGAAATGCACGGTGGAAAGTACGTTTACAAAATCTGACAATTTTCCGGTGTCTCTTGTTTTGTATCAGTCTTTTTTTCAAAACCAACATTAATATCAAACATAGATCTTGTGCAGAAGATGAAGCTGGGCTACATAATTTGTGTTTATTATGCAAGCTCACAACCAGAACACTAGCACACAACCAGAACACTAGCACACAACCAGAACACTAGCACACAACCAGAACACTAGCACACAATAATTAGTGTATAAGTATACAACTATACACAAGGCACTGCAGTAAAGCTGTGATACCAAAATTTATAAACTAGGAAAAAAATAGGAGCAGCTTTATTACTTAACAACTTCAAAGTTGTGATGTTTCGGTGTGAGCCTTAATCATACAAACTCATATAGGATGAAGAATTAGAGAGAGGAGATAAAGTATAGATTTACATGAATCCTATGTTAAAAAATAAATAAATAAATAAAATGAATAGAGCACTTTATATTATATATGTTTATTATATATATGTATGTATATATATATATGGATGTCTGAGTGGCAAAGTGGTTAGTGCACTGGTCTCTCATGGCGAAGGTGGGGGGTTCGAATCCGACCGGAGGCACCCCTGTCACCCAGCTGTAGAAATGGGTGCCTGACTTTTTTTGGACTTGGGGAAAGAAAGGCAGCCAGGCGTGATATTGACCTTATCACCCTCAAGTATGCTGACAGGTCAAGGAAAATATGGGCACTAACATATAATATATATATATATAAAACAAACAAACACACACACACATGCACACATACACACAGATATAATTCAGATTACCAAAGCAGCATTGGCCTTCATGAATCTTGAGAACATAAGGCATTCAAAAGTTATAAGCACAAAAACCAAGTTAAAGTTATTCAATTCAAATGTGATATCAACCCTCATATGAAAGCTGGAAAACAGCTAAAGAAATAGACAAGAAATTAGAATCTTTTGAAAACAAATGTCTAAGGAAAATACTTGATATAAAGTGGAATGAATTCAAGAACAATGCAGAGATCAGACAGAGGAGCAAACAACAACCTGTCTCATGGCTGATCAGAAAAAGAAGATGGACATATGTCGGTCATGTGATGAGAAGAAACAATCAGAGAATCCCCAAACAAGCTATCAAATGAAACTCAACAGGCCGAAGAAAAATAGGTCAACCAGATGAAACTCTAAAGAGGACATTGTTAAAAGAAGCCATTTCAGTGTGCATAACATCTCTTGATGAAACTGAAAAAATTGTTGAAGACAGGACATCTTGGTGAACTACCATGTGGGTCCTATGTGACGTTTAACGGCACGGGAAGAATGTAAGATATAAGATATATATATATATATATGGTTGGGACGTGTGCTCTGAATGACTGACAACTCACTACAAAAAATAAGAGCAGAAAAAAAGGCAAAGGACAGGCATTTGTGGAAAACCCTTGCGGAAGCCCCATGTGCCTTGGGCACTTAAGGTTCAGAGAGAGTATCTATATATATATATATATATATATATATATATATGTATACAATATATAATATATTATCCTACCTCCAAATAAACGACACGCTTAACAGAGGTGAATGACAGAAGAAATTTTGCAACTAATGGATTGGAGAAGAAGTCTTAAGGAAGATAAAGATGTATATGACAAAATAAATAAAGAAATAAGATACAAATGCAATAAAGCTAAAGAAGAGTGGCTAAATAAGAAATGTAATGAAATAGAGACACACCATCATGGAAACACAAGAGACATGTACAAACAAATAAAGGAGTTAACAAACAAAAGGGCATACCACAAGACTGGTTGCCTGAAGTCAAAGGAGGAGCATACATTAATGGACAGAGATGAAATAATGGCACAATGGTTTGAATACATTAGAGAACTCTATGAGGACAATAGAAGTAAAATGGATATACGAAATAATAATGAAGGGCCTCCCATATAAAAAGCAAAAGTGGAAGAAGCCATCAAACACATGAAGAACTACAAAGCACCAGGACCAGATAAAATCACCAAGGAAGAATTGGAAGCATTAGGAGAGCTTGGCATAGAAATAATTACCAGATTGCTGAATGACATCTATAACAGTAACTATGTCCCATCAGACCTTTTGCAGTCAGTTTTCATTGCCATACCAAAGAAACAAGGTGCAGTTGAATGTGAAAACCATCGAACCATTAGTCTTATGAGCCTTGTTATCAAAATCCTGCTTCATATTGTCATGAGAAGAGTCAGGGAAATCGCTGAAGAACAGTGTAGCTTCGTCAAAGGAAAAGGCACAAGTAATGACATATATATATATATACATTGATGGAAAGGTCAATAGAAGTAAAAACAGACCTATTCTTATGCTTCATAGACTACTGTAAAGCATTCGATAAAGTGAGACACACAGAAATTATAAGAATGCTGGAAGAGATCAACATAGATGGGAAGATCTGAAACTCATCAAAAACATACTGGCAGCAATCAGCAGCAAAGAAGGTTGAGAAACAAACAGGACCATTCCAAGACATAAAATTGGGAGTGAGACAAGGATGTGTTCTATCTCCTGACCTTTTCTTCTTGTACAGTGAAAACATAATGAGAAATATAGAGAGCTTGCCAGGATTATCAACTGGTGGGTACAACCTTAACAACTTAAGTTACGCAGATGACACAGTCCTGATTGCTAAAAGTGAAGGGAAGCTACAGGCTCTTTTGGACATCATGGTTCATGAAAATAAAAGTAAAGGTCTCAGCCTGAACAAAAAGAAGACTGAAGTGATGGTCATCTCAAAGAAAAGAATACAACCAAAATGTAGCATTACCATCAGTGGCACAAGTTGATAGATTCAAATACTTAGAAACAATTATAACAGCTGATGGAAAATGTCACAACAAAATAAAAAGCAGATATACTCAGACAAAGTCAGAATTCTAGAAAATGAGAAACATCTTGTGCAACAGATCCATATCAATGGAAACAAGATTCCGAGTACTTAAATGTTACATCGAGCCAATTTTGTTTTATGGATGTGAAGCATGGTCCACGAATAAGAGAGTACAGTGAGAAATGGAGGCCATGGAAATGTGGTTCATAAGGATGTTGAAGGTACCATGGACAGATAAGAAAACCAATGAAGAAGTCTTAAGAGAGGCTGGAGTTAAAAGGCAAATTACAACAAAGATCAGAAGCAGACAAGTGAGATTTGTAGGGCATTTTCTGAGAAGAGGAAAATTGGAACACATTGTGGGAACTGGAAAAATTGTGGAAAGAAGAGACAGAGGAAGACAGAGAGAGAAGTTACTGGATGGGCTGTCAGTGTGGCTAGGAAGAAAGTCACCAGCGGATCTCATAATCAAGTCTAAAGACAGGGAATTATGGAGAGAAATGATCGCCTACACCATGCGGCACAACTATTGATTGATTTATATATATAGATAGATAGATAGATAGATATACACATTATGTATAACATATTTAAGTCATAGCTAACATGCTTTATTCATTTTATTTATTTATTTTTTAAACTTAGTATTCATGTGAATCTATACTTGATCTCCTCTCTCTAATTCTTTGTCCTGCATGTTTTTGTATGATTAAGGCTCACACCAAAACGTCACAACTTTGTAGTCGTTAAGTAATAAAGCGTTTCCTACTTTTTTCCTGGTTTAACTACAACAGTAGGTATATATAAAACCACATTCTCACAAACATTAACATATATTTATATGAATATCAGTTTGACAACATGAATACTGACAATACCATTATTATCAAAATGTCTGCTTCTAGGTGGTCAGTAATAAATGTTTACGTGTTTATTCATGCTGAACTAGAAGATAAAATATCACATGACAGAGATGTTAAAGAATGGTTTGTTTATGAATATTCGTGTGGTGTGGGTGTGTACGTGCATAATGAAAGACTGTGCATGCGTATGTGATATGTGAATGAGTGAGAGAAAGAGAGAGTAAGAGACACATGCAAAGTGTCTGCTGTAGCCTGCTAGTGTCTCATGCCTTCTGCAAACCGTCAGATTTAATTTTCTAAAGATCTGTTTTAGATTTGGTTAGTATTGTTGTGCATGGTGTGATACAGGGAATGAGAACATAGGCACAGCATGTCACTACCATGATTTTACTTCATATCCAGGAACATATTAGCTGAAAGAAAATTTAATCTAATAGCATTTTTTTCCCTCAGCTCAAACCCATGTCAGCTATTGTTCAGAACCCATGTCAGCTATTGTTGAGAGCCCATATCAGCTACTGTTCAGAACCCATGTCAACTACTGTTCAGAACCCATGTCAGCTATTGTTCAGAACCCATATCAGCTACTGTTCAGAACCCATGTCAACTACTGTTCAGAACCTATGTCAGCTATTGTTCAGAACCCATATCAGCTACTGTTCAGAACCCATGTCAGCTATTGTTCAGAACCTATATCAGCTATTGTTCAGAACCTATATCAGCTATTGTTCAGAACCCATATCAGCTATTGTTCAGAACCCATATCAGCTATTGTTCAGAACCCATGTCAACTACTGTTCAGAACCCATGTCAGCTATTGTTCAGAACCTATATCAGCTACTGTTCAGAACCCATGTCAGCTATTGATCAGAACCCATATCAGCTATTGTTCAGAACCCATTTCAGCTATTGTTGAGAACCCATATCAGCTGCTGTTCAGAACCCATGTCAGCTACTGTTCAGAACCCATGTCAGCTGTTGTTCAGAACCCATATCAGCTACTGTTCAGAGCCCATATCAGCTATTGTTCAGAACCTATGTCAGCTACTGTTCAGAACCCATGTCAGCTATTGTTCAGAACCCATATCAGCTCTTGTTCAGAACCCATATCAGCTACTGTTCAGAACCCATGTCAGCTGTTGTTCAGAACCCATATCAGCTATTGTTCAGAACCCATATCAGCTACTGTTCAGAACCCATGTCAGCTGTTGTTCAGAACCCATGTCAGCTATTGTTCAGAACCCATGTCAGCTATTGTTCAGAACCCATGTCAGCTATTGTTCAGAACCCATGTCAGCTATTGTTCAGAACCCTTGTCAGCTATTGTTCAGAACCCATGTCAGCTATTGTTCAGAATTCGTAAGGGATGCGACTTTCCTAGAATATATGATCATCTCCTTAGCTGTGATATCATGTCCTGGTGCCTTGTTTGCTCTCTTTTGTTTTAATGTCCCCTTTTTTCTCGTCTGTTTGAATGCACTTCTGTACTCATTTAAAAATAAATTTTATAAATAGTTGTGCAAACCAATAGCGGAACTGAATTTCTCTTCAGGATAAAACAATACAGAATAACTACATTTTCAACTTTTTCCTCCTTCCTTCATTGGAAGCATTAATAACTCGCTAGAAAAAAATGTCCTATGTACTGTGGACAGTAAAATTCTGTTAAAAATCATAATGGGTAGACTTCATAAGAAAATAGAAGAAGAAGTCAATGTGGTTCAAGCTGGTTTCAGGCAAAGAAGAGGATCAAGAGATCATATATTCAATATAAGATTAATAATAGAGAAATGCAGAGAGTTTAATGTGAATCTATATTTAGCCTTTATAGACTACTCAAAGGCATTCGATTGTGTACAACACCAGAAACTTTGGGAAATAATGGGAAAAATGGGATTTCCAACACATTTGATACAATTAACATCACTGCTGTATCTAGACCAACAAGCAGCAGTAAGAATAAATGGTGAAACAACAACTTGGCTTGACATAAAACAAGGGGTTCGTCAGGGGTGCATATTGTCACCCTACTTATTTAACTTGTATACTGAAAATATAATGAGGAATGTTAGAGAAGATGTAGACAAAGAATATTATGATGCCATAATAATTGGAGGTTATGAAATACCAGAGATTAGATATACTGATGACACAGTATTACTGTCCACAACACAAAAAGGAATGGAAAAACTAATTATGTCAGTCCATAAGAACAGCGAAGAGCAAAACCTCTATCTTAATGCAAAGAAAACTAAATTGATGACAACTGACAAAACAAACAAATCAGCTGATATATGTATCAATGAGGGGTAAACTGGAAGAAGTGGAGAGATTTGAATATCTTGGATCACTACTAACTAATAATGGAGATACAATGAGGAAAATTAAAAGAAGGACATCTATCGCTCTTCAGAAAGTAAAACAACTAAAGAATATGTGGAGAGGAACAGACAGAACTATAAAAATAAGATTTTTAAGGGCATGCATCTTTCCCATCACAACATATGCCTATGAGACATAGACACTTAACAAAACAGCTGAGAAACACATAAATGTCTTTGAATGTAAATGCTACAGAAGAGTTATTCAAATATCATGGACACAAAAAAGAACAAATATATCCATACTACAAGAACTTAATACTGAAGAAGGCTGGCTAGTAAAGAGGATTAAAAAGAGAAAACTTAAATATTTTGGACACATTAAACGTCATGATAATCTAGAGAAAATTGTCTTGGAAGGGTACATAATGGAAAAAAGAAAGAGAGGAAGACCAAGACGAAGATGGCTACAAGACATCGTTGATGATCTGCAAATGGATGCATCAGCAGTAGGCCATTTTGCCCACAACTGAGAGGCCTACAGGAGTGCTGTTAGAGAGGCAAAGTTCCACAAGGGACATGCAAATGAATGAATGAATGAGAAAAAATGTATGGGACATGATATGACAAAACGATTTTTACTTGCGAATATGGCACATCAGTAATAAAATATATACATTTTTTTTTCAGACAGGAAAAAAAAATGTAACATTCATTTAATTCATTACTAAAGCTAAACAGAGGTGTATAGTTATGTTAAAGGTAGAAAGTGCCTTATGACGGAAATGGGCATTGAAACCTGGATCGTGTTGTGGGTCACCTCAGTGTTTCTAAAGAGAACTGTGGCACTGTGATATGCAGAGGTTATGGACCTCGGAGCCTAGGATCAGTGTGCCAGGACTACCTCAAGGCTGTCCATTGTCATCAGTGCTTTTCAACATATACTCTGCCAGGATTTCACAACTGTACCAGACTGACCCTGGCCGAATACTCACATACGCAGATGACATCCTGACAAATGTACATGGAAACTGTGGAGAGTTCTTCAAAACTAGTCCTTAATAATTTCAGTGGCCCCAACCATAGAAGCAAATCTGATTTTCTAGTAACAGCCATCAGACAATGCCACGCCAATGACAGAAGCCACCTAGTGCTTGAGAATCACTACATTCAGGAATATGAGATGCTGGAACCACCTAACATTCTCCTCTCCAACAGGCATATTCCCTCTGCACCAAGTTTCACTACTTTCTCACTTGCTATACATACAAGGTCCAACAATTAAGTAATGAGACTAATTCCATAAAAAATAATTTGGATGTCATCAGTATTGTCAAAGGAGCATCCTTTCAATGATAACTTTAATTATGGGAATAGAAAATAATCACAGGGTGACAAATCTGGGGAACAGGGTGGATGGTTGAGAACACACACCTGTTTTTGGGCCAAAAAATTCCTTTACAACTACAGCACGGTGAGCCGGTGCATTATCATGAAGGAAAAAACTGCCAGGTGTTGAATACTCAGATCAGATTTGAAGAATCCTTTTCAATAGGCATCTCAAAATACTTAAATAAACTTTGGCAGTGACACTCTGTCCCTCAGGAATAAATTATCTGTGAATAACTCCTTTTGCTGCACACCAACATTGTCTTCACTTTCAACTTCTGAAGACGAATTTTTTTGTCTTTTGGTGATGATTATGATTTCTACTGAGCACTTTGGCATTTAATTGTGGGATCATAGCAGAAAATCCATGTTTCATATTCTGCAACAATCAAATTTAAGAAATATTTATTTCTGCAACATGTTTTGATGATGTCTTTTATGTACTCAACACGCTGATGTTTTTGAACATCAGACAACGAATGTGATACAAACCAGCAAGCAACTTTTTTCTTACCCAGATCTACCACTAAAATTTTAGAATGGTCTCTCAGTTAACACCAAATTCATCTACCATCATCCTCACAGTCAAACAACGATCTTCTTGTATCCATTCTCTTCTTCTTCTTCTTCGTTCGCTTCTACCACCAAGACCGCACTGTGGTCCTACTGAATTTACGCCTGTGGTCCTTGTTAGGTCCCATGGTCTCCTGTGTGGTCCCCGAAAGGACCACACGAGATCCCCGAGAGGACCACAAGAGGTTCAGAGTATCGCAGGGCATTAGCCTGTATTCTTGGTGGGTCTCTGAAGCGGGATTACGTGACACCGTGGTTTTCGTTGCACCAGTTTAGTCTAGAGTTGGACTTTCTCACCGGAAGACCTCGACATGTTTAGGATATCAGTGCATCCCCGCTGGGTGAGAGGCGGTAGCCCACCCAGGCCAGAGTTGGACCTTCTCACCGAAAAACCTCGACGTGTTTTTTGATACCCGTGTATCACCGCCGGGTGAGAGGTGGTTGCCCATCCAGTCCAGAGTTGGACTTTCTCACCTGAAAACCTCAGCGTGATTAGGATAAGCAAACATCCCCGCCGGGTGAGAGGTGGTTGCCTATCTAGACTGCCCTGTTCCAGTGTCTCCGACTTCAGCATTTTGTGGTCGTGGCCGCTACCCTTCCTAGTTGTGACCAGGATGGAGCTTTTGTCCAGGAGGACGAATCCTCGCCACTACTGACTTCCACCCCTGGGTTGAGCCGGTTTAAGCATATTAACCCAGTATGGGCGTGTTTGGGACGTGACCGACCTCTAGAGCAGAGGTACTGTGACATGCGTAGCCTTCAAGATTCACCCCTGGTGTAAGCCGGTTTATGCATAATTCACCAGTATGGGTGTATATCAGGCGTGACCGACCTCTAGAGCGGAGGTGGCATGACTTGTCTAGCCATCGAGTTCCACCCCTGGTGTGTGCCGGTGTAGGCAAATTTCACCAATGTAAGTGTATTTCGGACGTGGCCGGCCTCTAGAGCAGAGGCGCCGTGGTATGTGTAGCTCTCGCATCGATACCACTGGATATACCGATTAAATTTCACATTATCCTTTCCACCACCTTTTCATGTCGGCGCCGCACAGCAACCTATATTTCTTTTCCGCAATTTCTTCCTTGACCGGGAGGAGCTTCACTCCACGCGCGGCATTCGAAGAGTCTCACCAGCAGTGTCTTAACCTCTGGGACAAGCCGGTTCATGCATTTCACCCGATATGACTGCACTCAGGACGTGGCCGACCTCCAGACAAGAGGTGCCATGATGTGACTGTTTTCTTCGCTTTATCATTTCTACCACCTTTTCCGAAGTGGTGCTGCGTGGCAACCCCATGTGCACCTTTCTTCATTGGCCGGGAGGAGCACCGCTCTACGCACGGCAGCTGAAGAATCTCGCCAACAGCGGTAGATGAGCTACCAAACGTGCCACTCATCTACCCTAAGTATCTGGTTTTCAGGCGCCAGATATTCGCCCTCGCCCCTTCTCCTGTCAGTTTAAACAGTTCTGCCACGGGAAGGCCAGGAGCTGGACTTGACTGCCAGAGGCTGTTTGAGACGCACGCCGTTGGAGTGGAGATCGAATTCTCCACCCCACCTCCGGCAATAACAGTCCTTAGAACCTATCCGTTCTCTGACTTTTGCAGTGAGTACCTCATTACAAACAGAAATTTGGCGTCCATGTCTAGTTGCATTTGTAATCGTTTCCACGCCACTTTTGAACCGTGAATACCATCTGTGCACGAGATAAACAATTATCCCCATAAACTTGTTGCATCAATTCAACTGTCTCAATGGCACTTTTTCTGAGTTTTAAATAGAATTTAATGTTAGCTTTTTTGCTCCATTCTGATTACATAAAAATGCACCTATGACTAGGTTAACAAAATGGCAGCTTGTTTGTCGTCTGCTTATTGGGCGGAGATGAAAAGTTGCCAGACCATAGATGAAGATTGCTTCTTTAGATTCCATGCTTTGCTTCATAGATGGCATTTTTGTCTTGGCCATAATAAAATAATGAAAATTCTCCTTCATCAAAATGGAAAAATACACATAGAAGAGAGAGGTATTGAAGAAGTCAATCAATTTGCATACCTTGGCAGCTACATAGACCAGGATGGTGACACTAGAAAGGAAGTTAGAATCAGAATTGCTAAAGCAGCATCAATCTTCAAGAATCTTGAGAACAGAATTCAAAAGTTATAAGCACAAAAACCAAGTTAAGACTATTCAATTCAAATGTAATATCCACCCTCATTTATGCATGTGAAAGCTGGAAATCAACTAAAGAAATAGACAAGAAATTAGACTCTTTTGAAAACAAATGCTTAAGGAAAATACTCGGCATCAAGTGGAACGAATTCAAGAATAATGCAGAGATAAGACAGATGACTGAACAACAACCAGTCTATGGGTGATCAGGAAAAGGAGATGGACATATGTTGGTCACTTGATGAGAAGAAGTGATCAGAGAATCCCGAAACAAGCTATCAAGTGGCCAAAGAAAAAGAGGCAGACCGCGTGAAACTCTGAAGAGGACATAGTTAAGAGAGGTCAAATTAACAGGCATAAAATCCTTTGATGAGGTTGAAAGACTCGCTGAAGACAGGAAAAATTGGCGAACTACTTTGCGACCCCTATGTAACGTTTAACGGCACGGGAAGGATATAAGATATAAGATAATAAAATCAGTCTCATTACTTAATTGTTGGACTTTGTATTTCAAACCTCCTCACGGCATTAGATTACAACCCCTCTACCCCAGCTGCAATCACATATTTGACCTTCTTTCACCTAGATTACCATTATACCACTCCCTCCCCTTTCTTCAGTCTCTCCCCCCTCCCCTCACCCTCTACGACTCATTCACACATTACAAGTCTCCATTTAAACATTCTCAACACTCCACCATACACATTTCTGGACACAGCCTCTTACAAGCCACAGCTAAAAGCTACATTTATTTTATTATTCTTTTTTTCCATTTCTACTTTGTACATAGCGTTCATGTGAACTCATATTTTATCTTCTTTCTCTGTTTCTTTGTCCTGTGTGTTTTTGTATGATTAAAGTTTACACCGAAATGTCACAGCTGTGTGCCTGTTATGTCAAGATAATTGTTTAATTGTTCATACGTTTTTCCTAGTTTATACATTTTGTTATTACAGCTTTAATGTAGTGGCTTTGTGTATAGTTATATACTTAGTTGTGTATATTTATACATTAATTATTCGTATGTTACTATCTTTCAGTCAGCACGTGGACATGGTCATTCAGAAAGCAAAGAAAGGCTCAGCGCAGTGAAGACCATGGCAATGCTGGTCTGCCACAACGGGAACTCTTCCTGCTGATGCGGGCATTAGTGATGTCAGTGGTTGAGTATGGCCTCGGCAGGTACTGGTCTGCCACAACGGGAACTCTTCCTGCTGCTGCGAGCATTAGTGATGTCAGTGGTTGAGTATGGCCTCAGCAGGTGCTGGTCTGCCACAACGGGAACTCTTCCTGTTGATGCGGGCATTAGTGATGTCAGTGGTTGAGTATGGCCTCGGCCTTCTGACTATGTCCACGACTCAGATAATCAAGCCCGAAAGAATCCAAAATGAGGCCATAAAAGCAGTTCTGGGGTTCACCAAGGACACTCTGATCTAAACGCTTCTCGCTTGATATATCCAGCATGAAAGTAAGGCACAAGTATGCACAAATGAAGATGTACCTCAGGATTTTCGGCACGCAAACCACCTCCTTCTATCAGAGTTGAACTCAACAAAAGGCAAGTGCATCGAGCCAAGTGAGATCGTGGATGGCAGAAGCAGAAGAGACACTGTCAGCAGTCTGCTATCCAAAGCAGATCACCCTAGAACTGGAATGGACTAAAGTGTCAAATCTACAGAATCTAATGAAGGTTTTGATCCATCTTGGCTGTGAATGCCAAGACTGGACTCAAGGTAAAAAAGAATCAAAGGTGCAATCCAAACAGACGGCTCAGTGGCACGAGGCCTAAAAAGTGGATGGGGCTATGTTTTCTACTGACACTGGTTGCCAGTAAAGCAAGAGCCTATGCAACCGCCACTTCGAGCATGAGAATGGAGGTGCAGGCTGCATCAAAGCAATCTCCTGGTTGGTGGAACAGTACGACTACCATGTAATAGACTCCAAAAACATTTTATGGAGAATCGAGAGACATTTTTGCTGCGAGGAGTGGGTACATCTTCTAGAGGGTTCTCAGTTCTCCAGTTTGATGTGGAACTACTAACCAGGTCATGCGGGAGTCAAAGACAATGAGAAAGCGGACAAGCTGGCAGGCACGGCATCAGTTCAGGGAACCCTAAAAATAGACAAGATGGAGATTGCAAAAAAGAATATGGATAGGCTGCGTATGGAGGACGATATCGGGTTGAATGATAAAAATCACACCAGGAAGATGATTGAATTTGGGCAGGAGAAGGGAAGTGGACGTTTTTCTGAACAAAGTGGTTTAGCACGCATTACCCACAACCAATGTGTGACTGGCTCCATCAGTGGGCGGACGCTTCAGTGGAAATTGGAATGGTGCGGGGATACCAGTCTCTGATTATAGATTACAGAAAGGGTGATGAACTAGTGCATGTCCTTCTTACAAAGATACCAAAAAGCTAATTGTTTAATTTTTAATTTATTTTTTATCATTTTATCTGTTAAGTTTTTTTTTCCTGAAATGGTTCTTGAAATATTGGAATGTATGTTCTTCATTTGTACATGCTCGTCTTACTTTCTGTCACAGATAAAAGGGATGGCGACTGCAGTAAAACTGGTTAATATAAATAAGGTAGATAGAGGTGTATGGTGCAGTTTTACAAAGTGAGGGAGGAAGTGAGCAAGGTGAGAAAAAAACGAATATAAAGTATGAGAATGTATAAATGGAAAACATACAACATCCGATATTTCGGCGTGAGCCTTATTCGAGGATACATGCAAAAACAAAATACAAACATATATAACTTATCTGAAGCGTCTTGCTCTCAGCAAAGCTTAATTGTGTGTGGAAGAAGGAGGAGGAAGAAAAAAAAAAAAAAAAAAAACGTTGCCAACAGACAAAAGATTCCCGATATAGCCAATCATAGCGAAGAAGCGGAGAGAGAGGAAGGCAATAGAAACATGATAGCCGCTAGAGGTGTCGGGTAGGGGGGGGGGAAGGGGAGAGAAAAGAGGACGCGAGAGATAATGAATGAAGAACTTAAACACCTACAGGGAGGAAATGTAAAACTGGTGAATGGGACAAGACCAATATGTTGGCAGAGAAGGAAATAGGATGGTGGTAGGGAGGGGTAGCATAGAGAAAGAAATTAGAGTATAAAAAAGGCCAGTGGAAAAAGAAAGAAGTTACAGAAAGCTGAAGACATTGTTAATTCCAGCTGGGTGGAGACAGCCAGTCTGGAAAATAAGGCGCTGTTCTAAGACCCTCCGAGATCGTACATCTGCGGAACAAGAGCGGATCGCACTAACCGAAATGTCCTGTTTGCCCCTGTGGTTACCAAGGCAAAAATGTTTAGCCACAGGTGTCCAGGCCCTCTTAGAAATATCATTGAGATGCTGGCGAAATCGATCTCCTAACCGTAAGCCAGTTTCCCCTATGTACTTCAAACCGTCCCATTCACCAGTTTTACATTTCCTCCCTGTAGGTGTTTAAGTTCTTCATTCATTATCTCTCGCGTCCTCTTTTCTCTCCCCTTCCCCCCCCCCCTACCCGACACCTCTAGCGGCTATCATGTTTCTATTGCCTTCCTCTCTCTCCGCTTCTTCGCTATGATTGGCTATATCGGGAATCTTTTGTCTGTTGGCAACGTTTTTTTTTTTTTTTTTCTTCCTCCTCCTTCTTCCACACACAATTAAGCTTTGCTGAGAGCAAGACGCTTCAGATAAGTTATATATGTTTGTATTTTGTTTTTGCATGTATCCTCGAATAAGGCTCACGCCGAAATATCGGATGTTGTATGTTTTCCATTTATACATTCTCATACTTTATATTCGTTTTTTTCTCACCTTGCTCACTTCCTCCCTCACTTTGTAAAACTGCACCATACACCTCTATCTACCTTATTTACTTTCTGTCACTCTTGTTCCTGCCCATTTTCCTCAATCTTTCTACCTTTATTAAAAACTGAACCACACATTTCAGTCTACTCCTATTGCTTGAACCAGTTTTACCTCAGTCATCATTTCTCTTATCTCTCATGAATTCCTTACATGCTTTGTCAGCTATATTTGGTGATCATGTGTGTTTTCAGTCAGTCCATGTAACAACTATACAACATTTAACATTGACATTTTATACCGTTTCCTAGCAACTACGCTGTAAGTTCCTGACAAAAGGCTATGGCCACACAAAAAAAAAAAAACATACGGCGAAGATCATGACAACTCTCACGAGGTTAGACTGCCATGGGCTGCAGTCATTTTCTTTTCTTCCGACTTGTCAAAAGGCTCCACCACATATGGGAAAATAAGTTTTCTCTCTTTTAGCCACTTTGCAGAAAACAACAGAATGTTTCCAGAGCAACTGCAATGAGGCTGGATTAAGTCTTGACCACTTGTTTTGTGTCAGTCCTTATGACAGATGAATTCACTCTCCTACACAAATGTCATGTATTCAGCGCTAAGTGCACAACTTATTGCTATGTTGTAGAGGAACAGCAAAGTGTATTACACTGCAAAATTATAATCGCATTCAAAGGCCCTCTCAGATTTGTCCTTATAACTTTGACAAAAAACAAAACAAAACAACAACAACAAATACAGCGTAATCAAACTACAGGAGTAAATGGCGTGTTGATCAATGTTTGGTTGTATTTAGCAAAGTACAAGTATACAAGGTGTGTCCGGTAAGTAATGAGACTTATTTTATTTAGCCAATCAGCAGGGCGGGGGAGGGGGAATCTCTGGGCCTGAAGGTTAGTGGGGGACATGTTAGTTAAGGGTCGATGTATCGTCATTTGGCTCTGAGCTTTTACAGAGTGCGGATTGCTTGCGAAATGGACAGATGTTTAAGCATCGCATAACGACGGTCAAAATGCAGAGGAATGTTGAGCAGCGATAAAGTTTTGTGTTAAACTTGAAAAATCCGCGACCGAGATGCTTGCTATGATACAGGATGCTTTACTGAAAACACAAGTGTTTCAGTGGCACAAGACGTTCAAAGAAAAGAGCTCTGAGTGTCACACTACCAAGTCTCCTACACCAAAGAAGGCATGAATAAGCAAATCAAAGATGAAATCGATGCTCATTGTCTTTTTTTTTACACCAAAGGTGTTGTCCATAAGGAGTACGTACCACCCGGACAAATGGTCAACGCAGCATTTTACGTGGAAGTGCTCAAACGGCTGAAGAATAGAGTCACGCGTGTCCACCAGGAGATCGGCAACACCTGGGTTCTTCACCATGACAATGCGCTGAGCCATGCTTCGCTGCTAGTGAGAGAGTTTCTGGTGAAACAAACCGTGGCAACGCTGTGCCAACCTTCCTAGAATTGGACTTGGCCCCAGCTGACTTCTCTTTGTTTCTCCGGCTCAAATCAAGCTTGACAGGCCACTATTTTGGGACTGTTAATGACGCGCAAACTGCCGTGGATTTGAAGGAGATCCCTGTTCAAGACTTCAAGGCGAGCTACGACGCGTGGCAGAACCGTTGACAGTGGTGCATTGTTATTTCAAGGAATTTTAAGTATAAGTAAGTATATCTTGAACAAATCGAATTTTATGGAATCAGTCACACTACATAACAGACACACCTTGTATGCATGACTTGCCTAAAAAAAATTGTAGACAGAGTAGACATGAAAGAAAAAAAAAGGTAAGAAAACGTAAAATTACACCTAGACTTCAATATGATGAGAAACCATGTGCTCATGAAAGAACGACATATTACTGACTCAGTTATGATGCATCTTTGTTATGTGCAAGCTTCATGTCCATCATGCCAAAATAGTGGCTTTATTTGTATATATGCCAGGGTATGCAAATTGATTGACTTCTTCAATATCTGTCCCTTCTATGTGTATTTTTCCATTTTGATGAAGGGAAATTTTCATTATTTTATTATGGCCAAAACAAAAATGCCATCTATGAAGCAAAGCATGGAATCTAAAGAGGCAACCTTCATCTATGATCTGGCAACTTTTCATCTCTGCCCAATAAGCAGACGACAAACAAGCCATAATTTTGTTAACCTAGTCATAGGTGCATTGTTACGTAATTAGCATGGAGCAAAATGCTAACATTAAATTCTATTTAAAACTCAGAAAAAGTGCCATTGAGACAGTTGATTTGATGCGAAAAGTTTATGGGGATAATTGTTTATCTTGTGCACAGGTATTCAGGTGGTATTCACGGTTAAAGAGTGGTGTGGAAACATTTTGTTATTACAGCTTTAATGTAGTGGCTTTGTGTATAGTTATATAAGACAGCTTTCAGATTTTATAGCACAGAAATTATCATCTAAATTTACACAAATATATCACTGAGCAAAGTTATCCAGTATATCAACTGGATAGGATTATTACATTTCACGCATCCAAATTAGTTGCTTTGATGCCATGTTATAAAAATGACTGATAAAATTTATCCACAAGACAAATATTCATCAGTATGTTAAAGACTAAATACAGACACTAAAAGCCATATCACACTGAATCAAATAAAGTGACACGTGTAAACAACAAAAAACAAAGTCTTTTTTAACAATAAAATAGTTTTTATTATTATCTTATCTTATATAATAGTTTTTATTATTATCTTATCTTATATCTTATATCCTTCCTGTGCCGTTAAACGTCACATAGAGCTCGCAAGGTATTTTGCCAATTTTTCCTGTCTTCGGTAAGTCTTTCAACCTCATCAAGGGATTTTATGCCTATTAATTTGACCTCTCTTAACAATGTCTTCTTCAGAGTTTCATGCGGTCTGCCTCTTTTTCTTTGGCCTGTTGTGTTCCATTTTACAGCTTGTTTTGGGATTCTCTGACTGTTTCTTCCCATCACGTGACCAACATATGTCCATCCCTTTTCATGATCACCCATGAGACTGGTTGTTGTTCAGTTATCTGTCTTATCTCTGCATTGTTCTTGAATTCGTTCCACTTGATGCCGAGTATTTTCCTTAGGCATTTGTTTTCAAAAGAGTCTAATTTCTTGTCTATTTCTTTAGTTGATTTCCAGCTTTCACATGCATAAATGAGGGTGGATATTACATTTGAATTGAATAGTCTTAACTTGGTTTTTGTGCTTATAACTTTTGAATGCCATATGTTCTCAAGATTCTTGAAGATCGATGCTGCTTTTGCAATTCTAACTTAATTTCTGGTTTCACCATTCTGGTCTGTGTAACTGCCAAGGTATGCAAATTGATTGACTTTTTCAATATTTGTCCCTTCTATGTGAATTTCTCCATTTTCATTAATGGGAAGTTTCATTATTATTTTATTATTATAGTGCAAATATAATAAGGTAAAGAATTTCTGATAATGGCTATTTACACCATAGAAGATGGTTCTAGAGTGGATAAATGTTAGCTGTTTGTGAAAGTTGCCAAGCATCACTTTTCTCTGAGAAGTTTCTCGTGACTGATTCTATCAATATTTAACTGGCATAATGGTTCACAGTAACAAAAATCCAAGTTTGCATTGCAATGTCCAATAAAAAGCAAGAATTGATTTTGATCTCTCCATTAGCTGCCTTTGTCTGGAACATCTTACTGCAGCCACCGAATATTGAAAGAATTAGATGATTACCAAAGCCGAGATGACAAGTATAAAGATAATAATGGTTTTTAAAAAATATAAGGTAAGAATTTAAGAAATATAAATCTGATTAAATGCAGTTAATAATAAAATTAAGTCTGAAAACAAAGTCATCATCATCATGTGCCATGTCTGGATGTGTCAGTAACCATGTCTTTCCACATTTTCTGATCTCTCATGTTAAGTAAGAACTTAAGAAATATAAATCTGATTAAATGCAGTTAATAATAAAATTAAATCTGAAAACAAAGTCACCATCATCATGTGCCCTGTCTGGAGGTGTCAGTAACTATGTCTCTCCACATTTTCTGATCTCTCTTGTTATTCATCAGTTCTGTTGCTGTGCTTTTCCCATGCCATTTTGTCAAGCCATCTAAGATTTTCTCTCTTGGTCTACCTCTCCCTTTCTTTCCTCCAGTTCTTCTTTTCATCACAGCATATTGGCCAGATAATGTTTTCATTATATGGCCAAGGAACCTAAAGTAGCGTGCTTATTAAAGTTTGTCTCTCTTTGGCCTTCCTTAGGCATTTCTCATTTTAACGAATGAAGAAAGCCTAACACATTAAAAAAATAAACAAAGTGCAAGATAAAAATCAAGTTAGAAATCTATTCATGAACAAATTTTGTTTTATCTTCACTCTTTCTGTATCGGTGTGTCTGGCTATATTGTTGTGAAACAAAGGAATATGTGTAACTTACTGAAGTTGGGGTATATATGTGTTTTGTTCTGCAAGTACATAAAAGGGAACATGCACAACATATTCTCAAAACCATTTATTAATTACCAGTCACCATTATGAAATTTTTTCTCACACCAACCTGAAATTAATATGTATATATTTGTTCATCTATAAGTGGACCTTAGTGACAAAATCTCATGTGACAGAGATGTCTCAGACTGTTCTGCTTCTGCAAAATGTGTTTGCTGCTCTTCTTTTCTTACATCTGGCTGTCTTAATGTTGCCACAAACCATAGGCCTTTTGTGAAATGTGAAAAATGAATCATTATAACTGTGTATTCCTTAATGAAAAAAACAAAGCTGTTGCTACTCTTTTAAACAATCTAAACAACAAGCATATACTGCAACAAATCCATTTGTACATCCTTTACAGTTACTTCTTAATGTATGCCAGCCTCTTTAAAGGAGCAAACTGATCACTGTATTTAGTTCTAAAACATTTTTTGTAGTTTCTGCTTTCATGAAATTTATATGTTACATCTGCAAAGTTGCTTTTAATTAATTTTGAGCTCATTCCATCTCTTGTCATGACAAGTTGCATTTTGCCATCTTCTTTATGTGTCCAGCCATCTTGTTCATGACAAGCTGTCTCCTGCCTATCTCTTTGTTATTCATTTATCTTACCATAACAAGCTGTGTCCTGTCCATTTGTTAATGTTGTGTATCAATATTACCCCCATTTGTTAATATTGTTCATAAATAGTACCATAAAAAGCCATCTCCTAATGTTGTCCATCTGTCTTATCTTAACAAGCCATCACCTGCCTATCTGTTGATGTTGTCCATCCATCTCACTCTAACAAGTCCTCTCTTGCCTATCTCTTAATGTTGTCCATTGCCTGCCCATTGTTGTACTTCCATCTTATGACAAATTGCATCCTGCCAGTCTCTTAATGTTGTACTTCCATCTTATCCTGGCAAGCTGTCTACTGCCCATCTCTTAATGTTGTACATCCATCTTATCCTAGTAAGCTGTCTACTGCCCATCCCTTAATGTTGTACATCCATCTCTTCCTGGCAAACTGTCTACTGCCCATCTCTTAATGTTGTACATCCATCTCATCCTGGCAAGCTGTCTACTGCACATCTCTTAATGTTGTACATCCATCTCATCCTGGCAAGCTGTCTACTGCACATCTCTTAATGTTGTACATCCATCTTATCCTGGCAAGCTGTCTACTACCCATCTCTTAATGTTGTACATCCATCTCATCCTGGCAAGCTGTCTACTGCCCATCTCTTAATGTTGTACATCCATCTCATTCTGGCAAGCTTTCTACTACCCATCTCTTAATGTTGTACATCCATCTCATTCTGGCAAGCTTTCTACTAGCCATCTCTTAATGTTGTACATCCATCTCATCCTAGCAAGCTTTCTACTAGCCATCTCTTAATGTTAGAGTACATCCATGTACACGCTTGCTGATCTCAAGCTTACTGACTTTGATTTTGACCCTGCTAAGTGGTTTTCATTATATTTTTACATCACTTAATATACCTATATTACTTCAGCTGCTGCCTGGTGTGATTTTTAAAATTATTTCTACAATTTTATTTTATAATTTCAGTTAATTTAGATACAAATTGAATATCAGGGAAAACAAAACAGAGATCAGTGCACAGCTTCAAGTACCACACAGGTTCAAGGACCATACAGCTTCAGGTAACATACATCTTCAAGAATTACACAGCTTCAGGTAACATCCATCATCAGCTACCACATGCTTCAGGTAACACACACCTTCAACTATGGCACAGCTTCAAGTACCACACAGCTTCAACAACTGTGACAATAACTGTTGTAAAATTGGCAATTTTGCCAAAATACCGGGTTGTTGTTGTTGTCTTTTATATTGTTCTTACAGCTTATTGCTAACTTTTCCCTTCCTTCTTTTCTCTCCCTATCTGTTTTTATAATTCTTTCCTGTTAGATATAGCCAGGGTTGTTCTGTCCATTCATTTTTCATTTGTTTGAAGTTTGAAACTGTTTGTTACCTAAGTTGTATAGTACTTGAAGCTGTATGGTAGAGTTAGATGGATTTGTATGGTACCATTTATAAGTGGCAGAATTATTTTTGAATGACAAAAACATAAAAGATAATTCTGATGAAAGGAAGAGGAACAGTAAGAAAAAAAAAGGAAAATAACACTTGTGATGAAGAAAATAAATGACATTAAACTACTGATTATTAAAAATATCAAAAGCTTGTATTTCACCTGAATATTTAGACCAGTGAATTGTTTTTCTGCTTAGTGAGATATTTCACCACATCCAATTAAAAAATAAAAATGCTAGCAATTCTATGTACAGTCATAACAAAATAATCATGTCCTTAACTATTTAACTGTGAGAGTTAAAAAAAACAAACAATCAAAATACAAACATAACACAAAATGACAGACAAACAATCTTTCCTGTCCTGGAGCCAGTTACACATTAATTTTTCTAGTTGTTTGGGTATTTCTGCAAATCCTTATGAGATATTGGCATGGCATTCTGTTTATTTATAGCTGTAAGGAGTATCTGGTTGTCTAAGGTCAACCAGTGAAACATCTTTTACTCGCATTCTTGCATTTCTGGAAATGAAATATAAATGGCCAATAGTTTCTTCAAAATGAAACTAGTTCATGTTACCTTAAACATTATTCTGACAAATCAACTATGAGTACTTTAAGAGTAAACAAATAAAAAGCAGAGCATTTAAATGCTTGGAGGAGCAAGGAATTTGCTGAATGACAAACACATGGTTATTATGAAAAGTCAACTGCATTATTAAAATTAGAAAAAAAAAACCAAAACAAAAAATGATCATAATCACTACTGTATTCTAAATCATGAGTGTGATGCAGATTAAAACTGACTTAACAATAATGACACCTGTAATAAAAAGAAGGCTGTCTGTATGTACTTTACACAATAAACATAGAATGATTTTAATGAATCAAGTTGTGAGTGAGAATTTCCTCCTTGTCTCTTCCAAATCCTCGCTATCTGATTCATTCCTTGCCAATCATTATTTTACCTTTCCTTTTACCTCGACATCTTTCTTATTTAAATCACTCATGTATCATCACCATTTATTATTATTATTATTATATTTCATTAAAATTATTATTAAAGGAAATATAAATTACTACAACACAATTTTTTCTCTGACAGTGCTTCAGGAAAAACACACACACAAGAAATGTTCCTCTTTGTTGCAATTTTCCACCCCATGAAAGTAACAACACTGAATGCAGACCTGAACTGTACAAACTGCTAGAGAACATTAGACACCAGCTATTACTATCTAAACTGATTGTTTATTCAGTGAGGATATAAGGTCACTGCACTATTTAAAGTTAAAGAGATTTAGATTTCCCAGGCTGTGTCTTGCTCCTGCAAGTATCAAAATCTGCATTACCACCTTTTTACAAAAGAAATTCAAAGAAGCCAGTTGTGATGCTTTTATTGTTATAATTGCAATTACTGAATTAAACATGGCTTAAAGTCAAGCATTAAAAGAAACTCCATCCCTAAATCTGTTTGTTAATGGTGCAGACTTGTGGCTCACTACAAGACTGCTCTTAGTAACTGATTAGTATGACCAGAGCATTACAAAAAAAAAAAGTGTCAATGAGACAAAAGTCCTTGGACAAGTCACAATCACACTGATCAATATGTCTCTAAGCAAAGATCCACTCGAACAGTGTAGCACACTCAAATACATTGTAGTTTTCATCTTACTTACATCGTACATCCTTCCCGTGCCATTAAACATCACATAGGGCTCGCATGGTAGTTCACCACGTTTTCCTGTTTTCAGCAAGCTTTTTAACTGCATCAAGGGATTTTATGCCTCCACAGCTCTCCTGTAGCCTCTCGGTTGTAAGCAAGATGTCCTGCTGCTGATGCATCCTACTGCATATTATCAATGATGTCTTGCAGCCATCTTCACCTTGGTCTTCATCTCTTTCTTTTTCCCATTATGTACCCTTCCAAGATGATTTTCTCTAGATTATCATGACGTTTAATGTGTCCAAAATATTTAAGTTTTCTCTCTTTAATCCTCTTTAATAGCCAGCTTTCTTCAGTATTAAGTTCTTGTAGTATGGATATATTTGTTCTTTTCTGTGTCCATGATATTTGAAGAACTCTTCTGTAGCATTTACATTCAAAGGCATTTATGTGTTTCTCAGCTGTTTTGTTAAGTATCCATGTCTCACAGGCATATGTTGTGATAGGAAAGATGCATGTCCTTAAAAATCTCATTTCTGTAGTTCTGTCTGTTCCTCTTAATGGGTAGTTTCATTATTTTTGTTTTTTCTTGTTAATTTCAAGTCCTATTTTGCTAGCTGTTTTTTCTTGTCACTGATAAGACTTATGTTATCAGTAAAATCAAGATCTTCGAGTTGGGTTCCATATACCCATTCAATTCCTGTGTTACATGTGCAACATTTTTTCATTGTGAAGTCTATGGCAATTCCGAAAAGGAAGGGAGATAGTATACAAACTTGTTTCACACCTGCTTCAGTCTGGAGCCATTTGCTCATTCCTTCTTCCATGTTCACTGTACAAACAAATCCATTGTTTCCATCATCATATGATTAATTATCTGAGATTTACTGCACATTGTGCAACTGCCTAAGAGAAACCAGTTTAAAAGAAAAAGCTTGAAATTGGTGCCAGATAAATTCATAATAACAATTATGTTTACTTATGTAATAATTTACTCACTTTTTCACACAGTAAACAATTATGCCTCCAAGAATGAGTAGTAAACATACAGAACCAGCAACAGCACCAACTATTACAGGAATGTTGCTGCTATCTTCTGTAAATGAATAACAAAAATTAATAACTGTGGATTAAACCTAAGAAACAAATCTTGGAAAAGAGTTTTGGATATAATTTATATACCTGAGGTATTTCAAATTTGATTGCAAGCTTTTTTTCCTTTAATTTTTACCATTGTCTGAAGGTTCATTACTAATTTCACATTGTCTCTAATTTTATTTAAGTTTTTTTTTTTTATTGTTACTCCATTTAACAAAGGCAACTAGAAACAGCTTATTTTTTAGTGGATGTACTAAAAGAATGTGAAATAATCTTACTAAAGTTAAAAAAAATATGACTGTCTTACATTATAATGTAATCAATTAGAGGCAATGTATATGGCAAGGTACTAACAAGAAAACAGTTATGCTTACTAAGAGCTTACATATCAGCAGTGGTAACATTTCATTTCATTTCATTCCTCTGCATGTCCCTTGCGGAACTTTGCCTCCCAAACAGCACTCCTGTAGGCCTCTCGGTTGTGAGCAAGATGGCCTGCTGCTGCTGCATCCATTTCCAGATCATCAACGATGTCTTGCAGCCATCTTCGTTTCGGTCTTCCTCTTTTTCTTTTTCCCATTATGTATCCTTCCAATACGGTCTTCTCTAAATTATCATGACGTTTAATGTGGCCAAAATATTTAAGTTTTCTCTCTTTAATCCTCTTTACTAGCCAGCCTTCTTCAATATTAAGCTCTTGTAGTATAGATATATTTGTTCTTTTTTGTGTCCACGATATTTGGAGAACTCTTCTATAGCATTTACATTCAAAGGCATTTATGTGCTTCTCAGCTGTTTTGTTAAGTGTCCAGGTCTCACAGGCATATGTTGCGATGGGAAAGATGCATGCCCTTAAAAATCTTATTTTTGTGGTTCTGTCTGCTCCTCTCCCTACATGTCTGTAGTGGTAACATACAGACATGAAATGTGGACAATTAACAAATCACTAGAAAAGACAATAACAGCATATGAAATAAAATGTTACAGAAGGGCACTTAGAATGGATAGAATGAAAATCAAATAAAGAGACTCTGATGGGATTTGGTGTTGCAGAAACTGGCCATAAATATAAAAAAGCTGAGATACTTTGGCCACATCAAGAGACACAATAGCTTGGAGAGGTTGATGGTAAAAGGCATAGTGCCCGGCAAAAGAGAAAAAGGATGACATCGCCGCAGGTGGACTCAGGACATCACGGAAAGTCTGAATGTGTCATTATGAGACGCTGGTCAACTTGCGCAAGACCATATCACATTCAGGGAGACAGACATGTCACACAAATGAAAATCAATCAGACCATCCCTTTACCCTTATTTTCAATTGGCTTCGATGTGCTTCTGTCCAAACACTGAAGAGGAGAGTAGGAGCCTTTTCCCTCTGTGTACATACCTGGAAGATTGAAGAGATAGAAACTAGTGCAGGTAAAATTTTTCATGTACATATGGATTGTTTATTTCTGTACACAGGCAGGATGTGGCTCAAGATCAAACCTAAATTAGATACATTAAAAATTCACCAGTGAATGCTAAGTCAGGTTTGGATATTGGGATTTTTTCCTTGATCTGCATATTCTTTAAAAACATCCAATCCCATAACTAAATGTCAGCCTAGATAAAATTACATTGAACGGAATTGAAACAGCTGTGAATCTAATGGCTAACAACAAAGATGCAGGTGAAGATGAAATAACAGCTTAAATGTTAAAAGCTATTAACAGTGACAACATGAGCCAACTACAGAGAATGTCTAATAAAATTTGGAAAGAAGAAAAAGTCCCTTCTAAATGGAATAAAAAAGGAATCATTGTTAAAATACCAAAAAAGGCAACCTTAAGTATTATTCTTAGAGTAAAGATGTAGTTGAGACAGCTTCTCCCTTTCACAATCCCGCTTGTTCTTCTCTCATTGCAGTATCCACTATATCTTTAAGTCTATTCTGAATGACTTTGCAAAATACCTTTGACACAATTGATAGTAATGTTATTCCTATCCAATTATTGCGGTCACTAAAGAACATATTGAAAAGCAAAAACCATTAATCCTGAACTTCATAGACTTTAAAAAGGAATTTGATAGCATATACAGAGATTTACTGTGGAGAATTTTAAGAATATATGGAATACCATCTAAAATTGTCTATGTCAAGAAGGATCTCTACAATTTGTGCAATAAACACAGAAGAAATGAGTGAATTGTTCCAGACTGAAACAGGCATGAAACAAGGATGTATACTATCTCCCTTGCTTTTTGGAATTGCCATAGACTTCGTAATGAACAAATGCTGCACAGGTAAAACCAGCATTGACTGGGTGCATGGGGGCCAACTAGAAGATCTTGATTTTGCAGATGATGTAACTCTGTCAGTGACAATGTGAATTCAGTTCAAGAAAAAACAGATACCCTGTCTTCACTGGCTAGCAAAATAGGACTTGACAAGGAAAAAACACAAATAATGAAACCTCTCATTAATCAAGAAGAACAAATATATGTAAAAGGAACAGTTGTTGAAGAAATACATCAATCTGCATACCTTGTCAGCTACATAGACCAGGATGATGACACCAGAATGAACGAATGAATAATCTTTATTTTTAAAGGGTAAAGAATTGGGCACGCAGGCCTGTCTTACATGTGATCAGAAAAAGGTGATGGACATATGTCAGTCATGTGATGAGAAGAAACAGTCAGAGAATTTCAAAATAAGCTATCAAATGGAACACAACAGGATGAAGAAGATGTCAGCCATGTGAAACTCTAAAAAGGACATTATTAATAGAGACCAAATTAGTAGGCATAAAATCTCTTGATTTACCATGATTCTACCAAGAGAGCTCAGTGTGATATTTAATGGCATGGGAAGGATGTAAGATAGTCCATTATGAAAATAAAATGGAACTTACCCACAGGACACTGCTTGCATGAGCTTGACTTCACTTGGTCCTGATAATATCCTTGCTCACAATACAGGCATATTCCATTACCAGCAAAGTAAGTGCCAGGTGGACAGTCCACTGAAATACATGTTTTTATTATTAAGCTACAAGGGATTTTTTTTTTTTGGGGGGGGGGGGGTAAGATACTGTCAGTTTTTGCAATCAGTGACTGATAGATGACATGCTAGCATCAGGGTTGGCAACCAATAGATGACATGCTAGTATCAGGTTTGCCAACCAACAGATGACATGCTAGCATCAGGATTGGCAACCAATAGATGACATACTGGCATCAGGATTGGCAACCAATAGATGACATGCTGGCATCAGGATTGGCAACCAATAGATGACATAATGGCATCAGGATTGGCAACCAATAGATGACATAATGGCATCAGGATTGGCAACCAATAGATGACATACTGGCATCAGGGTTGGCAACCAACAGATAACATGCTAGCATCAGGGTTGGCAAATCACAGCTGATCAAGAATGTTCCACCTCTCTATTGGCCCCCCTTGGGCCTAGCCAGGCTAATGGGATAGGGATCACCATAGTCCCCAGGGTGGTGGAGCCTGCTAAAGAAGTATTGCACATCCCCTGCTTTTTAGCTTCACTCAGGGACTGATAAAATGGCTGCCATAACCCACTCCCAAGCTGACACAACGCTGTGCCTCACTATCCTCACCGCATCAGCTGCAAAGAACACCAACTTGCTGCTCCAGAGAAAGAATGATCTTTATTTTTAAAGGGTAAAGAACTGGGCACGAAGACCCATCTTACATTCTGCCCTTCATCACTCCTTCATTCATTCTTCCCACACACTCCATTTAAAACAAGTATACAAGGTAGAGAGACAGAAGAGAAAGAAGGATTGATTGATCTTTGATTGATCTTTATTTCAAAAGGGTTAAGAATTGGGCACACAGGCCTGTCTGACATTCTGCCCTTTATCATACATCTTTCACTCTATTCCAGACATTCTACAAATATGCTGTTCATATAACAAACATAACTAACATTGAAGCTGAGAGACATAAAATATAACAATTACGTTTTGCTCTTAAACATTCACTCAGTACAGAAGTAACTACATACATTATAAATGACTATCTACTAAACAAAATTTTTGGGACTATTCAGAAAACAATTGTATTCGGTGTCTGTAAGAGCAGCTTAAGATAACTTTTAAGTTTTATAATTCATGGAGGCATGTAGTCGACATCAAATAGATATTGGGAAAGCTTGTAGTTGTAGGAAGGAGTATAATTTATATTTTTTTATATAGGATGGGAGGGTATTCCAAAGATACAAGGAGAGAGAGAGAGAGAAAAAAGAAGAAGAAATTATAAGATATATATAAAAGTGGATATTATTAAATGTAATATTTTGCTAATATATTCCCAGTTAAATCAGGCACACCTTCATTCTTTAACTAGTAAAAATGCTTTTTTCCTTTAAAAGAAAATAATAATTTTAGAGCAGAGCACTGTAATATGTCAGTCATGTGCTGAGAAAAAAAACAACCATAGAATACCAAACAATCCTATCAAGTGGAACACAAAAGGCTGAAGAAAAGGAGGTTGACCACATGAAACTCTAAAAGAGACATTTAAGAGAGGCCAGTTTAGTGGGAATAACATCCCTTGACGAGGCTGAAAAGCTTGCTGAAAACAGGAAATCTTGGCAAACTACCATGTGAGCCCTATGAGACATTTAATTGCATGGGAAGGATGTAAGATGTAAGAAGAGCATTGCAAATAAGTACAGTCTACATAAGAGTGATGATGATTTATAGCTTTATAGTATTTCACTCCAAGTTTTTCTCTCCAGACTTCAGCCTTGCTCAAAATAAATCCGTGAAATGACATAAGCTGAAGGAACACTTCTGGCTGTTGTTGTTGTTAAGGAGCTATGTGTAGAATGTATAAAATCGGAAAAAAGTAGGAGCAGCTTTATTACTTAACGATTACAAAGTTGTGACGTTTCGGCGTGAGCCTTAATCATACAAAAACATACAGGACGAAGAAATAGAGAGAGGAGATAAAGTATAGATTCACATGAATACTGTTTAAAAAAAAAAAAAAATTTTTTTAAAGGAGTACTTAGCTGTAAATTGCAAGGTGTGGCTTGTCCGGCGGTGTGTGTCAGGAATGGATCTGGTAGGACGTGGAAATTGTTTAAATAGAGACCTGTGACATGTAGTCGGTGGGTTGTAACTGGGGGTGGTGGATGGGGAACCGAGAGAGAGTGACGCACTACTGGCCTAGCTAGGAGAAATTGAAACAGGTGATTGGGGAAGAGGGGTTGCAGAGAAGAGGGGTTGCAGAGAAAATAGCGGGGTTGCAGAGTGATGCTGTGAGGAAGTTTGAAAAGTAAGAAGGGCTGGATTTAGTGGAGAGGTACTATAATGATTGAAGAAGATGATGTTACGTGTAACTAAACAGCGAGTTTAACCCATGTGGTTCCAGCGTCCCATAATTTTGAATGCTGCGGTTCTCAAGTGCCAGGCGGCTTGTGTCATCTGCGTGACATTGTTTAATGGCTGTTACCAGAAAATCAGATTTGCCTCTGTGGTTGGGGCCATTGAAATGATTTGGGACTAGTTTCGAAGCATGCTGGGTGATGTCGTACAGATGTTTTTGCATGCGGTCCCCTAATCTGAGGCCAGTCTCACCGATATATCTTCTTCTTCTTCTTCAATCACAACCGATATATTTTATCCTGCATCTTTTGCAAATGATGACATATATCACATGCGAGTCCCGAAATGTGATATATGTCATCATTTGCAAAAGATGCAGGATAACATATATCGGTGAGACTGGCCTCAGATTAGGGGGCCGCATGCAAAAACATCTGTATGACATAGCCCAGCATGCTTCGAAACCAGTCCCAAATCATTTCAATGGCCTCAACCACAGAGGCAAATCTGATTTTCTGGTAACAGCCATTAAACAATGTCACGCAGATGACACAAGCCGCCTGGCACTTGAGAACCGCAGCATTCAAAATTATGGGACGCTGGAACCACATGGGTTAAACTCGCTGTTTAGTTACACGTAACATCATCTTCTTCAATCATTATAGTACCTCTCCACTAAATCCAGCCCTTCTTACTTTTCAAACTTCCTCACAGCATCACTCTGCAACCCCGCTATTTTCTCTGCAACCCCTCTTCCCCAATCACCTGTTTCAATTTCTCCTAGCTAGGCCAGTAGTGTGTCACTCTCTCTCCCCTCCCCAGTTCCCCATCCACCACCCCCAGTTACAACCCACCGACCACATGTCACAGGCCTCTATTTAAACAATTTCCACGTCCTACCAGATCCATTCCTGACACACACCGCCGGACAAGCCACACCTTGCAATTTACAGCTAAGTACTCCTTTAAAAAAAATTTTTTTTTTTTAAACAGTATTCATGTGAATCTATACTTTATCTCCTCTCTCTATTTCTTCATCCTGTATGTTTTTGTATGATTAAGGCTCACGCCGAAACGTCACAACTTTGTAATCGTTAAATAATAAAGCTGCTCCTACTTTTTTCCGATTTTATACATTATGGTATCACAGCTTTACTGCAGTGCTTAGTGTATAGTTGTATACTTATACACCAATTATTGTGTTACTATGTGTAGAATGTTCTTAACAGCCAACACTATTAGAAAGATAGAACACACTATTATGTCAAAGTACGAGTAGGTTACAGCGGTTTGTTGTTTGAAGCCTCAAATAGCAAACTCCTGACAGACTCTACAGTCATGTGGAACCATTCCCTCATTAGCCTGGTTGAACTTGTTAATATAGGTAGCAATGAAAAGGTGGGAGAAAGTCTTGATGAGATCCAGTTTGTGGAGAGTAATAAGTAAACCATCACTCTGGCACAGGCATGCTTGCTCCCAAACCATTTCAGTAGGGATCCACCAGCACTGAAGAAAATTATGAGGTTTGCATGATAGATTGTGACAAACTGAACTCACTATGGAAAAATTCTATATAAAAAGAACTAGTCCTAAGACACTCTAATGGATTACTCTAATTGACAGATATTTCTAAAGTATTATTTATAAATGAAATAACTGACCTTTATTTTTGTTGGAAAGCATAGAATTATTCTACAAAGGTAACAATAATTTATGAAAATTTCCTTGTAAAATTATGAGATTCCCAAGCAAATACTAAATTATATTTTGCTTTCTTTCATCTTATTCTTCAAATCATCAAGATACTAAACCAAAAACAAGGGCAACATAATTTCTGGAAACATTTGCACTAAGTAAAAGCTCTTCTATTTATTTCCTCACTGGCTGAAATGTTTTCCTAATGGACTACAAATGAAGAGCTCCTTAAAGAAGTTTGAGAACAATGAAAACTAGTTAGAATGAAAAGAAAAAAGACAATCAAAATTTCTTGTACATGTCATTAGAAGACACGCTGCTGGCGAGATTCTTCAGTTGCCGTGCGTGGAGTGGGTTCCTCCTGGCCAGTGAAGAAAGGTGCAAATGGGCTTGCCGTGCGGCACCACTGTGGAACAGGTGAAAGAAAGGATAAATGAAGTAAACAGTAGTCAAATCACGGCACCTCTGGTCTGGGGGTCGGCCTAAGTGCACTCATATCGGGCGAAATGCCTGCAAGACACTGCTGGCAAGATTATTCGGATGCTGCACGTGGAATGAAGTTCTGCCCAGCCAATGAAGAATATGAGGAAAAGCAATTAGTGTTGCTGTGTGGCATCGATGTGAAAAGGTGATGCTGGATAAAGTGAAGCTTATTCGGTATATCCAGTAGTATCACAGCGAGAGCTACTCATACCACAGCGCCTTTGCTCTAGAGGTCGGCCACGTCCAAAATACACCCATACTGGTGAAATATGCCTAAACCGGCTTACACCAGGGGTGAAACTTGATGGCTATGCATATCAAGGTACCTCTGATCTAGAGGTTGGTCATGTCCTAAACATTCCATACTGGGATAATACGCCTATATGTCGAGGTTTTCCGATGAGAAAGTCTATCTCTAGGTTAGATGGGCAACCACTTCTCACCCAGCAGGGATATCCTCATATCCATAACATGTCAAGATTTTCCGGTGAGAAAGTCCAACTCTAGATCAAACTGGTGCAATGAAAACCATGATCACCAGTGCTATCCTACAAGACACAAGCTGACAGAAATAATAATGGACCTACACATCTTACATCCTTCCCATGCCGTTAAATGTCACATAGGGCTCACATGGTAGTTCACCAAGTTTTTCTGTTTGTGGCGAGCTTTTCAACCTCATTGAGGGATTTTATACCTACTAATTTGGCCTCTCTTAACAGTGTCTTCCTTAGAGTTTCACGTGGTCATCATCTTTTTCTTTCTTCTTTTTTTTTTGCTACACTTCAACAAAAAAAATCCTGTCTTCTGTTTCTACTGATAAAAGCTGAATGTGTGTATAACACATAAACAATACAATGACTCACTACAGAATCCATTATAGAAGCCCGATCCATCTGGGCATGCCAACAATAGCTGTGTTGTCTCAACTTTCCCAATATAAGTTACGCCACGCACAGTCACATTAGATGCTTCAGCAGACTTTTGTACAAATTCTCGAATCATTGCCTCTGTGTCATTATGCTTCTGTATCAGTCCTGCTGACTCTTGTCCTGAAAGAAAGAAAGTGCATATTTCTGCATCTATCTGCTATCACTGAGGTTATAATAAATGGCTCTATTTAAAGTAAGCATTTGTTTCTTTTCCTTCAGATACGTTAAATGCCTAGGTCAGAGGTTCTCAAATTATGTACTCTGAATTTCCTGAAAGTTGGAGGGTTTTGTTCAGGAGTTGTGGACTGACTATCACAAAAGATTAAAATATGATAAAGTTAACACAAAAATAAGTAAACATCCAACATATTAACATTTCATATTTAACTTTTCAGTCTATTCTCAATCAGGATATATTGAAGCAGTCATTATTTATCTCTTTTTTTTTTCCTAGGAAATGCCAGATTTTTATTACACACCATTTGGTTAAAATAATTATGTCATTTCTTGAAAAGCATAATGGCATTCAGCATTTAAGTACAGTTTTACTTAAAATCAAAGTCATCTCCATTCATTATTTGCTATAATTTGGTTCATGAGAAAGACTTTTGACAAAATTTAATTTAAAAATATCAGGCAAAATGTTTGATTTATGAAGCTTAAAATTATGGATGTCAGATTAATATAAGCACAATTCATTGTCAAGATCTAATTTATTGAAAAGGCAAGTAGCATGAAACTTTCAGTTATATTCATCTTCATTTCTTCTTCACAATATCATTCTCTTTGCCTCCCTAACAGCACTCCTGTAGGCCTCTCGTTTGTGAGCAAGATGGCCTGCTGCTGATGCATCCATTTGCAGATTATCAATGATGTCTTGCAGCCATCTTCGCTTTGGTCTTCCTTTCTTTCTTTTTCCCATTATGTACCCTTCCAAGACAGTCATCTCTATATTATCATGACATTAAATGTGTCCAAAATATTTAAGTTTTCTCTCTTTAATCCTCTTTACTAACCAACCTTCATCAATATTAAGTTTTTGTAGTATGGATATATTTGTTCTTTTTTGTGCCCGTGATATTTGAAGAACTCTTCTGTAGCATTTACATTCAAAGGCATTTATGTGTTTCTCAACTGTTTTGTTAAGTGTCTAGGTCTCACAGGGATATATTATGATGGAAAAGATGCATGCCCTTAAAAATCTTATTTTTGTAGTTCTGTCTGTTCCTCTCCACAGATTCTTTAGTTGTTTTACTTTCTGAAGAGTGATAGATGTCCTCCTTTTAATTTTTCACATTGTATCTCCATTATTAGCTAGTAGTGATCCAAGATATTCAAATCTCTCCACTTCTTCCAGTTTTTCCTCATTTATACATATTTCAACTGCCTTGTTTGTTTTGTCAGTTGTCATCAATTTAGTTTTCTTTGCATTAAGATAGAGGTTTTGCTCTTCGCTGTTCTTACAGACTGACATAATTAGTTTTTCCATTCCTTTTTGTGTTGTGGACAGTAATACATCAGCTTATCTAATCTCTTGTATTTCATAACCTCCAATTGTTATGGCATCGTAATATTTTTTGTCTACACCTTCTCTGACATTCTTCATTATATTTTCAGTATATAAACTTCACAATATACTGATTCTTATAGTGGAACTTTCTTGGCCTATTTGCAGAAGAACTTATGCCTTGCCACTGTTTCTAATTATTTACACAAAGTTTTTTTTGTTTTGTTTCTTTTTTTTTTTTCAACTTTTGTGTGGTGTTACAAGACAGTATCTTAGATAAAAGTAATGTTTACTACTGATCATTCATTTTCACTCAAAACTGACACAGAGAAAAACTAGACAAATTATGTTTTCTTCTGCAGTTATCACCAAATGATTGTTAGTTTCATCCTGAACCCACTAAGCAATACCAGGTACTCCTGTTTTACAGCAGATTTTATGGTAAACTCATAGGACAGGTCAAGTTAATCCCATTATGCCTTGGAGACACCTAGGGGATATGGTGTTAATGCCCATATTTTCCTTGACCTCTCTGTACACTGGAGGGTGATGTGGTCAATGTCATACCTGGCTGTCCTTCCTTCACTAGCTTCAGTAGAAACCAGGTGCCTATTTCTACAGCTGCTGAATGACTAGAGCACATCCATCTGATTCAAACCATCAACTTTTGTCATGAGAGACTAGTGCACTAACCATTTGGCCACTCAGAAACCCATACTCATTGGATAGGTCACATAGTATTCCCTAAGAGCTATGTAATATTTATAACTAGTGGCTACACTTATTTTTTTCTGTTTATGTTTACACAATGAAGCAATGTCAGGTAACATAAACATTACAAATTAACATGATATATATAAGTAACTTTTCAATAAACAAGTTCTGGATCACATAATATTTGAAAATTGATTGAATCATTTAGAACCAGTCAGCGTATCAGGCACCACAGAGTGGCAAAAATTACAGTCAACATTTTTCAGTGTGCTCACCTTTTCTGAATAACATGCATTTTATGTTTCTTTAGCTAGCCTACCTGACATACTTCCCAAATATTTTTGACCAGCATCTTTAGTTGTCACTATGGCTTCTATTTCCAAGGTTTCTATGAAAAAAAAACAACATAAAACTTTGTATTATCTTTACATCTTGATTTCACATTGTGATACAGACAAAAAGCCTGATCCCCATTGAAAAGATGACAGTAGAGACTGGTCTTGTCTTGTCTTGTTTCCTTCCTCACATACCTTTCAATGATGAGGGGAAAAAAACAGATATTTTGACAGAACTCAGTGATCTGCTTCATATAATGGAATATTTAAGGTTTATGTAACTTTCTCTAAATTTCTTGCCTGGGCAGTCTCATCCTCTGTTTCTTATCACACATGGCATGAGTTTTGTTGTAATTTACTGTTTGGTGGGCAATCATGTAACAGGGCCAAACCATCTGACTTGCTGTTTCTGGATGTAATGTAATACTGGTGTTACTCCAACTCTTGTCTTGACATAATTTCTGATTTGGTACCTTCTTGTAACATTTAGTATAGTCCTTAAACATCTCATTTCTGTCATGATTTTCATTTTGTTCTTGGATGCCAGTCTCCATGTTTGACACTAATAACACACAACTGGGTAAAAAACTGTGTTGTACAGCGCTCTTTTTGTTTCGTTTGATGCATTTGTTCTTCAGTAAAAAAGTCATTTGTCAAATGACCTACTTTGCTTTTTTGTATCTGTTCTCAATTTTTGGTATCAGTTTTCCCAGAAGATAATGCTGTACTTCCTATGTATTTCCCTTGTTTCAAAGGCTGATTGTCTCAGGATGATCTTCATTGGGATTTCTTCTCTGGTAAAGGTTACAACCTCTGTCTTTTCAGCGCTGATTTTCACATTGTGGTTTTTACATGCCCTTGCTAAGTTAATAGGTGCTGGGGTTAGAAAGTTAGAAAGGATCATCATCTTTGCATTCTGAATGCATCCACAAATGCTCTTATCTCTGCTTAAACATTTCCATCAGCAAGCAATGACTGAAAATGTCCTGTGTTAACCGATCATCCTTCCAATGCTTTTAAATAACTGTTCATGTTTAGCCACACCAAATTTCACCCCGAGCTCCTCCTTTCTGGATGAGGAATCTGATTCACTGTTGTCACTGAAGTTTTCTGTCTACCTGCCTCCTCTTATCATCTTATTTCTAGATGAGGAATCTGATTCACTGTTGTCACTGAAGTTTTGTCTACCCAGCTCCCTTATCATCTTATTTATGGATGAGGAATCTGATTCACTGTTGTCACTGAAGTTTTGTCTACCCAGCTCCTCTTATCATCTTATTTATGGATGAGGAATCTGATTCACTGTTGTCATTGAAGTTTCCTATCTACCCAGCTCTTCTTATCATCTTATTTATGGATGAAGAATCTGATTCACTGTTGTCACTGAAGTTTCCTATCTACCCAGCTCTTCTTATCTTTTTACATCCTTCCTGTGCTGCTAAATGTCACATGGGGCCCGCATGGTAGTTCACCAAGATTTCCTGCCTTCTGCAAGTTTTTCAGTCTCATCAAGGGATGTTATGTCCACTGAACTGGCCTCTCTTAACAATGTCCTCTTTAGAGTTTCACGTAATCGACCTCTTTTTCTTCGACCTGTTGTGTTCCACTTGATAGCTTGTTTGGGGATTCTCTGATTGTTTCTTCTCATCACATGACTGATATGTGTCCATCTTCTTTTTCTGATCACCCATGAGACAGATTGTTGTTTGGTCATTTGTCTTATCTCTGCATTACTCCTCTTATAGCATTTATAAATTTCTTGTGATCATGTCCATCCATAGATCTCAATTTTGATGTTCTCCATCAACTTTGTTTGTGATTTTCTGTAATGTCTGCTGTCAGACTGCCCTTTATTTTTATTCTTGGTCTTCCTCTTTTTGTCATCCTAATTCCTGTTTTCACTGGCTCTTGTCTGACACTCCTCATTAGTCACTTTGACTGAGTAAAGTATTTTTAATACTAGTCATTACATATAAAACTTTCCAGAACAAAGAGCTCCTTTTTTTTCAAGTACTATATTTATAAATATGTAGTTAGATATAGATGAATTATGAAATTCTTACAGCACAGCCATAATCACAACAGCAAAAGCAAGTGCTTGACTGCAAAAAACAAATATAAAAGCATGGATATCGGATAACACATGGAAATACATACATGAAAGATGAGCAGCCAAATTAGACATGTTGAATGTAAAGACAGATCTTGGAAAAGATTTGGCAAAAGCAACACACAAAGAACTAGACAATAAAGTAAAAACTTCAGCTAGAAGGATAAAAGAGAATATATGGACAATATGGTGAAAGAAACAGAGAAACCAAAAACAGGAGACAACAAAACTCTATATAACATATAAAAGGTTAACAGGTACTATTACATCCAAAGAAAAACCAGTCTTTAGCAAAACTTGCACCCTATTAACATCAAGTAAAGACCAAAAGCAAAGATGGGCCACTGCCAAGAAATACTTAATTGATCACAACCAAAAGATTTGATAAACCTTGAAAATGACTTAACAATCCTACAACTCTTCTTCTTCGTTCGCTTCTACCACCAAGACTGCCCTATGATCCTACTGAATTTATACCTATGGTCCTCATTAAGTCCCGTGGTCCCCCGTTTGGTCCCCGAAAGGACCACATGATATCCCTGAGAGGACCACAAGAGGTTCAGAGTATTGCAGGGCTTGAGTCTGTATTCTTGGTGGGTCTCAGAAGCGGGATTGCGTGACACCATAGTTTTCGTTGCACCAGTTTAGTCTAGAGTTGGACTTTCTCACCGGAAGACCTCGACGTGTTTTGGATATCAGTATATTCCCGCTGGGTGAGAGGTGGTAGCCCACCCAGGCCTGAGTCAGACTTTCTCACCGGAAAAACTTGACGTGTTTTGAGATACCTGTGTATCACCGCCAGGTGAGAGGTGGTTGCCCATCCAGTCCAGTGTTGGACTTTCTCACCGGAAAACTTCAGCGTGATTAGGATATGCATACCAGGCGGGTAAGAGGCACCTTAAAACCTCTCGCTCCCGCTGCCTTGCGAGTAGGATAGGGAGTCCAAAGGCTAGCGGAGTCCATACACAAACCGACAAAAGACAACGGGAAACCACTGTTGTAGCTCCCAAGAACAATTATGCTTGGTCAGAGTAATAGATTTGTCATGAATGACGTTAATGGATGTTCCTTTGGAACAATCTCATCCGGTAGGGCAGCTTGTGAGCTACAGGTGAGGCCAGACCATCATCAAGCTACTGGTGGCAAAACTAACAAGTTCAAAATAGCAACATGGAATGTTAGAACTTTATTCCAGGCTGGAAAATTAGAAAATGTAAAGAGGGAAATGGAAAGGATGAAGATCAACATATTAGGAATGAGTGAAGTTGAGGAATGAGTGAAGTTAGATGGACAGGTGCAGGAAAGATAAACTCTGATAAATAAATATATATATATATACATATATATAATAACTCTTATCAGTAATAATGTGAATTTCATGCGAGAAAAAACAGATAGCCTGTCTTCACTGGCTAGCAAAATAGGACTTGAAATTAACAAGGACAAAACAAAAATAATGAAAATTCCTCTCAATCAGAATGGAAAAATACACATAGAAGGGACAGATATTGAAGAAGTCAATCAATTTGCATACCTTGGCAGCTACATAGACCAGGATGGTGACACTAGAAAGGAAGTTAGAATCAGAATTGCAAAAGCAGCATCAATCTTCAAGAATCTTGAGAACATATGGAATTCAAAAGTTATAAGTTATAAGTTACAAAAACCAAGTTAAGACTATTCAATTCAAATGTAATGTCCACTCTCATTTATGCATGCGAAAGCTGGAAAACAACTAAAGAAATAGAAAAGAAATTAGACTCTTTTGAAAACAAATGCCTAAGGAAAATACTTGGCATCAAGTGGAATGAATTCAAGAACAATGCAGAGATAAGACAGATGACTGAACAACAACCAGTCTCATGGGTGATCAGGAAAAGGAGATGGACATATGTTTGTCATTTGATGAGAAGAAATGATCAGAGAATCCCAAAACAAGCTATCAAGTGGAACACAACAGGCCGAAGAAAAAGAGGCAGACCGCGTGAAACTCTGAAGAGGACATTATTAAGAGAGGCCAAATTAACAGGCATAAAATCCTTTGATGAGGTTGAAAGACTCGCCGAAGACAGGAAAAATTGGCAAACTACTTTGCGAGCCCTATGTGACGTTTAATGGCACGGGAAGGATATAAGATATATAAGAATATATTCAGGAAGTGAGAAACATGAATGAGGAGTAGGAATGATATTTGACGAACAAACAGCAAGGACAATTGTAGGATATTTGAACATCTTGGACCAATTCCTGCTAGCCCAACTGAAGGGACGACCAATAAAAATAAATGTTATACAAGTATATGCTCCAACATCTGAAAGTTCTGAGGAAGATGTACAGATATTTTATAATGACATAGAGACAGCCCTAAAACACACAAAGTCACATGAAGTTACCATAGTCATGGGAGATTTTAATGCCAAAGTTGTTAAAGGAAGAACTTCAGACATTGTTGGTGACTATGGACTGGGGGAGAGGAATGACAGAGGTTGTAAATTAATTGAATGGGCAAGAATACACAGCATGATTGTAGGAAACACCTGGTTTAAACAACATCCTCGAAGACTGGCAACGTGATGCAGCCCAGACAAAAAGACTTTTAACCAGATAGACTACATATTAATCAACAAACAATTCCCCAATGCATTACTGACAACAAAAACCATGCCAGGAGCTGACTGCAATAGCGACCTTGACCCACTCTGTGGAAAAATTAGAATAAAGCTAAAGAAAGCATGCAGAAAAGTGAGAAACATCAAACTGAATACAGAACTTAAAAATGACCAAGAACTGTGAGAAATATACAAAGTTATTATTACAAATAGATACAATGCAATAGCAAAGATAAATAGTATAGATGAACAATGGGCAATGTTGAGAGATTCTATCCACAACTGTTAAGGAGATAATACCACCAAAAAAAAAAGCCCATAAAAATAAATGGATGACAGATGACATCTTAGGACTGATGGACAAGAGGAGGAGGAGTAAAAATAATGAGGAAAAATATAGCAAGATAAATAAAGAAATAAGATGCAAATGCAGAGAAGCAAAAGAAGTGTGGTTAAATGAACAGTGCAGACAGATAGAGGACTCTCATAATAAAGACAGCAAAAACATGCACAAACAAATTAGTGAACTCACAGGCAAGAAAACAAAATATACCACAGGATGCCTGAAATCAAAAGAAGGTAAAATGTTAATGGGAAAAGAAGACATTATGGACAGGTGGACATAGTATATCGTTGAGCTATATAGAGGAGAAAGATCAGAATTAACACTAGATACTGAAAACTGTGATGGACCACCAATACTTGAAGATGAAATCATAGATGCCATCAAACACATGAAGAAAGGAAAAGCGACTGGGCCTGATAATATAACAATAGAAGAAATAGAGCCACTAGAAGAGACAGGAATAAAAATAATAACCAAGTTACTAATTGACATTTACAACAGTGGTTATATTCCCAATGACCTGATTAAATCCACGTTTATAGCACTACCAAAGAAACCAGGTGCAAAGGAATGTGATGACCACAGGACTATCAGCCTCTCATTTCACATAACGAAACTACTTCTGAGAATCATTATGAGAAGAACAAGGGAAAAGATAAAAATGGAAATAGCAGATGAACAGTTTGGATTTGTTGAAGGAAAGGGAACACATAATGCCATTTAAGCTTTACGAACACTAACAGAGAGAGCTTTAGAAGTACAGAAAGATCTCTACTTATGCTTCATTGATTACACCAAGGCATTCGACAAGGTGAAACATAATGAAATTATTAAAATGCTCGAAGACATCATTATAGACGACAAAGACCTGAGGATTGTAAAACATCTATACTGTCAGCAAAAAGCAGCAATTCGGGTTGAAAATAGAACTGGAAAATATCAACCTATAAAACAAGGGGTGCGACAAAGATGTGTACTATCTCCAGACCTTTTTTCTCTGTACAGCGAGAATATTCTACGAACAATCATCACAGAACCAGGCATAAAAATTGGAGGATACAGTATTAACAACCTTCGGTATGCTGGTGACACAGTACTGATAGCTGAGAACCAACAAGACCTGCAAAATCTCTTGGATAAAGTCGCCAAAGAAAGTGAACAGAAAGGCCTTACTTTGAACATCAAAAAGACAGAGACTATGGTTATATCTAAGAAACAGAATCCACCAGCATGCAGTATAAAATTAAATGGAACTATTCTATAGCAGGTGGAGAAATTAAAATACCTTGGAGCAGTAATAACTTCAGATGGGTAATGCAGAACAGAAATTAGGAACAGAATAGGCCAAGCAAAGACTGCACTTCAGAGAATGAGAAACATATTAACCAACACATCCTTATCAATGAATGTTAGAAAACGAGTCCTAAAATGCTATATTGAACCTATCTTGTTATATGGAAGTGAATCATGGACAATAGGCAGGTCTGCACAAAAATCATTGGAAGCAGCAGAAGAAATGTGGTTTATTAGAAGAATGTTGCAAATCCCCTGGACAGCAAAAATAACTAATGAAGAATGTATGAGAAGAGCTGGAGAGACAAAAAAACCTTGTCAAAAAGATAAGAGAGCGACAATGTACTTTCATAGGACATGCAATGAGAGGAGAGGGCATTGAAAATATTATAACAACAGGAAAAATAGAAGGAAGAAGATCAAGAGGAAGACCAAGAGAAATGATATTGGACAGTCTGACGGGATGGTGTGAGAGGAGATCACCAACTGAGCTGATGGCCTGCACGAAGGATCGTGTACTCTAGAAACTCATAATAGCCAACACCAGTCGGCATGGCACCTGATGATGATGATACATCCCTGCCGGTTGAGAGGTGGTTGTTGCCTATCTGGTCCAGTGTCTCCAACTTCAGCATTTTGTGGTCGTGGCCGCTACCCTTCCTAGTTGTGACCAGGATGGAGCTTTTTTCCAGGAGGACGAATCCTCGCCACTAGTGACTTCCACCCCTGGGTTGAGCCGGTTTAGGCATATTATCCCAGTATGGGCGTGTTTGGGACGTGACCAACCTCTAGAGCAGAGATACCGTGACATGCATAGCCTTCAAGTTTCACCCCTGGTGTGAACCGATTTAGGCATATTTCACCAGTTTGGGTATATATCGGGCGTGACCGACCTCTAGAGCGGTGGCGTGACATGCCTAGCCATCAAGTTTCAAATCCTACAACTAAATATCAACCTAGATGAAATTACATTGAACGAAATTGAAACAGCATTTAATCTAATGGCTAACAACAAAGCTGAAGGTGAAGATGAAATAGCACCCGATATTTTAAAAGCTATCAGTAGTGACAACATGAGACAACTATAGAGAAGGTTTAATAAACTTTCTTCTAAATGGAAAAAGGAATCATTGTTAAAATACCAACAAAAAAAGGCAACCTTAGCGACTGCAGTGAGTCAATAATAAGTTAAATAATAACCGTACTATCAGTTGTATAAAAAATTTTGCGAAGTCATTCAGAATAGACTTACAAATATAGTGGATACTGCAATAAGAGAAGAACAAGTGAGATTTTGAAAAGGGAGAAGCTGTCTCAACTACATCTTTACTCTAAGAATAATACTTGAAGAACATATTGAAAAGCAAAAACCATTAATCCTGAACTTCATAGACTTTAAAAAGGCATTTTACAGCATACACAGAGATTCACTGTGGAGAATTTTAAGACTATAAGGAATACCATCTAAAATTGTCTACATCATTAAGGGTCTCTACAACGGATATGTTTGTGCAGTCAACATAGATGGAAGAATGAGCAAATGGTTCCAGACTGAAACAGCATAAAACAAAGATGTATGCTATCTATAGTATCTGGGATGTATGAATTGCCATAGACCTCATAATGAAAAAATCTTGCACATGTAAAATAGGTACTGACTGGGTACATGGGATCCAACTAGAAGATCTTGATACTGCTGATGACATAACTTTCATCAGTGACAATATGAATTTGATGCAAGAAAAAAACAGATATACTGTCGTCACTGCCTAGTAAAATAGGACTTGACAAGGAAAAAACACAAAAATAATGAAACTACCCATTAATCAAGAAAGAAAAATATACGTAGAAGGGACAGTTGTTGAAGAAGTACACCAATTTGCATAACTCAGCAGCTACATAGACAAGCATGGTGAAACCATAAAGAAAGTTAAAATTGCAAAAGCAGCACTGATATTCAAGAATCTTGAGACCATATGGCATTCAAAAGTTATGAGTACAAAAACCAAGTTAAGATTATTGAGTTCAAATGTAATGTACACCCTCATTTATGCATGTAAAAGCTGGAAAACAACTAAAGAAATAGACAAGAAATTAGACTCTTTTGAAAACAAATGCCTAAGGAAAATACTCGATATAAAGTGAAACGAATTGAAGAAGAATGCAGAGATATGACAGATGACTGAACAACAACCAGTCTCATGGGTGATCAGAAAAAGGAAATGGACATACGTCATTCACATGATGAGAAAAAACAGTCAGAGAATCCCAAAACAAGCCATCAAGTGGAACACAGCAGGCTAAAGAAAAAGAGGTTGACCATGTGAAACTTTAAAGAAGACATTATTAAGAGAGGCCAAATTACTAGGCATAAAATCCTTTGATGAGGATGAAAAGCTCACAGAATACAGGAAAATGTGGCGAACCACTGTGCAAGCACTATGTGACGTTTAATGGCACGGGAAGGATGTAAGATGTAAGAAGAAAACTTTATAGGTATGACATCAAATTTATGAGTTCTTGTTGAAATGCCCTTTTAAAGGCATGTATCTTTCCCATCGAAACATATGCCTGTGAGACCTGGAAACTTAACAAAACACCTGAGAAACACATAAATGCCTTTGAATGTAAATGCTACAGATGAGTTCTTCAGATATCATGGACACAAAAAAGAACAAATATATCCATACTACAAGAACTTAATATTGAAGAAGGCTGGCTAGTAAAGAGGATTAAACAAAGAAAACTTAAATATTTTGGACACATTTAATGTCATGATAATATAGAGAAGACTGTCTTGGAAGGGTACATAATGGGAAAAAGAAAGAAAGGAAGACCAAAGCGAAGATGGCTGCAAGACATCATTGATAATCTGCAAATGGATGCATCAGCAGCAGGCCATCTTGCTCACAACCAAGAGGCCTACAAGAGAGCTGTGAGGGAGGCAAAGTTCCGAAAGGGACATGCATATGAATGAATGAATGAATGTTGGAATTTAAAAAAATATATATATATATATTTAAACATTCAGAATGATTAAAGAAATATTCTGTAACAAGACTATGTAATTTATATTTTACAATTTTTATGCAGCTGATAAGAGAATAACAGAGTAATCAGTAACAAAAACAAGGATATTAAATGGCAGTTTTATTGTTGAAATGTGAACCATATGTATCACACATGAAAAGAATAACACACATCATTCCTTTATCTGTAGCATTTAAATTGCATTTTTTATACAGTTATTTATTTTTATATTTTTTTTTTGTCTCACAACTGACAGTTCTGCAGTTATTTTTATGTTATTAAACTTCACTATATTATTTTTAACAATTGCAAATATGCAAGATGGGCGATGCTGCAAATTTTACATCCTGCAGCTTGTGTTGAACATAAATGCAGAAATGATAGCTAGCAATATATCACAAAGTAACTCACCACAGGACCCATCATAAGGCATCAATCCATCTTTGCAAACCAACCAAGTCTGTGCTGGCTCAATTTTTCCAGTGTAATTTGCATCATCTACAGTCATAATATAGACATGAATAGTTGTTTACTACAAATACTTGTGTCAATGTTTTTCTGACATCTTTTGAATCACTTCTGCTGACACCTAATAAATTGCACACTTCTTATCTTCTAAATAAATGGAAGATCCTAAATAAATGTTCAGCAAACAGAAACAGGTTTCTTGAATGTACATCATGAAAATTTTCTTTCTGACCTAGAAAAGACAAGTCATACTTTTAAACGATTTTTGTGGCATTATCATGCTCATAATGACAAATCTTTAATTATAAAATGTTAAAACTATTTAAGAAAAAAGTAAGAACAGCTTTATTAATTAATGAATACACAGCTGTGATGTTTCAGTCTGCACCTTAATCATACAAGAACATACAGGACAAGGAAATATGGAAAGAAGATTCACATGAATGCTATACGATAGATAGTAATGTTTAAAAAAAAAAGTGGAGCACTTAGCTGTGACTTGTAAAAAGCTGCATCCAGGTGTGTGTGCATGGCAGAGTGATGAGCATGTTTAAAAGAAGCTTGAGATGTGTGATAGGCTGGTGGTAACAAGGATTTGGAGTTCATGGAAAGGAGAGAGAGTGATACAGTGATAACCTATCTGGGAGAAGGGTGTGTGGAATATGTGGACATGGTTGGGCTAGAAGGTTAATGCAGTAAGGGGGTTCTAAATATGTGTTGCAGGTAAGGAAGAGTAGAATTTAGTACAGAGGGAATATGACTGTGGAGAAAGGGAATGTTAAATATAGCTGAATTCAAGTTTTCAACCTATGAGGTTCTAATGACCCATATTCCTGAATGTAGTGGTTCTCAAGTGCTAGGCGGCTTGTGCCATTAGAGTGACAATGTTTTATAGGTGTTACCAGAAAATCAGATTTACCTGTGGTTAGGGCCATTGAAATGATTAGGGACTAGTTTCAAACCATGCTGGGTGATATCATACAGATGATTCTGCATGCAGTCACCTAATCTGAGACCATTTTCACCCATATAAGTTATTCTGCATCTTTTGCATACGATGGTATATATCACATAATGGGACTCACATGTGAATCCCTCACATATACACTAATTATTAAAATCTTTTATTATGTGATCAGTTTGAGATGTGCATCTCAATGTCTCATGAATATTTAATGACACACTGACAGCAAGACCATCATCTCCTCAATTTATGTTAGAAAATACCTTACCCATTCACTTTCAGACAGACCAAAAATAAATGTATCTCTGCTTTTGCTTCTTTCATGCAAGTGTTTATTTATTAGTTTAAAATTAGTATTTGTATTAATTTTTCTGTCATTCACAGCCCTTCTGTATAGTAACCTTTGTTAGCTGAGTCCGGTCCTGTATCCATAACCACTCATCACCTTTAGGCACCTCATCTAGACCACACATTTCAGCCTCAGTCATCCAAGATCTGCCTCATTTGATGCGTCTTCCCTTTATAAACCCCAGCTCCTTATGGAGAGGATGGTCTTTCATGCCAGCAACCCTGATGTATGCCTTTACCTGAGGATACTTGTGTTTAGCCCTCACACTCAGCATATCAAGCAGGAAACTCATGCCAGCAACCCTGATGTATGCCTTTACCTGAGGATACTTGTGTTTAGCCCTCACACTCAGCATATCAAGCAGAAAACTCATGCCAGCAACCCTGATGTATGCCTTTACCTGAGGATACTTGTGTTTAGCCCTCACACTCAGCATATCAAGCTGCTACCAGAGTGGGGCAACCCAAGACCACTTTCACTGCCTCGTTTTGGGAATGTCAAAACTGGGCACAAGGAGCAGCTGAACTTTGAATTCAAGATCTCATCCAGCATCACTGCGGGTCTTCCGACATGGTAATATATATAGATGGCTCAGTGTCTCGGAACTGCAGAAGTGGTTAGAGTTTTGTTGCCTACCAAAATGGAAGAGTAGTGCCACAGGATTTAGGAGCCTTTGAAATCACCACTTCAAGCATGTAAATGGAAATTGAGGCTGTGTCGGCTGCAGTGGAATGGTTAGTTGCTCATGATGTGGTTAATGGTGTCATTGTGACAGATTCACAGAGTATGCTTAATAAGAATGAGAAGAATTTGCTTTGAAAAGAAATGGTTCATCTTTTAAGCCAGTCAGCTATGACAAGCCTAACATGGCTTTACTGTCCAGAGCATATGAGAGTACATGGCAGTGAAGTGGCAGACAGACTTGCTGGACAGGCAAAAATAAATGGCAGACTGACAGTGGACAAGGGGGACATTGCTAAAACTGTATTGGACAGACTGTGGGAGAATGAAGAGTGGGAATGGAAGAACAATGTAGCTGTGAAGAGACTGCTGGAACTAGGACAAATTAAAGGTGCTGGCAGGAAATCCGAACTGTGTGGCAGAAAACGCATCATAAACAACCAACATTTAACAGGAATTATTAGCAAACATACTCTTCAATGGATGCTGCGGCTTGTGGCTGAGCATATAAGGGGTTGTGCCAGACTCAGTGAAGCCAGAGTCTGAATTTTGAACTTTCAACTTTCCATCATACTAATATCATCATTTGCCCTTTCTGTGGCATACAATTAATATCACCATGTGCCCTTTCTGTTTCATACAACTAATAATATCATCATTTGCCCTTTCTGTGTCATACAGCTAATAATATCATCATTTGCCCTTTCTGTTTCATACAACTAATAATATAACCATTTGCCCCTTAGCCTCAGTAGCACAGAGCTTACAAGGTGGAACTACAGTGCACCCGAACTTAGTTCAGTCACTGGATGGTTTTTTTTTTTTTATTTAAAATTATATTTGTCTTCCTCACTATGTTTTCTTTGTGAAATAATGATAGGAAATTGAGGATTTTTTTAATGTTCTGTCTTGACTTTGACTTTTCTGATCCCTAGTTTTACGAGTTTTCACTCTATTTCCTTTGTGCAAGATAATGAAACATACAAGTCCTCTTCAGCTACTCTACATCTCCATACAGAATGTTGGTGTCTGAAGAGTTTGATGGTATTATGTACCAGGTCCTTCCAAAGACCTTTCAATGCACTGCAGTCCAATAGGTGGCACTTAACAGTTTCTTCTTGTCTGTTGCACTGCATGCAGTATGTTGTGTGGGCAGCAGTCACTCTGTGTAAGTGCTTATAAGGTGATGTGTTCTGTTTGCAATCTGAAGATTATGCATTGGTCTCTACGACATAAGCTGTTGATGTGGTCTCTGGGGTTAGACTTTGGCAGATGTGTATATAGAGATCTTCCAGTTGGGTTACTGGCCCAGCAATCCATCCACTGCTGCTTGCAGTTGTTGTGTATAATGTGTTTAGTTGTTCTCATGTCGGTAGGGATGTGGGGTTGTGACAAGTTGGCTCCATTCTTTGCCAGTGTCAGAAATTTCATTTCCTTTGATATAAATGTGTCCTGGTATCAACTGCAGGATGATCTTGATGTCATAGGAGGCAAGTATTGAGTATCAGTTGTAATGTGGTCAGCTGATGGTATCCAATTTTCAAGGGTTTGGAGTGCAGGCTGGGAGTCCGAGAAGATGGCAGGGTTTTTTAGAGGGGAGAGACACTGTTTTTGTTTCTGGTGGTGGCCGCCAGGTTTTGTTTTTATCTGTTCTGCTATATGCATTGGAGTTTTTAGTTTCAGTCTATTATGTTTATCTGTTCTGCTATGTGCATTGGAGTTTTTAGTTTCAGTCTATTATGTTTATCTGTTCTGCTATGTGCATTGGAGTTTTTAATTTCAGTCTATTATGTTTATCTGTTCTGCTATGTGCACTGGAGTTTTTAGTTTCAGTCTATTATTAGGCTTCCATTTATCAACCACTATTATGTTAGGATCAATTAAAGACCAAAAGCAAAGATGGGCCGAACACTTCCAAGAAATACTTAATCGACCACACCCAAAAGAACTAATAAACCTTGAAACCGACTTACCAGTCCCAAAACTAAATGTCAACTTAGATGAAATTACATTGCATGAAACTGAAACAGCAGTGAATCTAATGGCTAACAACAAAGCTACAGGTGAAGATGATGTAACAGCTGAAATGTTAAAAGCTATTAACAGTAACATTATCAGCCAACTAAAGAGAATGCTTAATAAAGTTTGGAAAGAAGAAAAGGTCTCTTCTAAATGGAAAAAAGGAATCATTGTTAAAATATCCACAAAAAAGGGCAACTTTAGCAACTGCAATAACTGAAGAGGAGTAACCTTCCTATCAGTTGTATCAAAAGTATTTTGCAAAAGTTATTCTAAATAGAATTAAAGATATAGTAGATGCTGTGATGAGAGAAGAACAAGCAGGATTTCGAAAAGGGAGAAGCTGTCTCGACCATATCTTTACTCTAAGAATAATACTTGAAGAACATATTGAAAAACTAAAACCATTAATCCTGAACTTCATAGACTTTAAAAAGGCATTTGATAGTATACACAGAGATTCATTGTGGAGAATTTTAAGAATATATGGCATACCATCTAAGATTGTCAACATTATTAAGGACCTCTATAGTGGATATATTTGTGTGGCCAACACAGGAGAAGGAATGAGTGAATGGTTCCAGATTGACAAAGGTGTGAAGCAAGGATGTATATTATTTCCTTTGCTTTTTGGAATTGCTGTAGACTTTATAATGAAAAAATGCTGTACAGGTAAAATGGGCATTGAATGGATACATGAGACCCAACTGGAAGATCTTGATTTTGCAGATGACATAACTCCTATCAGTGACAATGTGAAATCAATGCAAGAAAAAACAGATACCCTGTCTTCAATGGTTATTAAAACAGGACTTGAAATTAACAAGGACAAAACAAAAATAATGAAACTTCTCATTAACCATGAAAGAAAATTATATGTAAAAGGAACAGCTGTTGAAGAAGGAAACCATTTTGCATATCTCGGCAGCTACATAGACCAGGACAGAGACACCAGAAGGGAAGTTAGAATTCAAATTGCAAAACCAGCATTGACCTTCAATAATCTTGAGAACATATGGCATTCAAAAGTTATAAGCACAAAAACCAAATTAAGATTATTCAATTCAAATGTAATATCCGCCCTCATTTATGCATGTGAAAGCTGGAAAACAGCTAAAGAAATAGACTAGAAATTAGACTCTTTTGAAAACAAATGCCTAAGGAAAATACTCAGTATAAAGTGGAACGATGCAGAGATAAGACAGATGAGCAAACAACAACCAGTCTCATGGGTGATCAGAAAAAGAAGATGGACGTATGTCGGTCATGTGTTGAGAAGAAACAACCAGAGAATCCCAAAACAAGCTATCAAGTGGAACACAACAGGCTGAATAAAAAAAGGTTGACCACATTAAACTCTAAAGAGGACATTGTTAAGAGAGGTCAGTTTAGTGGGAATAACATCCCTTGATGAGGTTGAAAAGCTTGCCGAAAACAGGAAATCTTGATAAACTATCATGCAAGCTCTATGTGATGTTTAACGGCACAGGAAGGATGTCAGATGTAAGATTCTTTTAGGATGTGGGGGGGGGGCATTGCATTTATTTCTTTCTACTGTCTCAATGGTTTTCTCTTCTTATATCTAATGGATGTTCCCAGTCTAAGTGGGAAAAATTTAATAAGTGAGTTTTTCAAGTAAGTTTTTCTGATTTTGCTTTATTCACATGAGCACGTATGTTAAAACAAAGGAAATGACAAAGCAGTTTTTTTTTTTTTTATTTCAAAGAAAAGTACTCATATTGATGAAGAACAGACATCCATAATTCATTCAAAGAATACTGAGTTTCTTTGTCCATGAAAGATACCAATTGTGCATCTTTGCATCAACTTTGAAACTGGGCAACAGATTAATATGATTTTATGTTTATTATTGTGAATCGGTGGGAGTTATTTTTTCACATTTAATCTGTTTACTTGATCCTGTGAAACAGATTTTACTTATAAAATGTCATTAGCCACTAGAGACATTTAGTACTTTAAAAATAAATTATTTTGTACATTTAATTTATTTGCTTAGCATTTTGATACAGATGTCAAAACCAGTTCATATACTTTTTAATCATGAGCATTTACTCTTTTATGCAAAATTATGGTGCAAAATTTAAACTTTCAGCTAATGATTGTTAAATTCACACAAATGTTTTGAAAAAAAAACATCAGTAACTTTGATAACATGAGGTCTGGGTTGCATACTATTTTAAAATTTATTTTAAAAATCATTAAAAATCAATCAGTTTTGCAGTATGTTAGGCACCATAGACTGGTAAATATTATAGCTTAGATTTGAAAGAAGTCACCTCTTCTGCTTATTATGTATTTTATGTGGAGATAACAGAATTTGCCTACCTTTTATCTGATCAGTATTTGCAACATACATAACTGTCATTGCGATTCGTACTCTCATTTCATCTGTGGGGAAAAAATTGTAACTTGATATTATCCAGACATCTTGCATCAATATTATGGGATAGTCAAATTGTCTGATTCCGTCTCACAAGAAGAAGACAATAAAATTGAATAACTAAACCTGATAAAGTAAAGTTAGCATGGCCCAGTCCACAAGTAGCTATAGCTTGAGGAGAATGTCCTGTGTCAACCAAAGAGTAACCATTTATTATTAAGAGATTCATTCTATCTGAACAAGCAAATGCCCACATAGGAACAAAGTGTGAAATGCAGAACTATACTACAAGAATGCCTAGATTATACAGATTTAGGCTTCCTGATCTGACCACATGAGAAGCAGAGGCACAAACTGTGGTAGTACATTCAATCTTGACAAAATGTGATGTAGTTCCATTATATAGCATGTGATAGAATAACATTTTTAAAAAAATTAAACAGTTCACACTTCTTTACTTCTTAAATTTAATACAGAGAGCTATAATGGAGTTAAAACTGCCTGTATTGACTACTTATTAATCACTCTCTGACTTTTCATCAGTCATTCACTGATTTTTTATTTCAGTTGTTCACTGATTCTCAACAACTTACCTGTTGATCTCTTTCCACTTTTGCAAGTTGTGCTGGTCTGAACACTGTAATCACATTTTCCTGCTTTTTTACACTCAGTTTCTGACAACTTATCTGTAACTGCCGAATTTATGTCTGCTGTGGGTAATGGTTGGTTGCAGTCTCCTTCATAAGTCAGGGTGAATGTAGGCTCAACTGCACTTGGAATCCTCATGTCTGCTCACCCAAGCATCAATAAAAATGCAGTAAGAATAAATAGAATTACATGTACAAGTTATTATCTCTGAGTGAAATAGGCGATCAAATATATGTAAGTAATGCCTGGACTTCCCATATACACTTGTATATATATCTATAAGTCATGGCCCCCTGGGAACAACTGTGTTAAGAACACACTTACCTTAATAGACAGGGAACATAGGTCTGTTTGCTTAAAAACTCTGACCTACTTCTGTAGCCCAGAAATGTGTAGCAATCAATACTAATTGCAACTGTTATTTTTGTAAAATGTAATGTCAGGTTGGTGGATGGGTAGGGACATGGGGAATGCCGGTTGGGATGAGGAAAATCTGATGTGAAACCAATGAATCCAGGACGTGACAAGCCTATGGGTCTTTACAACAATGGCTATCAGAATGATGTAAATAAAACAGAGCCAGCAGACTATAGGCAGCGGGGAATGGATATCATTGAGGCACTCATCAGATTCCTCATCCCAAAGTCAGAGTGTCTCTGTGGAACTGTATCAAAGCCATCTGGCCAGCCAGTGTTGCATGCTGGATTTGACATGGAGAAGGGGCTTAAGTACAGCCTACACCACTGTCTTCATGGCAATCCAAGCAAGACCACAGTCTGCCCTAGGAAAGAATGGTGCTGAAGTCGGAGGTACCCAGCCAAAAGGCCCATTGCAAAAATCAGGGTACCTGCATCATCGCCAATGTGTGCACAAAGAAGAAGAAGATAAGTCACGGCAAATAGAAGAGAGGTCGACCATGCAAAACTCTAAAAAAGACATTTCTAAGAGAGACCAATTTAGTAGGTGTAAACAGATGAATATGCGACAGTTGCTACACAGAGACTCCAAAGAGCAGCAGACATCTTGACATCATGGACAAACAAATGGTGTGTAAGTATCAACACAGAGAAATCAAGTACCACTCTGTTCACTCTCTCATCTAAACAGAAAGCAGGTAAGATCTTTGTAAATGAAATACCCTTAAGGATGGACAACCAACCCACTTACTTAGGAGTGACTCTTGACTCAAAACTGACGTGGAAGCAACACATCAACAGTGCAGAAGCAAAAGCCAGAAGAAAACTAGCCATATTAAGAAAATTGAGTGGAACCACATGGGGAGCTAGTGAAAGAATCCTCAAGAATGTATATCACCAAAGTATTCTACCACATTTAGAATATGGCTCAACATCTTGGTGCACAGCATCAAACACTACGCTGCATAATCTAGACAAGGTTCAAAATCAGTCACTACGGATTATCACAGGTGCCATGAGGTCCACACCAATAGTAGAAATGCAGAAAATAGTTGGTGTTCAAGCGCTAAAGGAACGTAGAGACACAAAGGTCATGACCATGGGAGAAAAATTCCTTAGCTCTGTAAGCCATCCCCTGAAGGAGAGATTCAATAACTTGGCATTAGGACGGCTTAAAAGAAGCAGCTTCATTCATCAGGCCAAGCGTATGCGTAAGCTGATACCTGACCTTCCAACTGTAGTCGCTCCATTATCATCTGTACCAGAGCATACACCATGGAAAGAAGCAGATTATACACAAATAACTATTCAGACTGAAGTGAAAGGTGTACAGAATGGTGAGATGCAGAGTAGTCTTGTAAGATCAACAGCCACACTTAGTGTTCTAGATGACAAATATCCATGTGACACCTGGATACGTGTGTATACAGATGGATCTGCACATAATGCCATAAAGAATGGAGGGGCAGGAGCATATATTGAATATCCAAACAACACTATTGACAAGATTTCCATACCCACTGGTAAATACTGCAACAACTTTGATGCAGAAGTTAGGGCAATTATTGCTGCAGTTGAAAAACTATCAGACTCCAGAATTGATACATGTCCTGTAGAAATTCTCACAGATGCAAGATCAGTACTGGAAGCTCTTCAGTGCAACAAACTACCAGACCTTAAAGATGCCTTGTCAAAAATTGGCTTACAACATGGAGTCACTTTGCAATGGATTCCCTCCCACTGTGGGATACCAGGCAATGAGAAAGCTGACCATCTGGCCAAAGAGGGCACTGAAATGGAGCAACCAGACATACCAATCACCTATAATCAGAAGAAAAGCATGATAAAAACCTACAGGAGGCCACTAACACCACCACATGATGGCTATCACATGCTAAACAGAAAGGAACAAGTCACCATCTTCTGACTCCGAACAGGACACAGCCGACTCCGAAGTCATATGTATACAAAGTTTAAGGTTGGTACTACTAGTCTATGTACATGTGCCCAGGTGCCCCAAACTGTGGAACATATCCTCCAGAACTGCATCAACTACGAGACACTGAGAAATAATTACTGGCCCAGTGAAACCACTAAAGAAGATAAGCTCTACGGTTCCATACATGAGTTACAAAAAACAGTGAAATTTATCTAAGAGACAGGACTGCAGATATAGACAGACAATGCGAACGAAGAAGAAGAGGAAGTAGGTGTAAAATCCCTTGATGAGGTTGAAAAGTTCGCTAAAACCAGGAAAACATGATGAACTACCATGCGTGCCCTATGTGATGTTTAATGGCATAGGAAGGATGTAAGATGTAAGATAACTTCAGGACAGAAATAAAAATACCAGACCTTTAAATATATTAGCTAAATAGCATTTAAACCTGAAAATAAAGGGTGTCTGAGCATTGAAATGGTTCATGCACTCATCTTTCAAAGAAAAGGCAACAGTTTAAATCCAGCTGGAAGCACTTCATTCATCCAGCTGGAAGCACTTCATTCATCCAGCTGGAAGCACTTCATTCATCCAGCTGGAAGCACTTCATTCATCCAGCTGGAAACACTTCATTTATCCAGCTAGAAGCACTTCATTCATCCAGCTGGAAGCACTTCATTCATCCAGCTGGAAGCACTTCATTCATCCAGCTGGAAGCACTTCATTCATCCAGCTGGAAGCACTTCATTTATCCAGCTAGAAGCACTTCATTCATCCAGCTGGAAGCACTTCATTCATCCAGCGGGAAGCACTTCATTCATCCAGCTGGAAGCACTTCATTCATCCAACTGGAAACACTTCATTCATCCAGCTGTAGAAATGTGTAACTGGCTCCTTCTGGAACTGGGCAAGGAAAATACTCTCACTAACACCACATACCTTACCTGCCTTTTTGGTATGATGGGTTAAATTCACACAAACATTTTATCTTTTTACTTTACCAAATCTAAGAATCATCAGCTACACTTTCATCTATGAATCATCAGATGCTGCATGTACTCAAAACCATTCTAAATTGTAGAAATACAACATTACAGAGTATTCTCAAAGAAAGAGACCAAAATAATTCATACCCTGAAATGTGAGTATGCATTAAAAAAAATGGAACATGTTATAAAGACAAAAAAGAAAAGATAAAAACAGTACTGAAACTAGTTCAGTTCATCATCATCATGTGTTGTGCCAGCAAATGTTGGTGGTCATGCTTTGTCACAGAGCTGGTGGCTTTTTATTGTGCCTTTGCATTACACTGTCCATGAGTTGTTTTTTCCATCTTGGTCTTCTACTGCCTCTTCTGGCATTTATCTTTCCCGTTGTTGTGCTGTTGTGAGGTTCTAATTCTTCTATAGATATTTTATCAGTTCCTGTTGCTTTCCCTCTTTTCTTGTGCTTAATGGATTCTAAGACTTAGTCTTCAAGTACTGCTGGTGATCCACCACAGTTGCTTATATTTAACATTAGATCTAGTCTTTCTGGTCTGTTGACCTCTCTACAGTGTCCTCCTTCCTCAGTGTCATTTTATCCTCCTTTGACTTAAAACAACTGTGATGTATTTTGTTTTTTTCTGCATGTCAGTTCATTCACTCATTTGCAAATATTTCTGGAATATTTTTGATGATGGTCTTAAATTTTCCTGTATAGCTCATCTAGCCAGTCTTCTTTAGCTATTTATCTTTTCATCAATCATGTTATATTTTTGTTTGTCCATTTAATATGTCTCTTTTTATCAATGAGCTGCAGTATTTCTGGTATTATCCATTTTCTCTTTACAGTTTTTTTCTCTGAGGTATTATTTCTCTTCTAATCTGATGGATTGACTCTCATGGCATTTCCCACTTTTAATCAGTCTTTTCGTCAATTTTTTTATAGAATCTTTCCCATTTGATTTCTGCTTGAAATGATTCCTGATTAAATCATCTTTAAATTGAACAAAAATTAGGATCATCTGCATTATTCATTTTTTTTATCATGGTTCTGTTCCACGCCAAGAAAAGACCACATAATCCAAATTATCAAAGATGTTCACACGTTATTTATGAACTTTTCCAGAACTGTATGATCCTCCCCTTTAAGCAGGTGCTTAATGCTCTTGTTTTGTTAGAGATAAGAGAAATGACAACTGTGGTAAAACTGGATTTAGTAATAAAAGTGGACAGAAGTGTATGGTTCAGTTTTAAAAAAGATAGAAAGAATGAGAAAAGAAGGTAAGAATGAGAATAGCAGAAAATAAGATGAGCATGTATAAGTGAAGAACATACAACAATCCAACATTTCAGTAAAAACCTTTTTCAAAGATCACATACAAAAACAGTATAACAGATGAAAAAAAAAAGCAAATGAAATATTAAACACTTAGCGCATTTGATATCCTCCTTATTAGAAAGATGGACACAAGATTTTGTAAAATGAACCATTTACCTCCTCTACCCATGTTTGCTTCTACTATTCTGGTTAAACCTATCTGTGGATGCTCTGGTTTCCTTAATTTTTATATCTGGAGAAATGTTCATGTCCACATCTGGTTAATTTATCTGTATCATTTTACCTGTGCAAGTTGGAAGAAGACCTTCAGGATTATCCTCAGTCTGATGTGTCCAGGTATAGTTGGTGAGAGGTCCACACTGGAAAATGTTTGTCTGAGCTGGAACCATCTGCTTTAATTCAGGACAGCTAATCTGACAAATAGTCATTTCAGTGTCATTGTTTGTAGTACAGTTCCAAATAATGTCTTTCCTGACTTCTAGGGGCTTACATACTGAAAAATAATAATTAAATGCATTTCACTTGCATGAATGTAGTTCATTACTTCAGGATCTTCATAAACAAAGTCTAACATACAAATCAGGAATTAAACAGCAAAGAAAACTTCCATTATTCTTCAACTTTCTGCTTTGACTGTACAGTTAGACATAAAATTTGAATCAACAGCAGCAAACGAAATCACATCATTAAAATTTAACACAAAACTATGCATTAGGTTCTAAGGACTGTAATAGCCGGAGGTTGGTTGAAGGATAAGGTCTCCACTCCAATTAAATGTCTCCAAAGTGTGCATCTCAAATAGCCTCTGACAGCCCAAGTACAGCTCCTGGCCTTCTCATGGTGGAATTGTTTAAAATGACAGGAGAAGGGGTGAAAGGCGAGTATCTAGCGCCTGCAAATCAGACACTTCAGGTAGATGAGACTTGTTAGTCTTGGTTGGTAGCTCATCTAGGAGAAGAAAAACTCTGATTTCAAACCCCCTGCTGCCTTGTAGGGTAGGCTCTGGCCAGAGTCAAAGGCTAGTGGAGTAAACCATAAACAAACCAGTGGAAGGCGAGGGGAAACCAACACTGTACATTCCCAAAAACAATCATGACAAACCATAAATCTTTGAATCATAATGATGTTAATGAGGGTTCCAGTGGAACCACCTAGTCCAGTAGGGACCATCATGTGTGACAGGTGATAAAGATCATTATCCAACTACTGCACACAAAGAAAACATAAGCATCACCACCATAAATGCGACATGAAACATTAGAACTTGAACAACTGGAAAACATCAAACAAGAAATGAAAAGACTGGAAATTAACATCCTTGGTTTATGTGAAATGAGATGGACTGGAGCAGGAAGCAGAGATCATAAAGACTTCAAAATAATATATTCTTGGGGAAACCAGCAGAGACATTGGTGTTGGCATAATGTTGGATAAGAAGACAGCAAGAACTGTGAAAGGGTTCTGGTGCATATCGGACAGTGTGTTAATGGTTAAATTACAGGGGCACCAAACAGACACAAATCTCATCCAAGTATACACACCAACTTCAGAAAGGTCAGATGATGAGACAAAAGAATATTACAACAATCTGGACATGACAATGAAACAATGCAAACCATGGGAAGTAAACATTGTGCTAGGCAATTTAAATGCAAAAGGAGGGACTGAACAAGACAATGAAGCTACTGGCAAGTATGGAGTAGATATTAGAATTAAAAGAGGATAGAACTGGAAAATATCAACCTATAAAACAAGGGGTGCGACAAGGATGTGTACTATCTCCAGACCTTTTTTCTCTGAACAGCGAGAATATTCTAAGAACGATCATCACAGAACCAGGCATAAAAATTGGAGGATACAATATTAACAACCTTCGGTATGCTGACGACACAGTACTGATAGCTGAGAACCAACAGGACCTGCAAAATCTCTTGGATAAAGTCGCCAAAGAAAGTGAACAGAAAGGCCTTACTTTGAACATCAAAAAGACAGACTATGGTTATATCTAAGAAACAGAATCCATCAACATGCAGTATAACATTAAATGGAACTATTCTAAAGCAGGTGCAGAAATTCAAATACCTTGGAGCAGTAATAACTTCAGATGGGAAATCATCATCATCAGGTGCTGTGCCGACTGGCGTTGGCTATTATGCTTCTCCAGAGTACACGATCCTTCATGCAGGCTATCAGTTCAGTTGGTGATCTCCTCTCACACCATCCCGTCAGACTGTCCAATATCATTTCTCTTGATCTTCCTCTTGATCTTCTTCCTTCTATTTTTCCTGTTGTTATAATATTTTCAATGCCCCCTCTTCTCATTGCATGTCCTATGAAAGTACATTGTCTCTCTCTTATCTTTTTGACAAGTTTTTTTGTCTCTCCAGCTCTTCTCATACATTCTTCATTACTTATTTTTGCTGTCCAGGGGATTCGCAACATTCTTCTAATAAACCACATTTCTGCTGCTTCCAATGATTTTTGTGCAGACCTGCCTATTGTCCATGATTCACTTCCATATAACAAGATAGGTTCAATATAGCATTTTAGGACTCGTTTTTTAACATTCATTGATAAGGATGTGTTGGCGAATATGTTTCTCATTCTCTGAAATGCGGTCTTTGCTTGGCCTATTCTGTTCCTAATTTCTGTTCTGTATTTCCCATCTGAAGTTATTACTGATCCAAGGTATTTGAATTTCTGCACCATGGATCCCTTCTTTATAAAAGTTAGCATCTTGTGCCAGTAGAAAGTGGTCTACAGCATGAATGACGTCATCATCTGAAGCAAATTTGCGACCATTGAGCTCCTTTTTAAGTTTGGTAAACAGGTAATAGTCTGAAGGGGCCAAATCTGGGGAATAAGGAGGATGTTCAAGAAGCTAGAAGCCGCATTCATGGGTGGCAGCTATTGCCACCACCGAATTGTGAACTGGAGCGTTGTCTTGATGAAAGATGACTCGTCTCAATTTCCCTCAACACTTTTCCTTCATTTTGACCCACATTTGCTTCACAATATTAGCGTAATAGGCCATGGTGACCATTTTGCCATTTTGAAGATACTCTACCAATAGCACACCTTCTGAATCCCAAAAGATGAAAGCCATCACTTTGCCTGCAGACAGAACCACCCTTGCTTTCTTTGGAGGTGGTGATCCATGCATGATGTTTCCACCGCTTTGACTGTTTTTTTATTTCTGATTGAAAATGATGAACCCAATTCTCATCCATAGTCACAAATTGCTGAAGAAGCTTTTCAGGATCTGCAGAAAAATGGCCAAGATTGCCTCTTGACATGTTAAGACTCTGTAGTTTGTGATCAGCTCCAAGAAGTTTTGGGACCCATCAAGCAGAAACCTTTGTCATTTGAAGATCATTGTGAGTAATGGCATGAGCACTTTCCTGGGAGATGCCCAACTCAGTAGCAATGTACCGTTCAGTTAGTCATTGATCCTCCTTTATCATGTCATGGATTCTGCCAGTGGTTTCATCAGTGGTTACTGTTTTTGGTCTTCCTTGACTGGGATCATCTTCCAGACTCTCCTTTCCATGTTTGAATTGAGCTGCCCACTTCTTCACTGTGCCGTAAGAAGGGGCACTCTACCTAGTCTCCACCATATCCTCATGGATCTCTTTCAATGATAAGCCCTTGATACAGAGGTAGCGAATGACTGCTCGATGAGAAATTTTATCCGTTTTCTCACTTTCTGCCACCCCTTACCACTAACACCATATCCCTATGTGCCTCTAAGGCATGACAGGATTACCTTTACCTTTTTTTTTTTTTTTTACCTTATCACTTCAGTAGCCTGTAAAAATAAAATTAGGTGCAGTTAATTTCTTGAAACTTGGTATTTAATCTTACATTAACCTGATCTACAAATTCATCTAATTCCAACCGTGTGTTTCAAATATTTGTACCTTATGCTGAGAACTTATCAATCACCCCTCGTAGCATAAGGGAAAAGGGTGAAAACTTGTAAACACTGGCATCAGAAAAGGCAACCAATAAAATGTTACAATTTCTCATTAAAGTGATGTAAAAACTTACTGTCTTAAATTAACAAGTTGATGGCAATGACATACAGATGATTTAACCATTTCAAACACTTATTCTTCAGTTGATGTATTTAACTACTATGCGGTTTGAGCATAGTAAAGTTTTTAAAACAAAACATGGTAAGTCTTGATAAAAATTGTGTGACTAAACACTTTAGAAAAAGAAAGAAAAACAGTAAGACAGTGACCGAGAATTGAACCTTGAATTCTGGTAGCAACCATCCAGTCACACTGCCTCTTTGCTCTTCTGCTCTATCACTCACTTTGGTCAGATTTAAGATGTTCTCATAAGAAAGGAACTATTATGATAGGAAAATCTTAAATCTGGCCAAAGTGAACGACAAAGCCAATGAGTAAAGAGCCAGTGTTACTGGATGATTGCTACCAGATGTCAAGGTTTAATTCTCGGTCATTGTCTTACTGTTTTTCTTTCTCTCTTTTCTGAAGTGCTTAGTCATATAATTTTTTCAAGACTTATGCACACACTTTGTTTTAAAAACTTTGCTATGCTCAAACCTCGTTTGTTTTAAAAACTTTGCTATGCTCAAACCTCATTTGTTTTAAAAACTTTGCTATGCTCAAATCTCATTTGTTTTAAAAACTTTGCTATGCTCAAATCTCTATTGTTTTAAAAACTTTGCTATGCTCAAACCTTGTTTGTTTTAAAAACTTTGCTATGCTCAAACCTCATTTGTTTTAAAAACTTTGCTATGCTCAAACCTTGTTTGTTTTAAAAACTTTGCTATGCTCAAACTTCGTTTGTTTTAAAAACTTTGCTATGCTCAAACCTCGTTATTTCCAGTTGCAATAAAGAACCTAAAAAAAATTTCTTGGCATGGTTGCTAATGAAATAATGCATTGGAACTACCTGTGATAGTACTATTTTGCTGAAAATGTATACTGACTGAGAAGACAGAGAAATAAAAAAATAATATAAGATTGTTTCTGCTTGGCTTTAGATAGCAGCACAATTTTTAGCTTTTATTTCTTTTTCTAGATTTCTTTCAAACAGTGAAAAAGAAAATGAAGTTTTCATTCTTCATGACTCACCAGGACAGACTTCAGTGCCACAGGTTCTACTCTCAGAAAGTTCAGAGCTATTACAATTTTTACCCCCATTGCTTGGGGGAGGATTGTCACAATGACGATATCTGATGGACACACCTCCTCCACATGTGACAGAACATGCTGACCACTCAGCCCACTGACCAAACTTGCCATCCACTGCAGAGATAACAAATTTGCAAACAGTATTAAAGTTATTAGATACATAGGAGTTAGTTGGATTCTTTGATATTACAAGGATTACAACAAGTATAAATGAAAACAACAGACCTTTCATGAAACTGTTTAAACATTGTTTCCAGTGACATCAAGCACATTCTAACTGACCTTTTGATATGGAAGGGCCAATCAAATGGCTTTAAAAAGTACAAAGTAACTTACAAAAAAACATTAGTCTCATAATGCATAAAGCCACCTAAGGATTTGTGTTAGTGCCAAGTATGTTTCTTAACCTGCCAGAACATGACAGGATGATGTGGTCAGCATCATGTTCAACTGCCTTTCCTTACCTAGCTCCAAACAGGTCAGGTACCCATATCTACAAAAAAGTGATCTAAAAACCTTCAGCCAAACTTTGAACACTGGCTTCACTGTGAGAAACGAGTGCACAAACCAATGCATCACTCAGGCATCTTGTAACTTAAAATTGCTGTTTTAATGCATCAGAAAATTAGGAATTAGCTCTTAACAAAATTTAATGTTAGATGAAGAAAATATCAAAAATTTCTCATAACATTTGTAATTTTGCTAAAATTTGAACATTATTTCTAAATAAATGACATAATAATTAAATGTAAAATTAAAAATAAATCCCTTAAGTGAAATATGTGATCAGTAATATATTCTAACTAATGACAAACAGGGGAATACACTAACAGAAAGCAAAGACATCTTGAAAAAATGGAAAGAGTACTGCAAAGAGATGTACCAACAGGCAAATAGTATAGAAATTAATGACAGTGAGGTGAGGATAAATGAAGAACCTGAACCTTTTTTTGGAGGACGTCAGAGACGCCGTTAAGGATCTTAAAAAGGGGAAAGCCCCTGGCTGCGAAGAGGTAATAGCTCAAATGATACAAGCAGTAGGAGAAAGTAGCACCCGCATTTATCATGCTCTGTGCTGTAAGATCTGGAAAAGAAGAAGTTGGCCCAAGGACTGGAAATGCTCAACTTACATACCTCTGCCCAAGAAGGGATATCTAAAAATGTGTACAAACTATAGAGCTATTGCACTTATAAGTCATGCAAGCAAGATATTGCTACGAATCATATTATAAAGGATGTGGGAAAAATAGAAAAGAAATACATGAAGTACAGGCAGGTTTCAGACCAGGCAGAGGTGCCAGAGATCATATACTAAACATGAGGAACATCAAAGAAAAGTGTAGAGAGTTTAATGTGGATCTATACATCTGTTTTGTAGAATACTCCAAAACTTTTGACTGCATACAACATCAACAGTTATGGTTTATTATAAACAACATGGGTTTTCCCAGTCATCTGGTACACCTCATCACCAAACTGTACCAAGATCAGCAAGCAGTGAGGGTAAATGGTGAAACATAGGCTAGTTTGATGTACAGAAGGGAGTAAGATGGATGTATCCTTTCTCAATACCTGTTTAACATCTATGCTGAAAACATCTTGAGCAATGTAAAAGAGGAACAGGAAACATCTAAATTTGACTCTTTCAACACTGGGGCCACCAGATTCCAGAAATTAGATATGCTGATGATACTGTCCTCCTATCAAACAGCTCTGATAGACTGCAACAGTTGATTCTCTCAACTAAAAGACATGACAAAGCTCAGAACCTCTTTTTAAACACCAACAAAACTGAAGTAATGACAAGTGATAAAATGAGAAGCAAACCCAAAATTACACTGAACCACTAAGAGCTTGAAATTGTTAATAAATATGAATATCTAGGTTCAATCATCACCACCAATGACTGCGCAGTGGAAATCAAAAGAAGAATTGCAGTTGCATCACAGAAACTAGCACAAATGAAGATTATGTGGCAAGGTACCAACAAGAAAACAAAGTTATGTTTATTAAGACCTTACATATTCCCAGTGCCAACATATGGATGTGAATTATGGACATTTGACAAATCACTAGAAAAGAGAATAACAACATTTGAAATGAAATGTGACAGAAGGACACTTAGAATACCATGGATAGAATAAAAATCAAATAAAGAGATACTAATGGGATTAAATGTTGCAGAAAACTTGTTTGTTAAGACCATAAAAATTATGAAGCTGAGATACTTCAGCCACATCAAGAGACATAATAGCTTGGAGAGGTTGATAGTAGAAGGCGCAGTGCCCAGCAAAAGAGAAAAGGGATGACCTCGCCGCAGATGGACTCAGGACATCATGGAAAGTTTGAATGTGTTGCTGCAAGATGCCAGTAAAATTGTGCAAGACCGTATTGCATTCAGGGAGGCTGTGAGAGAGACAATGTTCTGGAAAGGGCATGTCATATGAATGAATGAATATATTCATGTAATAAGTAACATGAAAACAAATATACTAACGAATAAAGTTAAAATAACTGCAGCTGTAAATTGAATGCTTGTTTTAAGATATAGGGAACAGAATATAGATATGTGCTAAACCTCTGACATTACCATATAGAAGCAAGAAATAGGCAAAGAAGATTCATGACAGCCAATGGGATTTAAAAGTGAAATCAAATTAACAACAGAAACCCAACTATTTAGAACAACAAATTTACAGACAGACAAAGTAACATCAGATTAATCCCTTATATTAAAAAAAATAATTTTTGATGAGAATGAGAAAACTGATACATCTCAGAAAACTAATAAAACTTCAGTAAGTTAACTTGGTGGAAAATAGATATTAAAACAATCAAAATGTATCATCAAGAAAAATAGCATTAAAGTGAGTGCACTGGAAATGAATGAGGTATGGATATTAAACACTGTGTCAAGACTGATACTGTTATGTGTTCGAACTTAACTAAGACACTGATGACACTTGTTCATGACATTTGTGCATGTGTATGTGAATGAGAGAATGGGAGAAAATTAATTAATCTTGCAACAGAAGTCGCATGAAAATCAAAATAAACATTTTACTAACACCCTGGAATTGTAATTAATTTCAGTTGAGATAATTTTTTTTATTTCCAAATCTCTTGTAGGATTCAAAAAAAGGTTCATTACAGTAAAAAAGAAGATGTAAACAAACTCAGAAAGAAGTGAAATACCCACCGGGGCACTCTTTTACTTGTTCACATGCCTTGATACTTCTAGCAGGTCCATGACATGGCTCTCCTCCGTTCTGTGCTTCCTGCTCATGCTGACGGGTCTGAGTTGCCAGTCCGGCTCCACATGTTGAGCTACAGGCCCAAGCTGACCACTGGCTCCATCTGCAATCAACTGGAATGACCAGACTAAAAATGAAGTCAATATCTGACCGAACTGAAATCTGTCACAACTAATAAATTGTTTTCAATTTATTCAAGTGGTGTAAAAGTATGCTGTTATAAATTAAGCATCTCAGATAAGTTATATATTTTTAGAAGCTTAAAAAGTATAAGACAGCCTAATTCTGTCAGATGTTATTATTATGTTTCAGGATAATTTACTGTTCATTCATTCATGAAAGTGCCTCTCTTTTTTATAACTAAAAGTGTCCAATTTTTAATTTCTATAATGAAGGATTAACTTATTCTTCTTATTTAGTCCTTATAGCTGCATTTTAAAGTTATGTATTACTTGTGATTTATGCTAAATAAGATATAAGATAAGAACCTTTTTATGACTCTTACATCTTTCATCCTTCCCGTGCCGTTAGACATAACATAGGACTTGCATGGTAGTTCACTAAGTTTTCCTGTCTTTGGCGAGCTTTTCAGCCTCATCAAGGGATTTTGTGCCTACCGATTTGGCCTTTTTTAAAGTGTCCTCTTTAGAATTTCAAGTGGCCAACCTCTTTTTCTTCTTTTTCTTATGATTACAGACACCAAATGGATTGCCCCATGTTTCCATTCCTCTTTCACCAGACTGTCAAAATCATCATCATCTTCTTCATCACTAGTCCTGTTAGTTACCAGTAAAACTTCAAAAGAAGCATATAGTTCGGTTTTACTTTGCATGCTGATAACTAGAAATGGGAAAGAAAATTCTAAGCTAATTACAATTTTTCAAATACTGAAATTGCTGAGAGATCAAATCTCATATCCCCATCATTTGGTTCTCATTTTCCAAAGAGATATGGATACACCAAGTTAAGAATCCCTGCCCTATATATAACAAAGAAAAACTGAATGAGGCTTATCTCACAGTTCTTGGTCATTTCTTCTTCTACATTATACTGTCATAAGAAACTTCCAGTAAATCTTCAGGAAAATATTAAAAGACATGTAGAATGTTATAAAATTTGACAGACCTGGGCAAGGGTCCTGGGTGCACGATTCAGTAATTGTTCCATTACCCACACAATCTTGACCTTCAGGATCTGGCTTAGGGTTGTCACAGATTCGTGAACGTGACCTTTGACCTTGACCACAGGTCACAGAGCATAAAGACCATGAATTCCAGTTTCCCCAGCCACCATTGGCTGTGAAACAATAATAAACATGCTCTGGCACTATCTTAACAAAAATTTTACAAACTGACATATAGACATGCATAAACAGACACACAGTAGATAAGTAGGCACTCATGATGAATAATAATTTATTACATTAATTATTAATTAATTATTATTAATTCTTTTTTATTATACTTATTTATCAGTTGTTAATCAAATTATTTGAACACGTTATTTTTTTGACTACTTTTTTAATATGACTAATTTATTGACTATAGATAATTCTGATGTTTTACTTTTCCAGTACATTTCAGCAACTGAATTGTTATTTTTGTGATCTCTCTGGAACAATGAACTTTTTATTCTTGTAATCTCCCTGGATCTCGGCAGCTATATAAACCACAATGGTGATACCAAAAAGAAGTTAGAATTCGAAATGCCAAAGCAGCACTGACCTTCAAGAATCTTGAGAACATATGGCATTCAAAAGTTATAAGCACAAAAACCAAATTAAGATTATTCAATTCAAATGTAATATCCACCCTCATTTATGCATGTGAAAGCTGGAAAACAACTAAAGAAATAGACAAGAAATTAGACTCTTTTGAAAACAAATGCCTAAGGAAAATACTCAGTATAAAGTGGAACGAATTCAAGAACAATGCAGAGATAAGACAGATGAGCAAACAACAACTTGTCTCATGGGTGATCAGAAAAAGAAGATGGACATATGTCGGTCATGTGATGAGAAGAAACAATCAGATAATCCCCAAACAAGCTATCAAATGGAACACAACAGGCCGAAGAAAAAGAGGTCGTCCAGGTTAAACTCTAAAAAGGGTATTGTTAAGAGAAGCCAATTCAATGGGCATAACATCCCTTGATGAGACTGAAAAACTCGCCAAAGACAGGACATCTTGGCGAAATACCACATGGGCCCTAAGTGATGTTTAACAGCATGGGAAGGATGCAAGATGTAAGAATCTCCCTGGAGCTGTGGACATGTTATTATAATCTCCCTGAAACAATGAATTTATTTTTTGCACCAATAACCAGTACACTGACAACCTTGGTATTTTGCTTGTCTTTGCTATTTAAATGCTTTTTTTTTAACAATGATAAAAAATGTAATTGTTGTTGTTACACAGAAAATATGTTTTTTTTAAAATATCATCATTAAATACAGCAGCTATTTTTACAACAAAAACTTCTACAATATAATTACCAACAGGTCTTTCACACAAAATTCCAGTATAGCCTGCCATGCATGCACAAGAGTAGTTTCTGTATTCTGGCTGATTAACACATTTGGCTCCATTTCCACACTTATGACCCATACAAAAGTCTGGTGCCACTTGGCAAGTGTCACCTGACCATGGTTCATCACAAAGGCAAGAAAATCTGCCAAATTTATCCACGCAAGTTCCAAACTGGCCACAGGGATCTCCTACACAGTTGTTTATTTCTGTGAAAGATAAATAAAACTATTGGAGATACTGGATACTTTGACATGTGCAGTAATTAGATATGAAAGAATATGACCAGTTTTCATATCTGTTTTAAAGCTGCATTGAATAAAAGAGAAGATGATAGTCATGGACTGAAAAAATTATCTTATTATAGTAAGTATAACATTACAAAGGAATTCTTATTTTGTCTAATTATGCAACTAGTATTAATTATGCTAAATATGTAATGACAATGTAATTCTCCTGTTACACTTAACAACAATCAGCTACCCTAGAAAGAAATAGCAGCACAAGGTGAATTTAGAGTTGGAGCATTGTGAAATTCCTAAAGATAGATAGACCTGGACTGATGAATTAAATGGGTAAATCAAAAGTGAAATAGCGAAAAAATGGAGAATATAAGCTGAACAAAACATGAAAGGAACATGTCATAGACATGTGAAAGGAAAATACTGAATAAAGTACAATGCAAGATGTCAAATGAGATAGCATAATTCCTTTCCCTGTTCTTTTTTTTCCAGCATGCAAAGATTTTCTTTTTGCAGTGGAAAGTTTTTTGTGACCAAGCTGAAGGTCGGCCTGCATGCTGAGGTTAATCAGTATGGGCATCTGGCAGTTAAATAGCTAATACCAGCATGGGCATCTAGCAGTTAAATAGCTAATATCAGCATGGGCATCTGGCAGTTAAATAGCTAATATCAGCATGGGCATCTGGCAGTTAAATAGCTAATATCAGCATGGGCATCTGGCAGTTAAATAGCTAATATCAGCATGGGCATCTGGCAGTTAAATAGCTAATACCAGCATATGGTCTTGATTTAAAACATCTCAGCCCCTTTCCATGGTATAATGCTCAACTGTGATGACTTCTCTACATCACCTGTAGTGATCTTACAAGTTGTCTGAGAGACAAAGACCAAGATGAAAAACAGAAATAGGCACCAAAAAAAAAAAATTTGTTTTGCATAAGAGTAAATATTTTGAGAAAAAAAATGATCACTAGAAGGAAAAAAAAAAGTTTCAAGATTATAACTTACCATTACAAGTACTTGGGGTGATCAACATGCCATCTACAGCATCAACTACTAAGATGTTTTTATCCATTCTTTCATTACAAGACACTGAAATATTTCTCACTCTGTCTGACTGAAGTGCTGTGTCTGTCATCTGGAAGTGGCTTAGGACAACAACTGAATTTATAATTTCAGTAAATTCAGTTGAAAGGGGAAATTTTTTTTTTGGGGGGGGGGGGAATTGGGGTGGGGGAAGAAAGAAGGGTATTTGGATAAGAATTTTTAAAATGTTAAGATGACACCTCATTGTATAATATATACATCTTACATCCTTCCTGTGGCGCTAAATGTCACATAGGGCCCGCATGGTAGTTCACCAAGATTTCCTGCCTTCTGCGAGTTTTTCAATCTTATCACAGGATGTTATGTCCACTGAACTGGCCTCTCTTAATAATGTCCTCTTTAGTGTTTCACCTGGTTGACCTATTTTTCTTCGGCCTGTTGTGTTCCACTTGATAGCTTGTATGGGGATCCTCTGATTGTTCCTTCTCATCACTTGATCGACAAATGTCCATCTTCTTTTTCTGATCAATCATGAGACAGGTTGTTGTTTGCTCATCTGTCTTATATCTGTATTGCTCTTGAATTCATTCCACTTTATACCAAGTATTTTCCTTATGTATTTGTTTTCAAAAGAGTCTGATTTCTTGTCTATTTCTTTAGTTGTTTTCCAGCTTTCACTAGAAAATGAGGGTGGATATTACATTTGAATTGAATAATCTTAATTTGGTTTTTGTGCTCATAACTTTTGAATGCCATATGTTCTCGGGATTCTTGAAGGTTAATGCTTTTGAAGTTCGAATTCTAACTTTCTTTCTGGTGTCACTATCCTGGTCTATGTAGCTGCCGAGATATGCAGAATGGTTTACTTCTTCAATTGCTGTCCCTTCTATGTATCTTTGTCCTTCATGTTTAATGAGAAGTTTCATTATTTTTGTTTTATCCTTGTTAATTTCAAGCCCTATTTTACTAGCCATTGAAGACAGAGTATCTGTTTTTTCTTGCATTGATTTCAAATTGTCACTGATAAGAGTTATGTCATCTCCAAAATCAAGATCTTCCAGCTGGGTCTCATGTACCCAATCAATGACCGTTTTACCTGTGCAGCATTTTTTCATTATGAAGTCTATGGCAATTCCAATAAGCAAGGGAGATAATATACATCCTTGGATCATGCATGTTTCAATCTGGAACCACTTACTCATTCCTTCTGCACAAATATATCCATGGTAGAGGTCTCTAATGATGTTGACAACTTAGATGGTATTCCATATAATCTTAAAATTCTCCACAATATATTATAATATATTAACAATGTTATAATGCATTATATAATATATTAAGAACTTCACTTAAAAAAACATAACACTGAAATGATTATTACAGAAAATACAGTGACATGTTTCTGACCTCAACTCACAATATCACACTGTAAAACTAAAGTCTTAACAATGAGCAATAATCTACAGAAGTACTAACTTTTCTGTATAACAAAATTACTAACACTATATCATACAACATAAAATGAAGATTTTAAAGCATGAAGCAGAAGATGATCTTGATACAAATAAATGATGCGGTGGATGATTATTAGGGGAAAAAAAAGAAAAACATGACTACATGCACAGGATGTTGGAATAGAAAAGGTCCTTGAAAATTAATTATTGCTGCACTGAGCTTGTGTTTCTCTCGGAGAAGAGAAGCTATGACAGTGCTCAGTGACAAGAGAAGGAAGCAGAGAATAATTCCAAGAACAGGGATGACTGGAGAACCTTTATCCATGGCCTTTGCTCTCAGGTAAAATGGGCATTGACTGGGTACATGGGACTCAAATAGAAGATCTTGATTTTACAGATGACATAGCTCTTTTCAGTGAAAATGTGAAATGATGCAGGAAAAAACAGATACCCAGTTTTCCTTGGCTAGCAAAATAAGTCTTGAAATTAACAGAGACAAAACAAAAATTATGAAATTTCTCATTAATCAAGATCAGATCAAAGATGTTTTTTCCACGTGTTAATGATAATAGAGACAGAGAATACAGAAGAATGGAACAGGCAGGTCAGCACTATAAAAGAGAAAATGCAACTTAAAGATATTAATAATGAGCACTTGAGCACTGGAGTAATACATTTCTGTGTCATGCTTCAATCAACCCATTGAGAAAAATGGGTATATGACACATTTTGTTAGGGAAATTCCTTCCGAAACTGGGAAATGTCTGTTTACAAGGTGAGATGCTTACAGCCAGACTGTCAGTGCATTAAGGGATGAACAGAAGTTCATTCATGTAAAAAAAAAAACAGCCTTGAATATGAAAGACTACAGAAGAAAATTGTTTCCTTCAACAGCTGTGGATATGAGGGAAAAGAACTGTAACTTTAACAAGATGTCACACAGCAATGAAAAGAAAATACAAAATGCAAAATACGACTGAAATTTGTTAGAAATGTGTGCTTTCAAAAACAAATTATGCAAGTGATATCTATGAAGAGCTTATATGTGATTTAAATATGTCACTTTAAAAAATTGTGTGGCTGCTTTTATTATATGTAATTAAAAACCTACACTTCAGATCCTTTGACGGTGTGAAGATGAAAGATTTTTCATAGAGATCTGTAATGGATACTCCAGAAATTGCACTTGTTATAATTCCATCAACATACAAATTCATGTTCCCAGCTTGAAACACCATGGCAACATGATGATCTTTCCTAAAACAAAAAGAGAAAGCCAGAATTCTCAATAGCTTAACTCTCCATTATGAGGCACAACAATTACTTCTAAATCTATATTTTTCACTGCACAGCATTTTGCATACCATACATTTACTATTCAGTCAGTCATTTGTATGTCTCTTGCAGAACTTTGCCTCCCTAACAGCTCTCCTGTAGGCCTCTCAGTTGTAAGCAAGATGCCCTGCTGCTGATGCATCCATTTGCAGATTATCAATGATGTCTTGCAGCCATCTTCGCCTGGGTCTTCCTTTCTTTCTTTTTCTCATTATGTACCCTTCCAAGACAGTCTTCTCTAAATTATCATGGCATTTTAATGTGTCCAAAATATTTAAGTTTTCTCTGTTTAATCCTCTTTACTAGCCAGCCTTCTTCAATATTAAGTTCTTGTAGTATGGACATCTGGTTAGTGGGGTAGGGGTATCCCCTATCAAAGGAGAAGTAAGATGCCTCCTTACCTCCGTTAATCTACGGGACACCATTGGGCAAGGTGGAGTACCCGTATAGTCCCCCGATCAGTGTGACGTGAAGCCATGGGAGCAGGTGGTGGATGGAATGAGAGAGCAGCCGACAGATAATGTTGGTTATGGTCACCATTCTATGATGGTAGGCAGATGATCTCAATGTAGGGAAAATGGCTATGATCACTGACTAGTACAGTCACTGCCCAGAAGGAAAGCAATGGTAAATTATCTTCTGAAAATATACCAAGAAATCCAAACAGCAGTCACACATTAAACGTCATGATAATCTAGAGAAGACCATCTTGGAAGGGTACATAATGGGAAAAAGAAAGAGAGGAAGACCAAGGCGAAGATGGCTGCAAGACATCGTTGACGATCTGCAAATGGATGCATCAGCAGCAGGCCATCTTGCTCACAATCGAGAGGCCTACAGGAGTGCTGTTTAGGAAGCAAATTTCCGCAAAGGACATGCAAATGAATGAATGAATGAATGAGTATGGACATATTTGTTCTTTTCTGTGTCCATGATATTTGAAGAACTCTTCTGTAGAATTTAAAGGCATTTATGTGTTTCTCAGCTGTTTTATTATGTGTCCAGGTCTCACAGGCATATGTTGCAATGGGAAAGATGATTGCCCTTAAAAATCTTATTTTTGTAGTTCTGTCTACATTTACTAACGTTTGATGATATTCTTTCATTCATTCATTTATGGGAATTTTTCTCTTGAGTTTTCTAGTCACCGTCATATTCTTTTTGTAAAGTGTCAACAAAAAAAAACTTTGACATCATTTCCTTATAATTTTATCTAATTTTCACAGTTTTGTAAAGCTTCTGAGAACTTCTTGTTTTTTTTAGGCTGGCCAGGTTTACACTACACGTTTCTATATAAACCAAATCTCTACTGATTCCAGTTCTTATGTCATCTTTTGTTTATTGCTCAAGTCTCATAATTTTTTATATTTTGTTTTAGATCTTAACATCTCATCATGCTGAAAAATGATATTTATACCTTTATTTGAAGTGCACATTTACATCTGCTGTTATGTTGTTCCAAGATAACTGAATATTTTTATTATGTTTATCTATGACTCCAATCTAAGACAAAGAAATGAAAGAGGAACTAAATTAATAGAATGGGGAGAAAGTAACAGGAAACATGTAGTCCTAGTTCAAGATGAACAACACTACATGCACAGGATGTTGGAATACATTAGGTCCTTGAATATTAATTATTGCTGCTTGCTCTGAGCTTCTTCTAATATCTTCTTCTTCTTTGTTTTTTTTTTTCCTCACATAAAAAAATTTTTTTTTAAACTTTGACAATTATTTCCAGAAGGCTATGGACATGGGAATCACTAGATAAGAAAACACAGAATCAGATAGACTATATTATGAACAATAAGAGATTTAGAAATTCATTACTATCTGAAAATGAGACAAGACATGGATTGCATCACTGCTCACATGTTGCTATTAGGAATATTAAGGATCAGAATGAAGAGACTAAGAGCAAAGGAAAAGAATAAATAGACACGTATAAGACACTATGACCTGCAAGAGCAGTATAGTATAATAATAAGAAAAAGACATTCCATAGAAAAAATTGAAACAATTGATAAACAGTAGGGCATGCACTAGGAATCTATCCAGCAGACACCCAAAGAGATATTAAAGACAAAAAAGTAAAAATGTAGCAAGCAAAGCAGCCATGGATGAAATACTGGATATGATGGACAGAAGAAGAATGTTAAAAAATGAACCAAAAACAAGATACAAACAGATGAACAACATAGTCAGAAGTGAATGTAACAAGGCAAAAGAAAAATGGCTGAATGAGAAATGCAGGGAAATAAAATGCCATCATCAAGAGAACAGCTGTGACATGTATAAGAACATCAAATATTTGATCGGAAGAAGAAAACGGCATAAGACAGGATGTTTAAAGTCAAAGAAAGGAAGTAACATTATGGATAGCAGAGAAACACTGAAGAGATGGAAGGAATACATCAGAGAACATTATCACAATGAAAAAGAAGAGATGAATATAGAAAGTAGTAATGATGCACCACATATACTAACTGCGTAAGTGAAATATGCTATATGCCATATGAAAATACAAAACACTATGACCAGATAACAAAAGAAGAAACAGAAGCTATAGGAGAATTTGGAATAGAAATAACATAAAACTGATCAATGACATTTACAATAATGGATATATCCAAGATGATCTTCTGACATCAATATTTATAGCCCTGCCCAAAAAACCAGGAGCAATGGAGCGTGAAGATCACAGAACTATCAGTCTAATTAGCCACATAACAAAAATTTTGCTTTGCTTAATCATGAAGAGAATAAGGAGAAGATAAGACCAGAAAATGCAGAACAGTGTGGGTTCAGTGAAGGAAAAGGAACAAGTAACATAATATACATCATAAGAACACTAACAGAATGGGCCGTAGAAGTGAAAAAAGATATGTACCTATGTTTTATAGATTATTGCAAAGGCATCTAACAAAGTAAAGCACAGAGAAATTATACATATGCTAAAAGACATAAATATAGATGGAAAAGACCTGAAGATCATAAAACAGTTGTATTGGATACAAGTAGCAGCAATCAGGATTGATAATCTAATAGGAGAGTATCAGAACATAAAAGTAGGAGTACGGCAAGGATGAGTTTTATCCCCTGACCTCTTCTCCTTCTATATTGAAAGGATTATGAGACACATTGAAAACATGTCTGGAATAGCAGTGAGAGGATACATCCTAAACAATCTGAGATATGCGGATAACACAGACCAAAGAAAAGATGAACTGCCAGACAAAATCATAGAAAAAGCAAGGAGAAAGGACTTAGTTTAAATAAAAAGAAGAAAGAGGTCATGGTCAAATCCAAGAAAGAAACACCAGCAAAATCTAACATCAAAGTAACAGGCACAGAATTAAAGCAGTTGGACAAATTCAAGCATCTGGGAACAATAATAACACAAGACGGAAGGTGTAAAACCAAAATAAGGAGCAGAAAAGCCCAGGCCAAGTCAGCATTTATGAAAATGAAAAACATTCAATGCAATAAGCAGTGTTGAAGCCAAAAAGAGAATTATTCAGTGTTACATTGAACCTATATTGATATATGGACACAAGGCACAGACAGTAACCAAGGGCACTCAGAATCTACTGGACGCAGCAGAGATGTGGTTTCTAAGAGAATGATGAGAATATGATGGACAGCCAAGAAAGCAAATGAATAGGTTCTAGGCGAGGGTGGCCAAAAGAGAGAAATTATGGAAAAATTCAGAACATGACAATCCAGATTTGTAGGACATGTTTTGAGAAGAGGCAAACTAGTAACAAGAGGAAAACTAAAGGGAAAAATGGACAGAGGAAAACAAAGAAACAAGATACTTGATGGATTAAATGAGTGGCATGGAGCAGATCCAATGCACATCTTATAGAAATAGTAAAGGACAAATGCTTGTGAAAATCAATGACAACCAATGCCTGACTGGCATGGATCAGAGAGAATACAATTTTCTTTGATTATTGCTTATCTTGACAGATCTAGTGGTACATCTTATGTTTTACATTGTTTTTGGTAGAATAGTTAGTTTCTTTTCTGTGCAGAAATAATCTAAGCTGTGATGAACTCCATTGTTATGTTGCTTGGTTCTAGTGCCTTCCTTGTTCTGACATGTTTGAGTACATTTCTGACTTCAGCTATAACAGTGGTGACTCTTCATTATTAATGTTCATACTGAACTTTTTATTTCTCTGATCATTGTACAGATGTTTGATTTCTTCTTTTTTTCTAAAATAACTTTGCCCTCTTTTGCTTTCAGATCTATTTGTTTATTCTTTTCTTACAAAATTATTTATATAGAAGTCATTGCATCTGTAATCAATTTTATCTTATGCAATCAATATAGATTTTTTAAAAAATTTAAAGAAGAGTCTTAACATATCAGTATGCCTGTTTGTACCTGATTGATCTGCTGCTGTAGTCTTCTACTGGACTAATGATCAATGCTGCCTCATCAAGTGAAATGAATGCTGTTCCATTTTGTCTGGACTTGAAGTCAAGACTAAAAGTAAAAGTTGTTCTAGGTGAACCAGTCACAGTATGGACCCATGTAGCAATGGTGAAAGCTCTTGGATTGGGGTCATAAAGCTGAATGATGGGACCTTGAGAATCTTCAGTCATCCTGATATTGAAAACTTTTAAGAAGAAACAGAAAAAGGAGCAAGCAAATATTTTATACTTTAAGCTACTTTGTATTTTACATACTCTTCATCTGGTATTAAAAATATATTAGTAGCCTCATTTAATAATACAATATGTAAAATGTTCTGTATAAGCAATAGAGAAGGGACAAAGAAAAAGCAAAGAATGACAATGGGTTATAAAAGAAAAAAATTGCTAATGTTGTATTTAAAAAAAAGATGACAAAGCTTTTTTTTTATTTCACTCAAAACAATTCCACAAACCTCAAAGATCATGATAAGAGATGGAAGCATCATATAAGAAACATTCTGCATTAAATATGTATTCTGATATACAAGATCTGACAATTAAGTAGTGAGACTGATTTTATTATGGCCAAAGATAAAAATGCAATCTATGCATGGAATCTAAAGAGGCAACCTTCATCTATGATCTGACAACTTTTCATCACCACCCGATAAGCAGACGACAAACAACCCACCATTTTATTGATCTATATAGAGGTGCATTGTCACGTAAACAGCATGGAGAAAAAAACTAACATTAAATTCTGTTTAAAACTCAGAAAAAGTGCCATTGAGACAGTTGAACAGATGCAACAAAATTATAGAGATAACTGTTTATCTCATGCACAGATATTCAGGTGATATTCATGATTCAAAAGTGGTGTGGAAACAATTACAAATGCAACTAGACATGGATGCCCAATTTATGTTCATAATGAGGAATTCATTGCAAAAGTCATAGAATGGACACAAGAAGATCATTGTTTGGCCATGAGGATGATGGCAGATGGTGTTAACTGAGAGACCATTCATAAAATTTTAGTGGAAGATTTGGGCAAGAAAAAAGTTGCTTGCTGGTTTGTACCACATGCATTGTCTGATGACCAAAAAATTCAGCGTGTGGAGTACACAAAAGACATCATCAAAACATGTTGCAGAAATAAACATTTCTTAAATTTGATTGTTGCAGAGGTCAACCATCCACACTATTCTCCAGATTTGTCTCCCTGCAGTATTTTCTATTCCCAAAATTAAAGTTACCATTGAAAGGATGCTTCTTTGATGATACTGATGACATCCATAGGGCTGTAACAACGAGTTTAAGGGCCATACCAACAGAAGAACTGCAGAGGTTGTTTCAGTGTTTATTAGATCGTGCTACTCGTTGTATCAATGCACAAGGGGCTTATTTTGAATAAAATACAGGTTATATCTTCATCTATTGTTTATTTTATTTTGTATGGAATTAGTCTCATTACTTAATTGTCTGACCTTGTGTGATGTAACACTTTCATCTTCTTCTTATATCCAATATCTTATATCATTCCCGTGCCGTTAAATGCCACATAGGGCTCACAAGGTATTTCGCCAATTTTTCCTATCTTTGTCTTTCAACCTCATCAAGGGATTTTATGTCTATTAATTTGGTCTCTCTTAGCAATGTCCTCTTCAGAGTTTCATGCGGTCTGTCTCTTTTTCTTTGACCTGTTGTGTTCTATTTTATAGCTTGTTTTGGGATTCTCTGAATGTTTCTTCTCATCACGTGACCAACATATGCCCATCTCCTTTTTCTGATCACCCATGAGACTGGTTGTTGTTCAGTCATCTGCCTTATCTCTGCATTGTTCTTGAATTCGTTCCACTTTATACTGAGTATTTTCCTTAGGCATTTGTTTTCAAAAGAGTCTAATTTTTTGTCTATTTCTTTAGCTGTTTTCCAGCTTTCACATGCATAAATGAGGGTGGATATTACATTTGAATTGAATAATCTTAATTTGGTTTTTGTGCTTATAACTTTTGAATGCCATATGTTCTCAAGATTCTTGAAGGTCAGTGCTGCTTTGGCATTTCGAATTCTAACTTCCTTTCTAATGTCACCATCCTGGTCTATGTAGCTGCCAAGGTATGCAAATTGATTGACTTCTTCAATATCTGTCCCTTCTGTGCGTATTTTTCCTTTTTGATTAATGGGAAGTTTCATTATTTTTGTTTTGTCCTTTTTAATTTCAAGTCCTATTTTTCTAGCCAGTGAAGACAGGCTATCTGTTTTTTTCTTGCACGGAATTCACATTGTTACTGATAAGAGTTATACACTGTAACCATTTATTTAAGACAGAAATCATAACTTCACTTGATGTTGTGTGGACAATATAAAATTTGCAAATAAATAAACAAAATTATTGCTCTGATGAAAGTGTTGGAAACTGGCAGAAAAACCAACACTTTCATCAGGACAATAATTTTTTTAATTTATTTGCAAATTTTATATTGTCCACACAACATCAAGTGTGGTTATGATTTCTGTCATAAATGGTTACATACAGACTGTTTCTTTTCAAATGTGTATGGCTGCACTTTCAAGAACTTATATGAAATAATAATAGTTGTATTTTTTTCATTTTTTTCACATTTTACAAAGAAAAATATAATTTACTTTTAAAAATCAACTGACTAGCGATACATACACTGACAGTCTGCATTTGATGTTCTTCCACTTTCTAGTGTTGACATTCCCCAGGGACAAAGGTCACATCTAGTCCCACCAAACCAAGACTGGAAAGAACCCTTGGAACAAAGTTCACAGGGTTTAATGCCTGTGTCAGAAAACTCACCAGGAATGCAGAAATCTGAAACAGAATTTAAAAACACAAACCATATTTTCAATTTCTACTTTAAATTTTTACTTAATTCTTATAGTGAAATAAATATGTAGTTCATAGAAACATGTGCAATAACCTAAGTATGACTGCAGCCTAATATGTTTCTATCACAGCATAACTAAAAAGAAATTTTTTTTTGTTTTTATTTTCAAAAAGACACATAACAAAATCCAGTTCCTCTTTGTTGGTTTTGTGAGACATCACATCTCATTGATGCAGATAAAATTCCCTTCCTTTCATTTCTGTTCTTGACTTGCTCTTGCCAGTTTGTGATGCTTTAGTATTTGCAGGTCATCTTTTATGTTATCTCTCTATTTTTGCTTTGGTCTTGCATTTGATGTTGTTCCTGCCATCTTTTGAATGTGTATACTTTTTTGTCTTCTTTGAAATTCTTAGATGCCAGCTTTAGTATCTCTGGAGAACAAAGTAATCCATCTTAGGTTGTTAGCATCACCATACAGCCTGGTCCAGGTTGATAATGGCAGACTTCTTCATTGTTCATATGCAGGACAGTTTTGTATGAGGTGCTAGGTTATCCTTTTTCCAAGTTCTACAGGACCACTTACAGAATGCATCTATACTCACAGACATTCTATAGACATTATTTTAGTTCATTTATTTTGCTCTATTCTTTAGATATACCCTAATTATTACTTTCATATTTTTGGTGATCAGTGGCAATTTAGACATGTCTGATGGAAATCTACAAACAAAATAATCCCCAAAATCTCTAAAATAAATCTGAAATATGTAGTATAATTATACAAACAGTTATGTGTATAAGCATATAAAACTAAACATATAAATACACACAGGATTACTGAAACTGGGACAAGAAACTGTGAAACTTATTTTTAAAATGTTGAAACAGTTTTATTCATAATTAAGAACACATTTGCAGCATTTCATCTTATTCATACAAAAACATACAGGACAAAGAAACAGGAAAAGAAGGATAGAGCTAAACTTACATACATTATGTGTAACAAATAAGAACGGAGAAGAAAAATAGATTTGTGACCTCTGATCCTGTTTTGGACAGTGTTTGGAAAAAAGTTATATTATAAATGCTTATATGCTTTCCTGACACAGCATTGTACAATTCACAAGACAAGCAATCCTTTTTTTTCAATTTCCAGTCATATTTCTGTAATCTGTAATCGAAAACTGGCATCCCTGCACTCTGCCTTGAGTTCCGGCACCCACTGAAGCATGTGCCTGCTAACGGAACTGGTCACACACTAGCTGTGGGTAATGCACACTAAACTACTTCATTCAGAAAAACATCAACTTCCCCTCTCCTCCCCCACCTCCATCATCCTCCTGATGTGATTGTTGCCACTCATACACAGCTTGTCCAAGATGAGTCTTGCAATCTCCTCCTTGTTCATTCTCAGGGTACCTGCTAGTGCGTCCACTTTCTCACTGCTTTTGACTCCCTCATGACCTGGGCAGTAGATCTATATCAAACTGGATAAACAAGAGCCTTCTAGAAGCTGGACCCCCTCACTGTGGAAAAAATGCCTCTCAATTCTCTGTAACATGCTTTGAAAGCCTTTTACAATGAACCTCATGTGAGTCACCCTGATCCACCAACCTGGAAACTGCTTCTGATGCTGCCCGCACTTCATTCTCATGCTCAAAGTGGCAGTTGTATAGTCTCCTGATTTACTTGTAACCAGTTTGTTGTTGCATTAGACAACATAGCCTCATCTACTTTTTAGGCCTCATGCTATGGACCCATCCATAAAGAAGTCATGTTACTGAATCTGCTTCTGCACCTGGGCTTCTGTTCTAGAGCCCAGTCTCAGTATTCACAGCCAAGCTGGACCATGACCTTCATTAGATTCTGCATATTTGGCACTGTAGATGGACATATGTCAGTCATGTGATGAGAAGAAACAGTTAGAAAATCCCAAAACAAGCTATCAAGTGAAACACAACAGACCAAAGAAAGAGAAGTTGACCACGTGAAACTCTAAAGAGGACACTGTTAAGAGAAGTAAAATTAGTAGGCATAAAATCCCTTGATGAGGTTGAAAAGCTCACCGAAAACAGGAAAACATTTCGAACTACCATGTGAGCCCTATGTGACGTTTAACGGCACAGGAAGGATGTAAGATATAAATCCATTCCAGTTCGAGGGAGATCTGCTCCAGGTCACAGACCATTGATAGCATCTCTTCTGCCTCCACCATCCACAATCTCCCTCGCTTGATGTGCTTACCCTTTGCTCAGTTCAGCTCTGGTAGAAAAGGGTGGTTTGATGTCATATTTGTTATACATAAAATATGTAAATTTAAACTTTCTCATCTTTTCATATTTCTTCATTCAGTACAGTTTTTGTACAAATAAAATTTAACCATATTTGTGTGCTCTGGTGACGAAAGAAGTTGTTCCTATCTTTCTGAAATAAGTCTAATTATATATTATATATATAATGTTATAAACCTAAACATTTACCTAAACATTGCTCTGCAGATGTGGAGCGGATATCCTTAGTGGTTGTCCCACCAGGACAAGGTGTACAAGAAAAGGAAATCTCCTGGTTCTGGTATGTGCCACGAGGACAGGGGACACAGGAACTGGTTCTGTTGTCATACATGTGCCCTTCTCCACAGCCGGCTGTAAGAAATATTTAGTTTTGATGACGCAAGATACATAAACAAAAAGTTTACATCTCTGGTGGTACAAGATGTACTAAAAAGAAGGCTTATATTTTTGATGATGTAAGTACAAACTGTACTGATGACAGTTCATAGTGAGGGAAGTATTATCATTAAATTCAGAAAATTTAGTTTCATTCAAGTGCAATATAATGAACTTTCTTCTTCTTTGTACACATTTAGTGGTAATGCGTGACACCCTGATTTTTGTAACGTGCCTTCTGGCTGGGTACCTCTAACTTCAGCACCTTTCTTGCAGTCTTGCTCGGACTGCCATGAAGACAGTGGTGTAGGCTGGTCTGTTTGTTTTCCAGCCTCTGGTGGCTGTGCTTAAGCCCCTTCTTCATATCAGGCTCAATGGCTTTGAGACAGTTCTACAGAGACACTCCAGCTTTGAGATGAGGAATCTGATGAGTGCTTCAACGATATCCATTCCTTGCCAATAATCTGCTGGCTCTATTTTGTTTACCTCATTCTGACAGCCAGTATGGTAGAGACTCAAGCTTGTCACATCCTGGATTCATTGGTTTCACATAAGATTTTTCTCATCCTTGCTGGTGATCTCTATGTCCCTATCCATCCACCATCCTGACATTACAATTAGTGTTGACTGCTGCAGGTGTTTGGTCTACAGAAGTAGGTCAGGGTTTTTCAGCAATCAAATCTATGTTCCCTGTCTCACAAAATCTATGTTAAGATAAGTGTGTTCTTAACACAGTTGTTTTCAGGGGATATAATGAACAAAATATGTGCTTGAACTTACCACAAGACATAGTCCTAGGAATCATCATTGTCCCTAGTGTGCAGTTAAATGTACTTTCAGCGTTGAAGTAGCTATTAAACTGACCAATACTTGGGATTGTAAACAGTCCACTATCAGATTCATTCAGAAACCGTTCATTAATCTGATTTACCGATCTGACATAATAGTCCAGAGTTTGGGCTGGACTACCAAAGTCTTGGAAAGGGGTTATCACAATCGCAGGAGTGATCTATAAAAGAAATGATAAAGAAACTGACCTTATAACATTTAAAATGTATAAATTTTGTGATACTATATCTAGCATCAGGTTAAGATTAATAATTAGTAAGTTTAAAATTAAATTTTAAAATTCTTTTAATTTTTAAATTTAATAAATAATAATTAATTAATTAATAATTAAAAAGGTAATCAAGTTATGATTATTCGTTTCAAATGTAATATCCACCCTCATATATGCATGTGAAAGCTGGACAACAACTAAAGAAAAAGAATACTCAGTATAAAGTGGAATGAATTCAAGAGCAACACAGAGATCAGACAGATGAGCAAACAACAACTTGTCTCATGGCTGATCAGAAAAAGAAGATGGACATATGTCGGTCATGTGATGAGAAGAAACAATCAGAGAATCCCCAAACAAGCTTTCAAATGGAACACAACAGGCCGAAGAAAAACAAGTCGACCATGTGAAACTCTAAAGAGGATATTGTTAAGAGAAGCCAATTCAGTAGGCATAACATCCCTTGATGAGATTGAAAAACTCACCGAAGACAGGACATCTTGGCGAATTACCATGCGGGGCCATGTGATGTTTAATGGCACAGGAAGGATGTAAGATGTAAAATATCTAGCAAAAAGTTCCTATGGTGGTAGTTTTTCTTATTAATAAAGAAATTAATGAGACTTATATCTATGTCCTTGAGTCAAGGAAGTCAAATACAGAAAAACAAACACACAATCACATAAATGTGCATAATTAAACATTAAAATGTTTTCTTTCAAAAAATTCTACATCATCTTTAGATTATATCTTAAACCATTTAGTATATCACATACAAAATTTTAAAAAACTCAGTTTCTCTAAAACTTACTTTGTATTCATAAGAGTCAGCTGCCCTTTTTTTTCTGCTACCTACAGTTGGGCCACAGGTGACTTCCACGCTGCTCACATAGCATTCAGTGTCTCCAGTACACAAAGTTTTGAAAGTAGAATTTTTAATAACTTGCAGAAATTTTTCCTGGATTGCTGTGATGTTGTTGCTACACTGATCCGTGAAGTAGTAAAATACTGGCTTGGTGAAGACCGAGCCTGGAGCGCGTCGAACTGAAAATAAAAACTGGAGTTTTATTTTTAGTTTCAGGAGGAATTACACTGTGATAGATGGTAAAAGTTAACATTTCATAAAATAAAATGCAGCACATGCCTCCAGAATACCTGCATAATTTCTCAGGTTGAGCTCAGTTAGTTTAGATCATCATCCTTGTATGCTTGAGTCTCCTCCTTAATATATCCCTTATAGTAAAGCAATTGATGATATAAATTCTATGTTAATTTTTAGTTCTTTGTGTGATCTGTACACAATGGTCATGTCTGGCATTCTATATTGTCCTCCTTGATCTTTTATCATAAACAGAGATATGCCACAATATGAGTCAAAATCTTCAGTCCTTTCAGCCACCATTAGGCTGTTAATGATACTTGCTTGATTCAATACCTGCCTTTGATTACTGCCCTGCTTGCATTTCCAGAGACACCTGCATGCCTTAGAACAAATTTGACAAATCTTGAATGTATTATTGCTCTGGTGCCATTTTCTCCATGATGAGCCTGCCTTAGAATTGTTGTTGTACACAGCCCACACAAGTTCCATGGTGGAATGAAGTTCCAGAAAGCTTATCCAAACAAGAGAAGTAGTCAAAAACTGGCAGAAAGCAGGAAAAGCAGTCAACACAGAGTCCTAAATCATTTCAGATATTTAAAATCTAAAAATTATAACACAGCAATTGCAATCTAACTCATATGCAATCTAATTCAAACAATCTAACTCAGAATGCAAACATAGGATTAAAGATCAACATAGTAAAGACAAAGTTAATGAATCAAAATGTGGACAGCAGAAATGTACTCAGAGTAGATAGCAAGTTAGTGGAGGAGGTCAATGAATTTGTATATCTTGGCAGTAGAGTAGTAGAAAATGGAGACAGCACAGAGGACATCATCAGCAGACTTAGTAGAGTAAACCAGGCTTTTGCAATGCTGCAGACTATATGGAAATAAAAAAAAAACTAAGCATGAAGATGAAAATCAGGATATTTAAGAGTAATGTTCTAAGTGTACTATTCTATGGAACTGAATACTGGACAATCACCAACACCATAGATGCAGGAAACTCTCTACTGTAGAGAGCGGAACAACAACACAACTCCTTCAGATCATCAAAGGAAGTACCTCCTCCCCTCAGACAAGTGTTTCGGCCCTATTAAACTAAGGAAGGATGGGCTCCTCTGGGTCATGGCTCCCAGAGGTCTTGTGAGTTGTTGCTTTTTTTGTTCTGGGATTGAGTTGGCACTGCACTTTGAAGTGCATCTTTAGCGATTTATCTACGGAGAACTGGTATTGGTTGTGGCAAACGACATTTATGTTCTCAGTGCTTGTTTCGCATACTCCACAGCTAGCATGAAGCCTTTTCTGCTGTATCTGAAAGGCTTTTCAATGCCCTTGCTCTTGCTTGTCCCTTTATGCCCATTTGCTTACATAGGTCGTATGCTGATGTTGCTGCGAATCCTCTCGCTCCCACTTAGACAGCTATCACTTTTGCCCTGACTCCTGCCCCCTGCCTCAGTTGCTTGACCAGGTCATTTTACTTCTCACATTTGAATAGATGTTGCTCCTCTATTCTTGTTTTATACAGACCCATAAGCTCGATCATTATTAGTTCCTGTTTTTCTATGGAGTACACTACAATGTCTGGTCGCATTCATGTGTTTTTGATGGAAGTCAGGTATTCTCTTCTTCCTGGTATGTCCGCTATCAAATCCCAGTCCTATTTAGCATTGATGGTAAGGGAATTCCCTGATTTCAATAATCGATGTTGTACCAGTGCCTATGAACTATTTAGGTCGGACTTTAACTCTTTTACTATTCGCATTATCTTTTGCCCTGTCTACAATAGCTACTAGTTCCTGCAGCACTCTGTTCTGCCGCCAGGTGTAGCTTCCGACTGCCTCTACTGTGCTGGTACTTACTTCATAAATGAGTAGTGGCCACATCAATTTTGGAATCAGCATGAACTGGAGGCACCATATTTTGAACTTCCCCAGTAGCTTGCTTTTGTCTATGATGTTCGGTCCATTCTGTGCCATTTCTATGACCTGCTTCATCACATTTGAGTCTGAATACTGGACAATCGCCAAAACCATAGAAAACAAGCTGAGTTCTTTCCAGACTAGATGTTTATGAAGAATTAGAAAACTATTTTGGCTAAACACCATAAGAAATAACATCTTGTTGACAGAAATGCAGATGAACCCACTGACAGCAATTATTAAGGAAAGACGCTGGCGATGGTTGAGACATGTGCTCCAAATAACTGACAACTCACTACCAAAATTAGCACTAAGATGGACACCACAGGGGAACAGAAGTAAGGATAGACCAAAAGAGACATGGAGAAGAACAACAGAGAGGATGTTGAGCAATAGAGGGCTCACCTGGGGACAAGCGGAAAAAAAGGCGAAGGACAGGCATTTGTGGAAAACCCATGGGGAAGCTCCATGTGCCCTGGGCACTTAAGGTTCAGAGAAGAGAGAGAGAAAGAGAGAGAGGGAGAGAGAGAGAATTGCTTTTTATTCTCAAGTACTTTATGTTTCTGACATGCTAAAATATAAGTAGAGTTAGAATGAAAATATAACCAGGAAAACTTCTGAACCTAAATCAGACAACAGTGTTACTATTTAAAAGCACCAATCTATATTTTACACACAACAAGTTCACAAAGCTCACCAGTACAGTTTGGTACAAAGTTAATGGGTCTCCATAAGCCAGAAGATGGAAAACAAGTGTATAATTCTGAAGTTGAGGATGGGTACATATACTTCTCATTACACATGACTACACATATCTCTGGGCCACCACCAGAAGAATCACAGGCCAAAGCACCATTCAATGGGGCCCTCAACTTCTCACATGCTGTGGCTAAAGAGAATAAGGGAAACTGCATTCACTTTAACTCATAAACAGCAATCACATAGTTCAAATACAAGAAATTTCAAAATATAATCTCAAAATATGATTTAGGTAGTGTATGTTTACAAAAAATACATTTTTAGATGCAAAGAAATATTTTTTAAAAAGTAAAATTCCAATTTCCATGTCATTAAGAAAAATGGGGGCACAATGTTAGACCCATTTTTCCTTGATCTTCAGCACCTTCTCAGATTTCTTTTGTGCCCATTTTTAGAGGTTGGGTGGACCCTGGGACCTTTTTTGGTATAGAGAAATAATCTTACAAAGTGAAGTTCACACACAAATTTGTGGAGAACATTAGTAGGGATTATAAGACTGAAAGACTTTATCATGTTACAGAAATAAAAACTGTGAAATACTGAACCATTATTTATACTGTTTTCAATAATGCTAGCAGTAAAATTTTGTAAACCCATTACTAGAAAATTGCAATACTGTCTTTAAAATAAAACATATTTACTACCTCTGCATTTGAGTTACCAGAAGTAAAACTTGATAACTTCCACCAGAAGAGTACTTCAGAAAGGAGACTGATTCGGTGGGTTTCTCCATTATAAATAACCAAAACAAACAAAAACAAAACACAACAAAAAACAAAAAAAATGTATTTTCAGGATAAATTAGAGGTTTTTCTAAATAGCATAAAAATATGAAAACATTACTCAGAAGGATTATTTGTTAATAAATTGTTAATATTGAAAAACATAATTTTTGATAGAGACTGAAATCTGGGTCATAGTGTACTAATTCTTACATCATACATCCTTCCCATGCTGTTAAACGTCACATAGGGCTCACATAGTTGTTTGCCAAGTTTTCCTGTTTTCTGTGAGTTTTTCAACTTCATCAAGGGATGTTATGCCCGCTAAACTGCTTTCTCTTAACAATGTCCTCTTTAGTGTTTCATGTGGTTGACCTTGTTTTCTATGGCCTGTTGTGCTCTATTTGATAAGTTGTTTTGCTATTCTCTGATTGTTTCTTCTCATCACATGGCCTACATATGTCCATCTTCTTTTTCTGATCACCCATGAAACAGGTTGTCTTTTTGCTCATCTGTCTTATGTCTGTATTGATTTTAAATTCATTCCACTTTATATCGAGTATTTTCATGAGGCATTTATTTGGAAAAGAGTCTAATTTCTTGTCTATTTCTTTAGTTGATTTCCAGCTTTCACATGCATAAATGAGGGTAGATATCACATTTGAATTGAATAGTCTTAACTTGGTTTTTGTGCTTATAACTTCTGAATTCCATATGTTCTCAAGATTTTTGAAGGACAATGCTGCTTTTGCAATTCTAATTCCAACTTCCTTCCTGGTGTCACCATCCTGGTCCATGTAACTGCCAAGGTATGCAAACTGGTTTACTTCTTCAACAGCTGTTCCTTCTATGTATATTTTTCCTTCTTGATTAATGAGACATTTCATAATTTTTGTTTTGTCTTTGTTAATTTCTAGACCTATTTTGCAAGCCAAGGAAGACAGGGAATCTGTTTTTTCCTGCATCAATTTCACATTATCACTGCATTATGTTATCTGCAAAATCAAGATCTTCTAATTGGGTCCCATGTACCCAACCAATGCCTGTTTTAACCGTGCAGCATCTTTTCATTATAAAATCTATGGCAATTCCAAAAAGGAAGGGAGATAATATACATCCTTGTGTACTAATTACAAAAGAATACATTTTTTTATAACTTTGTTTAAAAAAAAATATATATATATATATATACATATAAAATCAAACGTACGATTACAGTAGGGTACAACAGTGCCAGACCATGTCCACAAGAAACCAGCAGAGTTCACATTTTTAGTGCATCTGATAGTACTTGCTCCAGTTAAAGGATTTCCATTCTTACAGCTTAGCTGGCAAATGGCCCCGAGAACATATCCATCAGAGCAGTTATAGGCAATTAAATCTTTATTTGTTCTGTCTAATCTCGGTTCACTACAATTGGCCGCTGAAAAAGAAAAGGCTAAGATTAAAGCCTTATTTTTTAGCATACACTTTTTTAATTGTTTCAGATTTTTCTTCTTATTCATGTAACAAGAGCCTTATTTTGTTAATAAAACCACACAAAAACATTGTTATAATAATCTGACAATATGAACTGCAAGTAAATATTCCAATAATAATAGCATTAGTAAGTAGCAATAGCAACAGCAATAGCAGCAGCAGCAGTGGCAGTAGTAGCAGCAGTAGTAGTAGTAGTAGTAGTAGTAGTAGTAGTAGTAGTAGTAGTAGTAGTAGTAAGTAGTAGTAGTAGTAGTAGTAAGTAGTAGTAGTAGTAGTAGTAGTAGTGATAGCAGTAGTAAAGAATGAGAAGAAGACAAATAATAAATACTGCACTCAAGTAAATGAATTGAATATGTAGAAAATATGTTTCCTTATCCATTTTTATAAGTGTTGACCTCCTGCAGAAAGCCATTTTATTTCACTTTAATTGCTTTATTTTGTTTCATTCAAATGTTTTTGTTCACTTTCATCAAAGTCTGATAACCTTGTGAAATTTATGAAACCTAACATGTGAAATGATAAGAAAATTTAAATGAATTCATTTTTGCTGTAAATAATTAATAATAAAATTTATTTTGATATGAGCTGCTTCAAAAAAGTATCAAAAATCGCAGGTAATTTGACTAAGAAATTGTTGACAGAAGAATGTGTAAACATAAAGCCTGACACAAAGATAAAAATATGAGCAGAAAAAGAAAAATATAAAAATATTATATGAAAATATGAGAGTTTTTCAGGGTTTTTAAAAAAAAATCTTGCCCAATTTTCGCATGAGAGATAGAGAGAGGGGGGAAGAGAGAGAGGGGAGAGAGAGAGAGGAAGAGGGAGAGAGAGAGAGAGAGTGAACTGCAAATGCCTGGATGAATAATACTGATTTATATCCAAACTATTCACTGCTTCATTGTTACTGGAACAACCTTACACTCCTTGTGAAATTCTTATGTATATTTTTACAATGTCACACCTGTTTCTTCAACAAATGTTATTAGACGGGATTAGCCTTAAAGCAACAAACTGACCAGACACTGACTGCCAGACAGGATTAACTTCTGACGCGACAAACTGACCAGAAGACATCTCTACCCTCGAGGGGTTTAAGATAACATGTAAGCCAAGTTTGAAGATAAACAAGGCAGAGCAGCCACATGACAGTAGAGATAAAAACAAGCCCACAATGCCTTTTTATCACCCCTACCCACAGTACAAAGCCCTGACGTTAGCAAGCCTATGAGAGAGAGAGAGAGAGAGAGAGAGAGAGAGAGAGTATCATACTATTACTGTACACCTTTGTTTTAACATTTTATGTATAAATTATTAACTTTATCATACTCCACGCTATCACCTATGGTTTGTAAAAACCCACCATCTCATTATTTCACCCCATGGGCAATCATCCCCATTTCACATCATTTCAATTGACTATGAAATTGTTGATTGTTGAATGTAAATAAAGTTATTTTTTTTTAAAATTTAAATGTAGGTCCAATAACTTTACTTACTTATGACTTTGACAACAAACTGGCAACTTGCATTGTTGCCCTGGGAGTCTCTGGCAATTATTGTCACTGTAGTGCTTCCAACATTAGCAGCAAAACCAGAAGCAGGATCTCCCACTGCTATTATACTTTCACCTGAATTGTCAGTGACTCTGGGAAGTTGGTAACTCACATATGTTGGTTCTCCAAAACTAGCAGCAATGACATATTTGTCAGCTGGACAACCATCAGGGAAACTTGGTGGTGTCACATCTAAATGGATTTTTAAATTTTTGATATGAGCAATTTTAAAGCAAAAACATAATTGGAGTTTTCCAGTGAAGTACAGAAGAAGAAATCTGCACAAGAGAGCTTGACAATCAGTTCAGAGAGCCATGGGCAAGCTAACTGTTTTAACAATGTCTCAACTTATGATTTTACAAGCCAGCAAAAACACAACTAAATTTGTATTTGATTTTCTTACAAAAGTGCTTGTTTCAGGTAAAATTGTTACCAAAATAAAATGAGAGATGGAGACAAGATGTATATCTACACATTTTAGCTATCACATTTGTTAACAATAACACAAACCAAAGCAAGAGCCTTTCTGTGTCCACTGGATGTTTATATCACAAGTGATGGTGAGTGGGGCTATAGGTCTATAACCTTTGTCACATATTAGAGGGCAGCTGGTCTGGTATGTGGTGCCATTTAAACACTCATAGTATCCATGAGAGACAGTCGGTGGTGCTGTGCAGCTCCTGGCTGAAGTATGGAATTCAAATATTTAACAACATACACCATAAATTGTTATACCCAAATGACTGAAACATGAAATAGGGCTTTTACTGTATACTTCAGTCATTAAATATATATGTACAAATACAGAGTTTTAAAGTAATTATTAAGCATTGACCATCTACTCTATTTATACAAGTTCCTACACACAACATTCTGCTCAGTCACTTGGTCTCATATTTTTTGGCCATATTTTCAGTTTCATTTTATTTGTCATAAAGAACAAAAATATATGAAGTTCAACCTTAAAAAAATAAAAATATATACAAAAATATAAATATAAGAATAAAATCTGAACAGAATGCATAAAAAGTTGCTTGCATGTAATAAAGTACTTTGTGAGACATGAATGTTTATCTCCACTTACGTGTACATGACTGATTACCACCACTCCAGGTCTGATTATTTTGACATATTCGAGTTATTGGTCCAGTCAACAGATACGCTTGATGGCAAGTAACTGTACATTCAGAACCGTACGTGTTTTCGTGGGAGCAGGTAATATCTGAATTATCAGGAGCTTCTTGTCTCAGACAAAGCTTTTCTGAAAGCCAAAATTCACACAGGAAACAGCTTTGAATTTTTAAAATTCTTTAATAAACTAAACCTTTCCTGCTCAAGCATGTAGTGGAAACATTTTATCCTATCTAAAAATGTTTTCTGTTCCATGTTAAGAGGGCATGTAGGAGATATAAAGATGAAGCTCATACTTTACTAAAATATCCATAACTTTGAGGATACAAATGATAAATTCTAAGTGCTCATATTTTCCTTCACTTGATACATGTCAAAATTGTCAACATCATTAAGGATCTTTATAAGGAATATGTTTGTGCAGTCAACCCAGAAGAAGGAATGAGCGAATGGTTCCAGATTGAAACGAGTGTGAAACAAGGATGTACATTATCTCCCTTGCTTTTCAGAATCACAATAGACTTCATAATGAAAAAATGCTGCACATGTAAAATCAGCATTGACTGGGTATATGGGACCCAATTAGAAGATCTTGATTTTGCTGATTACATAACTCTTATCAGTGACAACATGAATTTGATGCAAGAAAAAACAGATACCCTGTCTTCATTGGCTAGTAAAATAGGACTTGAAATTAACAAGAAAAAAACAAAAATAATTAAACTTCTCATTAATCAAGAAGGAAAAATATACATAGAAGGAACAGCTGTTGAAGAAGTCAAGCAATTTGCATACCTTGGCAGCTACATAGATCAGGAGGATGACACCTTAGAATTGCAAAAGCAGCAATGAGCTTCAAGAATCTTGAGGACATATGGCATTCAAAAGTTATAAGCACAAAAGCCTAGTTAAGATTATTCAATTCAAATGTAATATCCACCCTCATTTATACATGCAGAAGCTGGAAAACAACTAAAGAAATAAACAGGAAATAAGACTTTCAAAAACAAATGCCTAAGGAAAATACTTTATATAAAGTGGAATGAATTCAACAAAAATACAGAGATCAGATAGATGAGCAAACAACAACCTGTCTCATAGTTGATCAGAAAAAGATGGACATATGTTGGTCATGTGATGAGAAGAAACAGTCAGAGAATCCCAAAACAACCTATCAAGTGGAACACAACAGGCCAAATAAAAACAGGTCGCCCACTTGAAAGAGAGGCCAGTTTAGTGGACATAACATCTCTTGATGAGATTGAAAAGCTTGCCGAAGACAGGAAAACGTGGCAAGCTACCATGCGAGCCCAATCAGAGAGAGATACATGTCATAGAGGCATACTGAGGCATACAGGTAAAAGTCATCAATTCTCATATTTTCCTAGACTTGATACATTTGACTGAGACATATGGGGTAAATGATATTAATGCTCATATTTTCCTTGACTTGCTGACACAGTGACGGCTGATGTGGTTACTGTCTCCCAAGAGAAGACAGATGCCCAGTTTTACAGCTGAGAACATATGTGAAGAAATAATCATAAGGAATAAAATAAAAGATGAGTAAAAGATTTTTTTAAGACAAAAGCATGAAATTAAATGCAAACCAACATATATCATGTACATGTTACATTATTTTTTATATTTGTTCTTCCTACACATTAATATATATGTACAGTGTACTTTAGTGTGTTTCTCATTGCAGTTAAAAATATTTATTTTGAAAAGCTAGATATCTAATTCTAATAATAGCAAGACATCATAGAAGAAACTACAGGTTTGTGAAAACAAAGCTGAACCCACCCAGTGGGATTCCACAAGGGCCCCTTACTCTGAATAATGCACCTTAATGATTGACTGGCTTCCCATCCTATGAATTTGACCTAAATAAGACTACACACTTAATTGCTATTTTCCTATTGTGTCTCTTAAAATTATTAATACTTCTGATACAGCAAGATCAATTTCTGTTAAAGATAACTTACTTTACCTGGACAGAGTTTATGAAACAATACACTGTCATTCATTGCTCATCATGTTATTCTACATGTTCATGCTCACAAAGAGTGAAACATTTACCATAACCCCTCAGTTTCTCAAATCTGAAGATCATAGGTATTTGATTAAGTAATGAAATTTTTTAAAAAATTTTACTGAAGATTTAATTCTGTCATTTACTTTCATTGTTACATTACTGTTTCACTGAGACATTTCAAAGATAACTGGTGTTATTTTCATATTGCTTTGCATTTTCAAATCAAATATCATTTATTTTAAATCCTATATTCTATACTGTTCCAAAAAAAAAAATGCAACAAATATGATGTTGCGATTTAAACTGAAGTTTTCTGACCAGACAAGGGTAAATTGCCTGAAACGTTCACTTGGACATTAACTTCATGTGCTGACCTGAATTGTACTCAACAGATGATTCATGAGCACAGAAAAACGACACTAGTCAAAACAGCATTTTTGACAATAACTCATGACAGGTTCATGAGAATCCCATGAAACTTGCTGAACACAAAACTCACTGACCATGTTATTGAATGTCTATAAAAGACTGATGCTCCTTAAATCAATTCATTTGAAAATTCAATGTATGAAAAAGTGTGGCTCATCTCACTACAGAACAATGACTCATCATCATTGGACGTTTACAGACTGGACAGTCACAAAGTGTAGTGGCCAGACAATTTAATGTGGTTAGAAGCACCATTAGTCACCTTTAGAGACAATTTCAAGAAACTGGCTCGGTGCAGACCGGCCGCGCAGTGAAAGACCCATAGTCACAACTCCTACCAAAGACCACTTCATACGGCTGCGTCACCTCAGGAATTGATTTGCATCTGCATCCTCAACAATCCAGTCAATGACAGTAGCTCGTAGAATTTCAGATCATACAGTCAGGAACCGGCTGCATGAATCTGGTCTTTGGGCTAGAAGACCCTACAGAGGTCCTGTTCTTACCAACCAGCATCACCAGAACCGACTGCAGCATCATCGTTGCGAATGATTGGAGAAGGGTTTGGTTTAGTGATGAATCATTCTTTCTGCTCCAGGGACATGATAGAAGGAGAAAGTTTACCGCAGAGACCATGAGCGCCCACATGGTGGTGGAAGTGTACTTTTGTTGGGGACGATCACCTTCATGGGAAGAAGTGACCTGGTGCAGATTGAAGGACACCTGAATGCCCAACAGTATGTCGCTGAAATTCTTTGTCCTCACTTCCTTCCACTTCTGGCTGCACTATGGTCAATTTTTCAGCAGGATAACACTCGACCTCATGTGGCACAACTTACCACCCAGTTCCTCGCTGACAACAACGTCCAGACCATTCCGCTGCCAGCTATATCATCAGACACTTATGGGATGAACTCAACAGACAAGTCCGCCAGCGAGACGTGGCACCAACCAATCTCCGACAGTTTTCTCTTGCACTGTGGGAAGAGTGGGCAGCCATCCCACAACAACAGATCCAACGGTTAATCGGATCCATGTCAAGGAGATGCCACTCTCTGATACAGGCCTTAGGAGACCATACACCTTAATGAAATGGAAGCCTCAGTCGCAAAGAATAAAAGTCCAAACCAAATTTAATGAACATCATTTCATTGTTGAGGTATTAAAGTTTCTTCATGCCAAGATTGCAATATTAATTCTATAAAATAAAACTTTGATACAAGTTTGAAATATGGCATCCATTACAACCACAGTAGTGCTGTGTTTCTTTTTTTGAACATTATAAATAACTTTGGTTCCTGGTAGTTTTCACACTGTGAGCCTCTGAAGCAAATGAAAAGTTTTTGTGGCCCTCTCACACTCCCATACCACCCGATATTAGCTTTAGAAGTTTTTGAATTTTTATATTTTGAAAACTTATATTTTATTATGTACAAAATAATTTTAAGAACTAGATTTACTATTGCTTCTCTCATAACTAAGTTTGGTGCTTTAAATCTGGTCAGAGGTTCCTCAGTCACCAAGCTGTGGAAATATGTACCTGGCACCTTTTTAAACTGGGGAAGGAAAGTGTCTAATGTGATCTTGATTATATAATGCTCTATGTGCAAGCAACTCAAGGAAAATGTGATCATAGACATTGTATCATCTCCCTCTCTCTTTCCTACAGCACCCGAGACAGACTTGTAGAAAGATATTTCCACTATTGTTGGGCCTTTGCTATCCTTTTTGCTTTCCCCTATATCAGTTCATTTACCAGCATTTTCTCTGCTGTATGTCTTCTTGTTTTCTGTGGTCATGCCATGCTTTTCTTTTAACCCTGTGGACTCCCCTGTGGAGCTGTTTGTAGTAACAATTTATCTATCATTCTCATGATATGGTCAATCCAGTGTCACCTCCTTTCAGTCACTGTCAACAATGTCTCTCTTAATAGGATGTCATTTCTTATGGTATTTGGCCAGAACACTCCTTTGATCTTAACCACACACTTTGTTTGGATGGTGTCAAATGTACAAGGGCTGTCTGTGTCATTTTTCAGCATTCACAACTATATAGTAGGACACTTGAAACATTACTTTTCAATATTCTATGTTTGATTTTCTGGTGTATCTTTTTCAGACTCTTTCATTCATTCATTTGTATGTCCCTTGTGGCACTTTGCCTCCCTAACAGCACTCCTGTAGCTCTCTCAGTTGTAAGCAAGATGGCCTGCTGCTGATGCATCCATGCTGTTTGGGTTTCTTGGTATATTTCCAGAAGGTAGTTTACCACTGCTTTCCTTCCAGCAGTGACTGTAGAACGATGACCATAACCAACATTATCTGTCAGCTGCTCTTCCATATTTGCAGACTACCAAAACTATATCCTCTGTGTATCAGTATATCATGATAAGACAGCCTTTACCTACCTTAACTGTTACACAGACCACAACATAGGAGTTGATGCCCTATATCTTAAGTGTTCAACTTCAGTGGCCTCAAGGGCCACAGCTGAATGCAGAAAGTGAGTGATGGGCCACATCTAAATCAATTAGTTTTTGTCAAATTATGCAGACTAAATGTTTACGAAGAATTAGAAGAATATTTTGGCCAAACACCATAAGAAATAACATCTTGTTGGCAGAAATGCTGATGAAGCCACTGACAGCAATTATTGAGGAAAGATGCTGGTGATATAACAACATAAAATTCACTTATGAAATTTCTGACAACCCTGTTAACTTTTTAGACATTAAAATTTTTATTGGCACAAACATGCATCTGTATTTTACAAACCCACCGACAGCCACAACTATTTGCTTTATAACTCTTCCCATACTGAAGCCTGTAAGAACTCCATCCCATACTCCCAACTACTCTGTCTTCGCCGCATATGTCAGGATAATTTGGACTTTATAGATCAGTCCAACAAGTTATTAGAATTTTTCTGTCATCACCACTATCCAGAAAATGTCCTTCGTGAAGCCTTCAACCATATCCAACTAGTGAGCCACAAAGAAGTATTCAGGAAAAAGCCTGTTACTCCATCTGACAGAGTTAAGTTAGTACTTCCTTTCCACCTGCATGGTCAGATGGTTAAGAAAATTCTTTATCGTCATCTGCCGCTAATCCAACTCAACCCCGACACTTGCGACATTTTCTCTGATCCATCCCTGTTGGCATACAAACGTGAGCCAAACCTTAAGGACATCCTCGTCAACAGCCATTTGAAGCAGAGCCTTACATATGTTGGCACCAGAAAATGTAACCGTCACCACTGCATTACCTGCCCGGTAGTCTGGGAAATGAAAACGATCACCTTTCCCAAAACTATCCTCACTCTTCATGAAGGATTCACATGCGAGTCCCGTAATGTGATATATGTCATCATTTGCAAAAGATGTAGGAAAACGTATATTGATGAGACTGGCCTCAGATTAGGGAACCGCATGGAAAAAGATCTGTGCGACATCACCCAGCATGCTTCAAAACCAGTCCCAAATAAATCATTCCAATGGCCCCAACCACAGAGGCAAATCTGATTTTCTGGTAACAGCCATCAAACAATGTCACGCAGATGACACAAGCCACCTGGCAGTTGAGAACCGTTGCATTCAGAATTATGGGATGCTGGAGCCACATGGGTTAAACTCAATGTTCAGCTATACTTAACATTTTCTTCAATCATTATAGTACCTCTCCACTAAGCTCCACCCCTTCTTACTTGTCAAACCTCCTCACAGCATCACTTTGCAACCCCTCTTCCCTAATCATCTATTACAACTTCTCCTGGCTAGGTCAACATTGTATCACTCTCTCTCCCCTCCCCGGTTCCCCATCCACCACCCCCAGTTACAACCCACCGACCACATATCACAGGTCTCCATTTAAACAGTCTCCATATTCTATTAAATCCATTCCTGACACACACCGCCGGACAAGCCACACCTTACAGTTTACAGCTAAGTACTCTATTTAATTTTTTTCTTTCTTTTTTTTTTAATACTATTCATGTGAATCTATGCTTTATCTCCTCTCTATTTATTTCTTCGTCCTGTATGTTTTTGTATGATTAAGGCTCACGTCGAAACATCACAACTTTGTAGTCATTAAATAATAAAGCTGTTCCTACATTTTTCCTAGTTTATACATTCTGGTGATGGTTGAGACATGTGCTTCGAATGACTGACAACTCACTACCAAAAATAGCACTAAGATGGACACCACAGGGAAACAGAAGTAAAGGTAGACCAAAAGAGACATGAGGAAGAACTGCAGAGAGGATATTGTGCAATAGAGGGCTCACCTGGGCAAGAGACAAAAAAAGGCAAAGGACAGGCATTTGTGGAAAACCCTTGCGGAAGTCCCATGTGTCCTGGGCACTTAAGGTTCAGAGAGAAATTACACATAAATGAGAAAAAGTGACACTTATGAAGTAAAGGTGAATTGGTTGTTTTTAATTAGCTTTTAATTAGAAAATAAATGTATGTAAGTGTACATTTTAACTTTAATATATTGATTATATCTTGTATTTCTCAAGCCACCAATTTGATACCCCTGTTCTATATGAACATCAAACACTGTCTTTAATGAACAGCAATCTTTTTAAATGAACACCAAATGTTTTTTATTAACAGCAGACAAAACACATAAGATTTTAGTATTAAAAGAAAACAACAAAATAATTGGAAGACAGAGGAAATATTATTTACCTTTAACAAAGACAAAAAAGCTACAAGAAGCTGTATTTGTTGCCTCATCTGTTCCTGTACATGTCACTTTTGTTTGTCCGAGTTCAAAGACAGAACCAGAGACACGGTCACAGGCAAGTGTCACATTTCCCCCTGAGTTGTCCTGGCTCACAGGATCTGGCCACTGAGCTGCTGCAGGTGTGCGCTTTGGTCCAGCAAACACTTCAATGTTGCTACCACACAGCACTCGAGGAGGTTCTTTGTCTGAAGAAAAGTATACCTGACTTACAGCAAAAGTATACCTGACTTACAGCAAAAGTATCTCAGTTACAGCAAATACACCTTTCTTCACTGAGATCTTTTTGTCACAGTTTCCATTATAAAAACTAAACAAAATCAATTTCATTTTATATCCCTTAAATATTAAATTTTATTTTATTATAATAATAATATACTGCAAAAATGAACATTTGAAAAAATGTGTCTTTAACACAAAATGAATATAACCATCATATTTTTAAAATGTATGTTAAAATTCATTTTGAAACAAAAAATTTTAACTTTCACAAAAATAAAATATTCAATAATGGTTGTTGTGAGACAAATATCAGATAACTTCTTGTACCATCTCACATGGGATTGTTGTGAGACAAATATCAGATAACTTCTTGTACCATCTCACATGAGATTGTTGTGAGACAAATATCAGATAACTTCTTGTACCATCTCACAAGGGACCAAAAGTGGCTCATGCTTTTACTTCATTAGTATGTGTTTTATAAAACAGTCTAGCATGGCATGGAAGCAGATGAATAAGTCATTACAACAAGATCTGTAAGGTAGGAGAAAAGAACAATGTCTTAATCCAGTATGGACAAGGAACTTAGGCCTTTGTTATAGTGTGCATCAGAATATATGAAGGAATACTCGGTCCACCAACCAAACAGCAAAGAATGTTGGTAAGTTACAGACATGAATGTTCAAACAGTATCTTCAGCCTCACAAAATGTTTATAAACAAACAACTCACAGACATCTGAAGGTCATGACCAAGAGAGGCCCATCTTCTTCTTGCACATCAAAAGTATAAAGAACCAAAACACTTGCTTGAGATAGGAGAGCGAAAGGGGTACTTCTCTGACGACCTGAATAGTTCAGTTGCTGATTCATCTTCTTAAAATCAATAAATTATATCTGGAATATATTTCTACCAAATTACTCCCATAGCTGTAATGTAATTTTTGACTGCTACAAATCCAGATTAATTAAACAGCCTCTGAATGTAATTGCTATAGAAGAGTTCTTCAAATATCATGGACGCAAAAAAGACCAAATATATCCATACTACAAGAACTTAATATTGAAGAAGGCTGGTTAGTAAAGACGATTAAACAAAGACCAAGGCAGAGATGGCAACAAGACATTGTTGATAATTTGCAAGTGGATGCATCAGCAGTGGGCATCTTGCTTACAACCAAGAGGGTTCAAGACTTAGGGAGGCAAAGTTCTGAAAGGGACATGCAAATGAATGAATGTCAAATCCAGCTCTTACCAACACACTGTCCAGGTGTTGTCCATTTCTTGTCTGCCTGACAGGTGATAATATCATTCATCTCTATGGCATAGCCAGCATCACATGACACCACACATCGAGACCGATATGTGTAGCCTTGTGTTTCACACTTAAGATGTCCTCTATTTATGGTTTGAGGTGGTCCACAGCTAATTTCTGGGAAATAAAATTTGCTCACAATGAAGTTTCAAATGGAGACTAAGACAGAGAAGACAGTCAAGCACATGACACAAGCAAATATGTCATTTAGAATCTTGCATAGAGCTCTTGTTCTAGAGGATAACTGTGCCACAGGATTCTTAGAAATTAGCTGATACAATGACATGGCACAACAGCTATCTGGTTCAGTTACACAGACATAACACATGAGGATGTCAGAACACTGATAAAATGCATCTAGTTAATCACTACCAAATCATTCACTATCAAAGCAGACAAAACATTCACTATCAAAGCAGATAATCATTCACTATCAAAGCAGATCATTTGTTATGTAAAAAGTATATAACTTACATTCTTTCAACTTCAGGGCATCCCAATGTGAAGAATTATTTATGAAGTCCTATAATATGCAAATGCACTTACTTCCCTCAAATTGCTGGCCATTTTATAAATGTTTATATAAAAATACCGGATTTTAAAGAACATTTCTTTCCATGATTTACAGTCTTAGAAAAAAACGTATGGACCAAAATAATATTTTGCAACAAACAGAACATTTTCAAAACACAAATGCTATGAAATAAGCAGAAAAAAAGCATAAAATATTTTTTTAACGTAAAATTCTGTTAACAGTTCTACAGTTTCAGAAAGTTTTAAATTGGCAGAGTGATGGAAAGTTTCAAATACAATCTTCATTTATTTTATGAAGAATCTTGTGGAAAATGACAGTGCATAAACACAGTGACATGTCCGCCAATGAAGACAGTGTAATAGACAAGAATTATTCCCAGTTAAAAAACTGCAAAACAGAAATTATTGTTATGATGACAGTACAAAACATCATTTAAAAAATATATTGCACTAGAAGTTTCTAGATTTTATTTTTAATCACACCTGCTATTTTTTAAAACTATTAGAAAATTATTTTTGATTCATTTTTCAAAATACATGCAGCCATTTCTAGATATTATGCTATTACCACTAAAGTTGGACCTTGTGGAAAAACTTATTAAATTTTATATATTCTGGATAACAAACTAGACTCTTCTGAAAACAAATGCCTTAGGAAGATACTCTGCACAAAATGGAATGAATTCAAGAACAATGCAGATCTAAGGCAGATGAGCGAACAACAACCAGTCTCATGGGTAATCAGGAAAAGGAGATGGATATATGTCAGTCACCTGATGAGAAGAAATAGTCAGAGTATCCCAAAACAAGCTATCAAGTGGAACACAACAGACTGAAGAAAAAGAGGTCACCACGTGAAACTCTAAAGAGGACATTGTTAAGAGAGGACAAATTAGTAGGCATAAAATCCTTTGATGAGGTTGAAAAGCTCACTTAAAATAGGAAAACCTGGTAGACTACTATGCAAGCCCTACATGATGCTTAATGGCATGGGAAGAATGTAAGAAGTAAGGACAAACTAGAAAAAATCTCAACATCATGTTGTTCTGGGATTGCATCCTCAAAGGTTTTTTTTTTTAAATACCTTGACAGAAGGGCAGTGCACTCCATGTTCTACTCTCTCTACACTCTGCCTGTGAACTACCACTGAGCACATATCCAGGATCACATACATAGGCACATACACTACCATAGATGTTCTTTGAATTTGCAGACTGGCAGGAAGCAGTGCCATGAAGAAGGCTTGTTCCAGACATGGAGCACCTGCGAACTGAAACATTTTCTTATATTTACTATCAAAGTTATCAAGTAAATAGAAGAGACTGATACAAAGAATATTAGAGAAATGGAAACTCTGATATTATGAATTGTATAGCTTTTCATTGAAAGTCCACAAATTTAATAAATGAGCATCTTTAAGTATTAAGTAATGCAGTGGTAGCGGTTATATTTTCTGGTGCCAACATACGTAAGGCTCTGCTTCAAGTGGCTGTGGACAAGGATGTCCTTAAGGTTTGGCTTACGTTTGTATGTCAACAGAGGTGGATCAGAGAAAATGTTGCGAGTGGCGGGGTCAAGTTGGATTAGTGGCAGATAACAATAAAGAATTTTCTTAACCATCTGACCATGCGGGTGGAAAAGAAGTACTAACTTAACTCTGTCAGATGGGGTAACAGGCTTTTTTCTGAATGCTTCTTTGTGACTCGCTTGGATATGGTTGAAGGCTTCATGAAGGACATTTTCTGGGTAGTGGCAATGATGGAAAAATTCTAATAAATTGTTGGACTGATCTATAAAGTCCAAGTTATCCTGACATATGAGGCGAAAACCGAGTAGTTGGGAGTATGGGATGGAGTTCTTACAGGGTTGAGGATGGGAAGAGGAGTAAAGTAAATAGTTGTGGCTGTCGGTGGGCTTGTAAAATACAGAGGTGACAAGCCTGTTTGTGCCAGTAGATATTTTAATGTCTAAAATGCTGACAGACTTGTCAAAAGTTTCATAAGTGAATGCCATCAAACAATGTCACACAGATGACACAAGCCGAGTAGTGCTTGAGAACCGCTACATTTAGGATTATGGGACGCTGGAACCTTATGGTTTGAACTCATTATTCAGCTACACCTAACATTCTCCTCTTCAACAATCATAATCCCTCTCCACTGAGCTCCACTCCCTTCTTACTTGTTACACATAGTTCAGAACCTCCTCATAGCATCACATTACAACCCCTTTACCCCAACTATAATAATCTATTTCACCTTTTCCTGGCTAGGTTAACATTGTATCACTCTCTCTCTCTCTCTCTCTCTCTCTCTCTCTCTCTCTCTCTCTCTCTCTCTCTCCTTCCTCCATGGTTTACCCACCCACCACCTCAGTTATGGCCTACCTACCACACATCACAAGTCTCTATTTAAACATTCTCTACCTCCAGCATGTCAATTTCTGAACAAGAGTTGGCAATCCATATCTTCTTACAAATTACAGCTAAGTACACTATTTTTTTAAAATATCACTCATGTGAATTTATGTTTTATTTCCTCTCTCTATTTCTTCGTCTTGTATGTTTTTGTATGTTCACTATACTGATGATGGCAGGGAAAAAGTCGAGGCTCACATCGAAATGTCACAACTCTGTAGTTGTTAAGTAATAAAGCTGTTCCTACTTTTTTCCTAGTTTATACATTTTTTTTTAAAAGTATCTTCCTGATGCTGTTCACAAACTGGTCTGCTCATATACAAACTAAATGTTACAAATATTTGAAATTGAACAAGAACTTTATCTTCATCCTGTATTTACACACTTTAAGCACAAGAAAAATTTCTAGCTGGCCATTTTACTCTATCAGTCTTTCACTATCACTGCAGCACAAATATGCCAGTTCCTCACCATAATCTTTTTTCTTCAACTATATTGTACATGAGACCAGATTATAAAGAGAGACTATTATAAAGATGTTGGATGAAGTTTTAATTAAGTATACAGGCTACCTGTACTGTTTGTTCTATTAAGGCACATTGTAATCAAGGCATCAGTATATATTCAAGTCCAATTTATAATTTTAACAATCTCAAATGAAGATAATCTCTTCAGAAAACAGTGGCATTTTGTCTCTCCAATTATTTGTTTAATATTGTTTTAAACAAAAAACACTGAACATTACATTGCCTATTTCAGTTCTTTCCTAGAAATAACAGCATTAAATAATTGTATTTGATGGCTTGCCCTAAGTCTCTTTATGGAGGCATGAGAAGCAAAACCTGTTACATTATTTTAATTTTAATGATTATAGTTACGGGAAACTGACTAAAATAAAGTAATAATCTGACAGATATGAGGACAAAGGCTTATGTTACATAAACTTGCCTTTAGTTCTCGGCTGGAAGTCCTGCTAAAATATGATGGTGGTGGTGGTGGTGGTGGTGGTGGTGGTGGTGATGATGACGACAATGACTATGACGACGGTGGTGACTCACCAATCACACGGAAACTAAAAGAGCATGTGGCTATAGCTTGTCCGTTATCTGTGACTTGGTAAGCAACAGTGTAGGTGCCTTCTGAATGTTTTGTACCTGGAGGTTTTCCCTGTGTCTGCCTAACACTGTCAATAAATATAATGATTTATAAATCATATGACATCAATCATTGGCATTAAATTTAAGTCTTCTTTTATTTGTACTATCTCCAGACCTTTTTTCTCTGTATAGCGAGAATATTCTAAGAACAATCATCACATAACCAGACATAAAAATTGGAGGATACAATATTAACAACCTTCGGTATGCTGACGACACAGTACTGATAGCTGAGAACCAACAAGACCTGCAAAATCTCTTGGATAGAGTCGCCAAAGAAAGTGAACAGAAAGGCCTTACTTTGAACATCAAAAAGACAGAGACTATGGTTATATCTAAGAAACAGAATCCACCAGCATGAAGTATTAAATTAAACGGAACTGTTCTAAAGCAGGTGCAGAAATTCAAATACCTTGGAGCAGTAATAACTTCAGATGGGAAATGCAAAACAGAAATTAGGAACAGAATAGGCCAAGCAAAGACTGCATTTCAGAGAATGAGAAACATATTGACCAACACATCCTTATCAATGAATGTTAGAAAACGAGTCCTAAAATGCTATATTGAACCTATCTTGTTATATGGAAGTGAATCATGGACAATAGGCAAGTCTGCACAAAAATCATTGGAAACAGCAGAAATGTGGTTTATTAGAAGAATGTTGCGAATCCCCTGGACAGCAAAAATAACTAATGAAGAATGTATGAGAAGAACTGGAGAAACAAAAAACCTTGTCAAAAAGATAAGAGAGAGACAATGTACTTTCATAGGACATGCAATGAGAAGAAGGGGTATTGAAAATATTATAACAACAGGAAAAATAGAAGGAAGAAGATCAAGAGGAAGACCAAGAGAAATGATACTGGACAGTCTGACGGGATGGTGTGAGAGGAGATCACCAATTGAGCTGATGGCCTGTATGAAGGATCGCGTACTCTGGAGAAGCATAATAGCCAACGCCAGTCGGCACGGCACATGATGATGATGATTTATTTGTCCTCATAGACACAGATTCACTGTTCTTTTTCAAACCACTGACACTCAAAGACTAGTCCACAAAATACTGACAGTCTGTGAACACTGTACTGGACATGTCTGGTGCATATGAGAGACATGAGACATTTATTTCTTTCAAAATGACACTTCCAGTTTGTGAGCATGAGAATCATGAGATGATTGCATCTTTCAAATTGATATTCCTAGTTTTATGCTTGCTGATTTGATGTTCTAAGGACTGTAATAGCCGGAGGTGAGGTGGAGGATAAGCTCTCCATTCCAATTAAATGTCTCCAAGGCGTGCGTCTCAAATAGCCTTTGACAGTCCATCTCCTGGCCTTCTCATGGCGGAACTGTTTAAACTGACAGGAGAAAGGGCGAAAGGTGAGTTTCTGGCACCTGAAAACCAGATGCTTCGTGTAGATGAGACTCGTTAGTCTTGGTTGGTAGTTCATCTAAGAGCAGCAAAACTCTGATTTCAAACCCCTTGCTGCCTTGTAGAGTAGACTCTGGTCAGAGTCAAAGACTAGTGGAGTAAACCATAAACAACCCGGTGGAAGGCAAGGGGAAACCATCACTGTACATTCCCAAGAACAACCATGGCAATCCACAATTCTTTGAATCATAACAATGTTAATGGGGGTTCCAGTGGAACCACCTCGTCCGGTAGGGACTATCACGTGTGACAGGTGATATCAGATCGCCATCCAACTACTGTATGCAAAGAAAACACAAGTAACACCACAGTAATTGCAATATGGAACATTAGAACACTAAAAGAGCTTGGAAAACTAGAAAACATAGAACAATAAATGAAAAGAATGTAAATTAACACCCTTGGTTTATGTGAAATGAGATAGACTGGAGCAGGAAGCAGATATCATAACGACTTCAAAATAATATATTCCGGGGGAAACCAGTGTAGAAATGGAGTTGGCATAATATTGGATAAGAAGACAGCAAGAACCGTGAAAGGTTTCTGGTGCATATCGGACAGAGTGTTAATGGTTAAATTACAGGGCCACCCAATAGACACAAATCTCATCCAAGTAAACGCACCAACTTCAGAAAACTCTGATGATGAGATTAAAAAATTTTACAACAATCTGGACATGGCAATGAAACAGTGAAAACTATGGGAAGTAAACTTTGTGCTGGGTGATATGCAGAAGTAGGGACTGAACAAGACAAAGAAGCTAATGGCAAGTATAGACTAGGTATCAGAAATACAAGAGGAGAGATGTTGATTGAGTGGGCAGAAAAGAATAAAATGATAATAGGAAATATTTGGTTTCAACAACACCCAAGGCGACTATGGACATGTAAAAGCCCAGATAATAACATACGTAACCAGATAGATTACATTATCAACATAAGATTCAGGAACTCACTAATATCCGTGAAAACAAGACCAAGCGCAGACTGCAACACTGACCACATTCCAGTTGTAGGAAAAGTGATAATCAGGCTAAAGAGATTGAATGTAGCAGCTAAACACAAAGAAGTAGATAGAGAGCTGTTACGGAAAGATATGGCAATACAAGAACAATATAGAACCATAGTACATAACAGATATAATGCTATAGAGAAGATTGAAACGACTGATGAACAATGGAACATACTTAAAGACTCTATTAAGCAAACATCTATCGAAATCCTATCTCTAAATAAACGACACGCTAAATGGGGGTAGATGACAGAAGAAATTTTGCAACTAATGGATCGGAGAAGAAGTCTTAAGGAAGATAAAGATGAATATGACAAAATAAATAAATAAAGAAGACACAAATGCAATAAAACTAAAGAGGAGTGGCTAAATAAGAAATGTAATGAAAAAGAGACACACCACCATGGAAACACAAGAAATATGTACAAACAAATAAAGGAGTTAACAAACAAAAGGGCATATCACAAGACTGGTTGCCTGAAGTAAAAGGAGGGGCATACAATAAAGGACAGAAATGAAATAACGGCACAATGGTGTGAATACATTAGAGAACTCTATGAAGACAATAGAAGCGAAATGAATACACGAAATAATAATGAAGGGCCTCCCATATTAAAAGCAGAAATGGAAGAAGCCATCAAACACATGAAGAACAACAAAGCACCAGGACAAGATAAAATCACCAAGGAAGAATTGGAAGCATTAGGAGAGCTTGGCATAGAAATAATTACCAGATTGCTGAATGATATCTATAACAGTAACTATGTCCCATCAGACCTTTTGCGATCAGTTTTCATTGCCCTATCAAAGAAACAAGGTGCAGTTAAATGTAAAGACCATTGAACTATTAGTCTTATGAGCCATGTTACCAAAATCCTGCTTCGTATTGTCATGAGAAGAGTCATTGGCAAAATAAAACCAGAAATCGCTGAAGAACAGTGTGGCTTCATTGAAGGAAAAGGCACAAGTAATGCCACATGTATATTGAGAACACTGATGGAAAGATGAATAGAAGTAAAGACGGACCTATACTTATGTTTCATAGACTACTGTAAAGCATTCGATAAAGTGAGACACACAGAAATTATAAGAATGCTGGAAGACATCAACATAGATGGGAAAGATCTGAAACTCATCAAAAACATATACTGGCAGCAATCAGCACCAATGAAGGTTGAGAACTAAATAGAGCATTCCAAAACATAAAATTGGGAGTGATACAAGGATGTGTTCTATCTCCTGACCTCTTCTTCTTATTCAGCGAAAACGAAATATATAGAGAACTTGCCAGGAATATCAGTTGGCGGGTACATCCTTAACAACTTAAGATATGCAGACGACACAGTTCTGATTGTTAAAAGTGAAAAAAAGGGGGGGGGCCTGCAGGCTCTTCTGGACATCGTACTTCATGAAAGTAAAAGTAAAGGTCTCAGTCTGAATAAAAAAGACTGACGTGATGATTATCTCAGGAAAAAATACCACCAAAATGTAGCATTACCATCTATGGCACAGAGCTGAAACAAGTTGATAGATTCAAGTACTTAGGAACGATTATAACAGATGATGGGAAATGTCACAATGAAATAAAAAACAGACGTGCTCAGGCCAAGTCAATATTCCAGAAAATGAGAAACATCTTGTGCAACAGATCCATATCAATGGAAACAAGATTCTGAGTACTTAAATACATCGAGCCAATTTTGTTTCATGGATGTGAAGCATGGTCCATGAATAAGAGATTACAACAAGAAATGGAGGCCATGGAAATGTGGTTCATAAGAAGGATGTTGAAGGTACCATGGACAGCTAGGAAAACCAACGAAGAAGTCTTAAGAGAGGCTGGAGTTAAAAGGCAAATTACAGCAAAGATCAGAGGCAGACAGGCGAGATTTGTAGGACATTTTCTGATACGAGGAAAACTGGAACACATTGTGGCAACTGGACAAATTGAGAGAAGAAGAGACAGAGGAAGACAGAGAAGTTACTGGATGAGCTGTCAGTGTGGCTAGGAAGAAAATCACCGGCGGACCTCATAGACAAGTCTAAAGACAGGGAATTATGGAGAGAAAAGATTGCCTACGCCACGTGGAACGGCACTTGATTGATGTTCTCACCAGACCAACATGGCAGTATGAGAAGGTCAGATATAAAGAAGGAACAAGTGAAAAACAACTTTGTTGAAAAAGTCACTTCACATTCATTAGAGAATTAAATGGAAGCAAGTTATTTTCGACTGACCATATTCTGAGAACCAGAATTTCAGGCTGATACCAAGGAATTAATACTGTGACAGACAGTAAAAGACATCCAACTAGAATGTTCACGCCAGGAGACTAATCTTTAGACAGAAAATCTGTATGTGAATAAGAGAAATCTTAGATGAACTACTACTTTTGTGCTCTTGACTTTGTTGGTCCACTACCAAGAATGGCCGAAAAAGAAAATCGGATGTACAAATGATTTTTATTCCTGGACTTGTGAACATAAAATGTTTCTGACCTAGAAATTTAATATCTTTACTTGGATCTGCTCCTCCCCACACTAAAACTACATAAAGGCATCATTTAAAAAATGACATGTTTCAAGCATGAAAATATACATGACAATTATTATCAAAACTTGTTATGGGATGAAGGTGATCTGCAAATGAGTTTTACAATGCCATGATGGAAGTGTTCGTGAAAACAAGTTCTAATGCCAATGTGTCCAAATGTACTTAACTATGGGATTGTTGGTAAGGGTAAAGGTTGTACATCAAGATGGTTGCCACTTTTAAAGTGATGCGCCTGGGTAGCTGTTGCAAGCTAAAGTGAAAGTAAGTGTAAAAAGTGTGCTTTTATTGAAAGTGATGAGATTATGATCAGAAGAATAAATATTGATCCAAGTGTGATAGAATGTCTTGAGAGGTTGTTTACTCAGGCTGGAAAATATCTAGAAGGGAAGAGAGACCAAAATGCAGCATCATATTGCAAATAAACTCTTACATCTGGGCAGATAGATATGGCTTACATTCACATTCACTAGATAAAAAGATAGGATATGACTTCCATTCACATTCACTAGATAAAAAGATAGATATGGTTTACATTCACATTCACTAGATAAAAAGATAGATATGGCTTACATTCACATTCACTAGATAAAAAGATAGATATGGCTTACATTCACATTCACTAGATAAAAAGATAGATATAACTTACATTCACATTCACTAGATAAAAAGATAGATATGACTTACATTTACATTCACTAGATAAAAAGATAGATATGGCTTACATTCACATTCACTAGATAAAAAGATAGATATGGCTTACATTCACATTCACTAGATAAAAAGAAGTTGGTGATACATCCTGACTAATGAAGCCAAGGCTGAACTAAAATCGGCTTCCATCATACATCACGCATCAGAATTAAGAAAAAAAAGGCAGCTGTTTACTGTTGAAGAGCTTTTTAGTTACTGGGGTTTTTTTTATTGTTATCAAGTTAGTCTTTTAAAAATTAATAATACAATATTTTCTTCTATATTTAATAATTAAGTCTTTTACTCAATAAGCTGCTAACATACTTTTTTAGATTTGTATTTGCTTTTAATTATTTTGAAATGTTTGTGTGATATATTTTTAAAAAGTAGAAACAAAAAAAGTGACTTTATCCCTGTAATTGTTTATACCTGTAGTGCCTTTGAATTGTAGCCTTTACAAATTTTTAAATGAATGTTTCATGAGTGAAAATATGTTTTAGAAAAAAAAATTATTTGTGTTTCATTTACAAAAGTATTGATCTTGCTAAATCTACAGCTCTCTTGACAAGATGAAGTCCATTGCACTCTCTAGATTTTTGGTTACAGATCTCAAGTAAGGCATATTAAGTAAATGTCTTTAATCCTAAACTAAAGAGTAACAAATAAAAATATGTATAAAGCTGAGGTTTGCAATATAATATTACATCAAATATTTTAAAAAACAACTCAATTTGAGTAAGCTGTGACACTCCATGAAGTATAAAGAGATGTAAGTTGTGTTACTCCATGTAGTATAAAGTGATGTAAGCTTTGTCACTCCATGTAGTATAAAGAGATGTAAAATGTAACACTTCATACAGTATAAAGAGATGTAGACTCAGAGAGCGAGGTGGGGTAGTAGGTGGCTCTACTACTCCTATAAAGTGCCTCAGGTGCTCAGTGAAGGGAATACCAGGCGGGTCAGAGGCGCCTTAAAACCTCTCGCTCCCGCTGCCTTGCGGGTAGGACAGGGAGTCCAAAGGCTAGCGGAGAGTCCGTACACAAACCGACAGAAGGCAACGGGAAACCACTGTTGTAGTTCCCAAGAATAGTTATGCTTGAACAGAATAATCGATTCATCATGAACGACGTTAATGGATGTTCCTCTGGGACAGCCTCGTCCGGTAGGGCAGCTCACGAGCCACAGGTGAGGCCAGATCGTCATCAAGCTACTGGTGGCAAAACTAACAAGTTCAAAATAGCAACATGGAATGTTAGAACTTTATTCCAGGCTGGAAAATTAGAAAATGTAAAGATGGAAATGGAAAGGATGAAGATCAACATATTAGGAATGAGTAAAGTTAGATGGACAGGTGCAGGGAAAATAAAATCAGATAAATATACAATAATATATTAAGGAAGTGAGAAACATGAGCGAGGAGTAGGAATTATATTTGATGAACAAACGGCAAGGACAATTGTAGGATATTTGAACATCTCGGACAGAGTCCTGCTAGCCCAACTGAAAGGACAACCAATAAACATAAATATTATACAAGTGTACGCTTCAACATCTGAAAGTTCTGAAGAAGATGTACAGCTATTTTATAATGACATAGAGACAGCACTAAAACATACAAAGTTACATGAAGTTACAATAGTCATGGGAGATTTTAATGACAAAGTTGGTAAAGGAAGAACTTCAAACATCGTTGGTGACTATGGACTGGGGGAGAGGATGACAGAGGTTATAAATTAATTGAATGTGCAAGAATACACAGCATGGTTGTAGGAAACACCTGGTTTAAACAACATCCTCGAAGACTGGCAACGTGGTGCAGCCCAGACAAAAAGACTTTTAACCAGATAGACTACATATTAATCAACAAACGATTCCGCAATGCATTACTGACAACAAAAACCATGCCAGGAGCTGACTGCAATAGTGACCATGATCCACTTTGTGGAAAAGTTAGAATAAAACTAAAGAAAGCAGGCAGAAAAGTGAGAAACATCAAACTGAATACAGAACATCTTAAAAATGACCAAGAACTGCGAGAACAATACAAAGTTATTATAACAAATAGATACAATGCAAAAGCAAAGATAAACAGTATAGATGAACAATGGGAAAATATTAAAGACAGCAAAAACATGCACAAACGAATTAATGAACTCACAGGCAGGAAAACAAAATATACCACAGGATGCCTGAAATCGAAAGAAGGTAAAATGTTAATGGGAAAAGAAGACATTGTGGACAGGTGGACAGAGTATATCGGTGAGCTATATGGAGGAGAAAGACCAGAATTAACACCAGATACTGAAAACTGTGATGGACCACCAATACTTGAAGATGAAATCATAGATGCCATCAAACACATGAAGAAAGGAAAAGCAACTGGGCCTGATAATATAACAATAGAAGAAATAGAGGCACTAGAGGAGACAGGAATAAAAATAATAACCAAGTTACTGAATGACATTTACAACAGTAGTTATATTCCCAATGACCTGATTAAATCCACGTTTATAGCACTACCAAAGAAACCAGGTGCAAAGGAATGTGACGACCACCGGACTATCAGCCTCTCATGTCACATAACGAAGCTACTTCTGAGAATAATTATGAGAAGAACAAGGAAAAGGATAAAAATGGAAATAGCAGATGAATAGTTTGGATTTGTTGAAGGAAAGGGAACACACAATGCCATTTATGCTTTACGAACACTAACAGAAAGAGCTTTAGAAGTACAGCAAGATCTCTACTTATGCTTCATTGATTACACCAAGGCATTTGACAAGGTGAAACATAATGACATTATTAAAATGCTTGAAGATATCAATATAGACGGCAAAGACCTGAGGATTGTAAAACATCTATACTGGCAGCAAGAAGCAGCAGTTCGAGTTGAAAATAGGATTGGAAAATATCAACTTATAAAACAAGGGGTGCGACAAAGATGTGTACTATCTCCAGACCTTTTTTCTCTGTATAGCGAGAATATTCTAAGAACAATCATCACAGAACCAGACATAAAAATTGGAGGATACAATATTAACAACCTTCGGTATGCTTACGACACAGTACTGATAGCTGAGAACCAACAAAACCTGCAAAATCTCTTGGATAAAGTGGCCAAAGAAAGTTAACAGAAAGGCCTTACTTTGAACATCAAAAAGACAGAGACTATGGTTATATCTAAGAAACAGAATCCACCAGCATGCAGTATACAATTAAATGGAACTATTCTAAAGCAGGTGCAGAAATTCAAATACCTTGGAGCAGTAATAACTTCAGATGGGAAATGCAGAACAGAAATTAGGAACAGAATAGGCCAAGCAAAGACTGCATTTCAGAGAATGAGAACCATATTAGCTAACACATCTTTATCAATGAATGTTAGAAAACGAGTCCTAAAATGCTATATTGAACCTATCTTGTTATATGGAAGTGAATCATGGACAATAAGCAAGTCTGCACAAAAATCATTGGAAACAGCAGAAATGTGGTTTATTAGAAGAATGTTGCGAATCCCCTGGACAGCAAAAGTAACTAATGAAGAATGTATGAGAAGAACTGGAGAGACCAAAAAAACCTTGTCAAAAAGATAAGAGAGAGACAATGTACTTTCATAGGACATGCAATGAGAAGAGGGGTATTGAAAATATTATAACAACAGGAAAAATAGAAGGAAGAAGATCAAGAGGAAGACCAAGAGAAATGATACTTGACGGGATGGTGTGAGAGGAGATCACCAACTGAACTGATGGCCTGCATGAAGGATCGTGTACTCTGGAGAAGCATAATAGCCAACGCCAGTCGGCACGGCACATGATGATGGTGATGATGATATAAACTGATGTAAGTTTAAGATTACCATCTCTACCGATTATTCCAAGATAGATCATATTTTGGACTATTTTCAAGCCCTTGTTCCGAAAAAAAAAGTCCATTGAGTTGTCTTTATTTTGGCAAAACTATCCTGGTTTAGATAATTTTTAATTTAAACAATTTTGTTTGAAGGCCAGTAATTATTTTTCTGACTTTCAATCTTTTATGACCTGAATCCTTTTCTTCACAAAATATTCACTATGCATGTATCAGCTCTCTCTTGCTGTCTAGGAACGTGAAAGAGGTTGAGTTAATGAAAACTGTTTCTTCTGAACCTTTTTTGCAAGTAATTTTGCTTTCAGTAAGATGGAAATTGGCTCAAAGGGACGTAAGCACTCTTGTAATGAAAAACCATTCATTCATTCATTTACTCATTTGCATGTCCCTTGCAGAACTTTGCCTCCCCAACAGCACTCCTGTAGGCCTCTCGGTTGTGAGCAAGATGGCCTGCTGGTGATGCATCCATTTGCAGATCATCAGCGATGTCTTGCAGCCATCTTCACCTTGGTCTTCCTCTCTTTCTTTTCCCATTATATATCTTTCAAAGACGGTCTTCTCTAGATTATCATGATGTTTAATGTGTCCAAAATATTTACGTTTTCTCTCTTTAATCCTCTTTACTAGCCAGCCTTCTTCAATATTAAGCTCTTGTAGCATAGATATATTTGTTCTTTTTTTGTATCCATGATATTTGAAGAACTCTTCTGTAGCATTTACATTCAAAAGCATTTGTGCATTTCTCTGCTGCTTTGTTAAGTGTCCAGGTCTCACAGGCATATGTTGCGATGGGAAAGATGTATGCCCTTAAAAATCTTATTTTTGTGGTTCTGTCTGAACCTCTCCACATATTCTTTAGCTGTTTTACTTTCTGAAGAGCGATAGATGTCCTCCTTTTAATTTCCTTCATTGTAATGAAAAACCACACAAGGAATTTCCATTCATCACAAATACCAGTTCACAGCAATCAACGTGGTTCAAGTGATTGATAGCAATAATGGACTGAAAACTATCTGTCCAAACTGGAATGTATAAAATTGGAAAAAAGTAGGAGCAGCTTTATTACTTAACGATTACAAAGTTGTGACGTTTCGGCGTGAGTCTTAATCATACAAAAACATACAGGACGAAGAAATAGGGAGAGGAGATAAAGTATAGATTTACATGAATACTGTTAAAAAAAAATTTTTTTTAAAGGAGTACTTAGCTGTAAATTGCAAGGTGTGGCTTGTCTGGCGGTGTGTGTCAGGAATGGATCTGGTAGGACGTGGAAATTGTTTAAATAGAGACCTGTGACATGTGGTCGGTGGGTTGTAACTGGGGTGGTGGATGGGGAACCGGGGAGGGGAGAGAGAGTGACGCACTACTGGCCTAGCTGGGAGAATTTGAAACAGGTGATTGGGGAAGAGGTGTTGCAGAGAAGAGGGGTTGCAGAGAAAATAGCGGGGTTGCAGAGTGATGCTGTGAGGAAGTTTGAAAAGTAAGAAGGGGTGGATTTAGTGGAGAGGTACTATAATGATTGAAGAAGATGATGTTACGTGTAACTAAACAGCGAGTTTAACCCATGTGGTTCCAGCGTCCCATAATTTTGAATGCAGCGGTTCTCAAGTGCCAGGCGGCTTGTGTCATCTGCGTGACATTGTTTAATGGCTGTTACCAGAAAATCAGATTTGCCTCTGTCCAAACTGTTTCTTTCCTTCACCTGTTAGGGCAATGCTTATAAAATTGGAAAGAAAGGAAGAACTACCTCCAAACGAGGTACAAAAGTTTCATACCACTGCACTCTCATTATGTGAAAAAGCTCTCTAAGTTACATTTAAGAAAAAAAAAAAAGACTGAAAAAACTTTCTGGGTACAAAACAATATAGCTGGGTACTCTTGAACAGAACACTTTCACTTTAGCTAACAGACATTGAGAGAATGTCATCTTTGAGATTAAAACTTTGCCATCTGCTACAGATGTATAATGAGACTGTCTACGTGAAACATTTTGTAACTGAAGTATCTGAACCGAGTGGTAATAAAACTATCAAGTCTTTCAAATAATTTGTCTTGTCACACCTGCAACAGCACTGCTTGCATTCCTTTTGGGAATCACTTACTTCACGTTATATCCATCCTCTATATCATGGGCATTGGGTTGTTGCCAGTATACAGGCGCCGTAACACTACCTTTATCGGCGAAGACATCTGCGACTGTTGGGCACTTTATAGTCGGCTGATTGTTATCTGTAGGATTTAGTTTTCTTTGTAAATAAATTAAATACATTATGTATCACAATGACTATTACTGAATGAAATATTAAAGAAAATATCTAAGTATATGTGAATATGTTTGGATCTAAACATCAAGATTCTAGCACTAATAATCGTGGAACCTGAATTGTTTTGTATATCAGGACAGGTTCGCCTGCTAAAATAACAGTATTCAAGTGGCAGATAGTTTCCTGTCCATGCTACCCTGTAGTTAGTGGAATGAAACTGTGAAACAGACACAAAAATCATTTGTTCATAAATTCACGAGAAAAGCTTGTGAAGGAAATGGAAAAAAAAACACCACATTACTGGGGTCCACCCAGCCTGTAAAAATGGGTATGGCAGGCGTGATACTGAGCACATCACGCTGTCATGTGGCCAAGGTCATGGAAACACAGGCCTAACACCGTATCCCAAGTAAGCCTTAATGACACGGAAACCGGAATTTTACCCATTTTTTACCACCACAATTCTTCCAACAATTCTTAGTCGAACAATTTTCTTTTCACGTATTTAATGTTTATCCTTACACTCAACAAATTCATAAAGTATATTACAAATAATCACTGCCATTCATAAAGCAAACTATCATATTCTCATTTTATGTTCAAATGCTGACTATGAACACTTGTAAACTTCCCAGTAAAACACAGTACTACATAAATGTATGTTGTTGTTTACAAAAGTGGCATTTCATTCATATATTTACCTACCTTGATAGAAATAAAATAATATAAAATGATTTATATGAAACTGACTGTCAATTATTACACTGCCAGTCTGTTTTATTAGAGGACTATATATACTAATAGATATATACTACTGACATACTTCTTTCTGGCTCTCTCTCTCTCTCTCTCTCTCTCTCTCTCTCTCTCTCTCTTTCTCTCTCTCTCTCTCTCAATATCTCTCTCGCTCTCTCTCAATATCTCTCTCGCTCTCTCTCACTCTCTCTCAATATCTCTTTCCTCTATCTCTCGCTCTCTCTCTCTTTCTCTCGCTCGCTCACTATCTTTCTTTCGCTCTCTCTCTCTCTCTCGCTCTCTCTCTCTCGCTCGCTCCATCTCTCCCTCTCCCTCTCTCTCTCTCCCTCTCTCTCTCTCTCTCTCTCTCTCTCTCTCTCAGCAACAATTGACTCACTTTTTTTTGCACGGTAATAAAACCTATTAAGAATACAATATTAATTTCCTGCATACCATCAGCGTCCATTAAACTATATTTTAGTTTGTGAGTTTCCTTTTTATCTTTTGTTTCTATTCCTGAGAACGCACGTGAACATCCCTCGTGTCTTTCGAAAGTCATTACACACATCTCTATGTCCCGCAGGATTTACACGGGTGTGAAGTTTTTTAGACCATTACAGCATTTGGGGTTGGGATACCGGCACCTGTCCTCGCTGTCTTTGTTTCATAGGGAACCCAAGATACCCTATTTTTTGGAGGTTGGGTTAGCTCTGGTGCCAGTCGGTTCCACACAACTCCGCCCGAGTGTGAAATCGAACCAGGGACAATCTGATCGGCTGGCGAGTGCATTAATACTCGGCACTATTTTCCCCAAATCTAAACTTAAATATTGAAATTAAACTTTAAACTCTCTCTGTGTCTCTCTTTAATTGGATGGAGCAAAAATAATGGCATGATTATAAACACCGATAAAACAAAATCAATGCTCATAACAACAAGACAGAAACTACAAAACGCAACAAAAACAACACTTCGGCTCTGCCCTCTCTGATAAGTCCGAAACCAGCTCTGACCATAAGGGATTACACTTGAAGACGAACTTTGGGCTGCAAAGCATGACCTTCAAAAGTTGCACAGTTTCTCTGAACAATAAGTTTAGATGTCTGAGCCCAGAACCATGGAAGACAGAAGATGTGCTCAACAGCACACAGGAGAATGACGTCATTGAAGTTTGCGTTGTCTTACTAGCACCGCCCTGTAGTAACGCTGTCGAATGTCAGGTAGCAAGTCAAATCCGAAATGCTGTTCCTCATCTTCAAGTGAATACAGATTAAATGTGAATAAAGTACAGCTCGAGTCCAAGTTGATCGACTCAAATTTACATCTCTGTTTAACACACTATATCAAGTATGTTCAGTACAAATGTCGATTTTCTAGCAATAAATAAATAATCTTTCATACATTTTTCATCTTCTTTACGAGTTCCATGTAATAAAAGCCACATATGTTTCCTGTATATTTACGAAAGTCTGCCGCAGAATCCTGTCATCATTCAAATAATATCCGTCTCATAATTTTTGTCCAGACATTTACCCGACCATCATCAATTTGATTACTTTGAGACAAAATGAAACTGAAGGACCCAGATCAATTTATGTTTACACTCTTTGACTCTGAAGTCACTTACTAACAATGTTTTCTAACATGGACATCAGTACAGTACGAGGGGAAGTCACTAAGTAAATCACAAATTGAAATATTTTATCAGTGGCAGTTATCAGGTAATATTTAAATATATCATTAGATAGTACCATCATACAACTTTATAACAGTTGCATGCAGTGGGCGCTGGGAGTTACGTGTGCATGCGCAAAGCAATAACAAAATGGCTACCCAACTGTTAGTGTGTACCAAAGAAGAACAGAAAAGTGTAGTGCGACTTTTGTGGGCTAAAGGACATTCATCTGAGGACATTCGTAAGGAAATGATTACAGTTTATGCTGAAAAATGTTTATCACGTAAAGCGGTTTATAACTGGGTAAAAGAATTTTCTCAGGGACGCATCGAAATTGTTTACAAAGTCCGACTTGGCCGTCCTGTTCAGATTGCAACAAAAGCGACTGTGCAACGTGTGAATGAGATTATCAGAGCTGATAGATGAGTAACGATAGACAGTGTAGCAAGTGCAGTCGGATGTTCACATCCTACAGAATAATGCATGAGCAATTGAATTTTCGGAAAGTTTGCTCACGTTAGGTACCCAGAGATCTGAATGATGAACACAGAATGAACCGATTTGGTTTGTCATTGCAGCATCTCTGTCATTACGCATATGAAGGTGAAGACATGCTCCAAAGGATTATTACTGGAGACGAATCTTGGGTGCACTACTACCAACCCGAATCAAAACTTGCCTCAATGCAGTGGAAACACCTGTCATCGCCATGCGCAAAAAAAATTCAAGATTACGCCTTCTGCGGGGAAGGTTATGCTGACAATGTTCTGGGATTATCAAGCAGTGTTGTTAACCAAGTTCCAGAAGTATGGTGACAGTGTGAATTCTGTATCCTAATGTGAAGTTCTGTCGATGCTACGGGGTGCAATTCGAAGAAAACGTCCTGGTCTGCTGAATAGAAGTGTGCTTCTCCTTCATGACAATGCCAGACCGCATACGGCTCGGTTAACTCAAGAAAAAATTAGCCACTTGGATTGGGAAGTTCTTGAACATCCACCCTATAGTCCTGACTTAGCTCCAAGTGATTTTCACCTGTTTGGTCCATAGAAAAACCATCTTGGCGGGAGAAGATTCTCGAGTGACGAAGAGGTGGAAACAGAAGTTAAAAAAAAAGGTTCAGAAATCGGACTCCCGATTTTTACGCAATGAGTATTGCATCACTGATTACACGATAGGACAAACAGGCATTTGCGAGTTACTTAGTGACATCCCCTCGTATTATCAGTAGCATAACGTGTCACAGCGATGAATGTCAAAGTTAGGAGACTGTGTATCACAACTTGTTATTACATCATAGCAATGAATGTCAAAGTCAGGAGACTGTCTATCACAACTTGTTATTACATCATAACAATGAATGTCAAAGTTAGGAGACTGTGTATCACAACTTGTTATTACATCATAACAATGAATGTCAAAGTTAGGAGACTCTGTATCACAACTTGTTATTACATCATAGCAATGAATGTCAAAGTTAGGAGACTCTGTATCACAACTTGTTATTACATCATAGCAATGAATGTCAAAGTTAGGAGACTCTGTATCACAACTTGTTATTACATCATAGCAATGAATGTCAAAGTTAGGAGACTGTATATCACAACTTGTTATTACATCATAGCAATGACTGTCAAAGTCAGGAGACTGTGTATCATAACTTGTTATTACATCATAGCAATGAATGTCAAAGTCAAGAGACTCTGTATCACAACTTGTTATTACATCATAGCAATGACTGTCAAAGTCAGGAGACTGTGTATCACAACTTGTTCTTACATCATAGCAATGAATGTCAAAGTTAGGAGACTGTGTATCATAACTTGTTCTTACATCATAGCAATGAATGTCAAAGTCAGGAGACTGTGTATCACAACTTTTTCTTACATCATAGCAATGAATGTCAAAGTCAGGAGACTGTGTATCACAACTTTTTCTTACATCATAGCAATGAATGTCAAAGTCAGGAGACTGTGTATCACAACTTTTTCTTACATCATAGCAATGAATGTCAAAGTCAGGAGACTGTGTATCACAACTTTTTCTTACATCATAGCAATGAATGTCAAAGTTAGGAGACTGTATATCACAACTTGTTCTTACAGAGTTTTCTGATCCATTCATTTTTATAACTGTGATACTTCGCTGGTTTAAAGGCACGAGCCTAATTAAAACTATTACTGGATAAATTCATACCCCATACCCCACACTGATACTATTCTATGACAGAAGAGCATAACAAGAAAGGATAAAGTGCACAGAAAAGAAGGATAAAGTGCACAGAAAAGAAGGATAAAGTGCACAGAAAGGTAGAATTAAATGCACAGAAAGGAAGAATGAAATGCGCAGAGAGAATTCTTGACACTGGAAATGCAAAATATTCTCACGTGGTGGGTCGTACCCAGCACAAGAGTCTCTTTGACATGCTAGGGCGCATTCCACCAGAAAAGTAGCAACAGAAACGGCAACAATGAAGGTAGCAAATCTTGTCCTCCTTGAATGTTGCATTGTGTTTACATGGAGAAATGCTGCAAAACAAAAAATAAACAAACATTCGGTGCATACATCCATCAAAATACGTGGAACAGGGTGATGAAATGATTTATAAAACATAACACAAGAATGGTTTTATATTTGGTCTTATGAAAATTATGTTTTATGTATTTTGAGCTTCTTTTGTAAATAAATTGCCCTAAGAGAAATGTAGGAACACACTGAAAACTGGTAGAAGCACAAGGAAAAAGACAATCAAACTTCTTCTGGTGTGTCATAAGAGGATAGAAACCAGAGCGCGTAATAGTCACAGATAAACTTCGGGAGAGACGATTGAATGACTGATTGATTGACTGATTGATTTTTATTTCCAAATGAAGAGAAGGGAAAGGGCGATGAGAGAAATATTTGAAATATCTGAGCTGATCTGATGATATAAGGAAGGGTAGATAACTGCAGTGATTGGAAACACTCGAGATCGCACACATTGGAGAACAGAGATAGCCAAATCCTGCAGGCGCAGCAAATAATAATAATAATCTCCTTTCACTCCCTTAAGAGCATAGGCCACAGATAAAGGCTCTCCAGTCATCCCTGTTCTTGGAATTATTCTCTGCTTTCTTCCATGTGTATCCCTTGTCTCTGAGCACTGTCATAATTTCTCTTCTCCAAGTAAGTCTAGGTCTTCCTCGTTTTCTATTTCATTGAGGATTCCATGTCAGTGCCGGCAAATAATCAACTAAGGAATTAATTAACGTCAGCTTTTACAGAAAGAAAACTGTGTTCAGAAATTAATTGACGTCAGCTTTTACAGAAAGAAAACTGTGTTCAGATTCAAATGGAGATAACAAAATATTCTCTCATTGCAGCATCATTGTTCTTGTTGTTAACTCATCTGGAAAAAAAATTAACATTTGGTGGAGCAAAGAACAACAGAGGTGTAGGGTTAAGTTTTACAATATGATATAACTAGAAGGGAAAGGGGAAGGACAACAGTAGTAGATAATTAGATAAATACGAAGAAGGAAAAAAACTAACACTTCTAATCCTATATTTTAGTAAGATGCCTTTGTCAAGGACACTAGAAATGATAAAACAAAAGATAAATTACGCAAAATATAACTGGAACTTAGCTGTCAAAGAATTCACAAAATGCCTCATCATTATTTCATAAAAGACTAAGAAGCATTATTAGGAGTTGTTATTATTTCCTCTAGCTGGTATTTGATTCGGCGTTAGTTTTTGATCCAGTAGATATAAGACATAAATATATTTTGCACAGAGAAATAAGACGTGTAACTGGATACAAAATTGTTTACACTATGGGTTAAAAGAATGAATGGCTGTAGATAAAGCGTACGATGAAATGCATTGGGAAAATGCATAAGCCAACGAGAGGTGGTAATCTGGACATTTCAGATGGAAATAAGAGACAAATGTCTCGACACATTAATAAGAAAGTTACTAATTTGATTCATATTTCTCTATTTTAAGATGTGACAGTTAGCTAAGTCCTTTCATAATTTTCTTCTGTCCGAACCTAAAAGAGATACGTTCTGTAAATGAGTTTTTTTCTTCATTATCACCAGATTAGCCTTGTCTTTTCAATGATCTCTATTCATTCTGATTCTTCCTTCATCCATCCATCCATTCCCATTTTGTTTTATCTCTTTTATTATCTGCGCCATCTGGCAGATTTTATTTAGCCCCGACGGGAGTAAGCTGGGGGCCATCTGGGGTATAATGCCAGGTTGCTTGCCTTCGGGTATTCTTTGTCTTTTGTCCCATTATCTCATTTCTCAACTAATCACCTGCTTCTACGATGAGCTCTCTTATATTTTTCTGGACACATTTGTTCAAATGTTTCTTTAAAGAAGGATAATAAAAGAGTTAAGAGGTTAATTTACATCTGTTTCTCGTGGTTTTTATCTGTTGTGTTGTTTTTGTATGTGTTCTTTGAAAATGACATTTGCCGAAATATTGGACTTTTGTATGTTTAAAAGTGCTCATCTTACTTTCTGCCATTCTTGGTCCTGCTCACTTTCCTCAGGCTTTCTATCCGTTTGTGACGCCAAACCATACGCTCTATCTACCTGTACTACATTATCCAAGCTTAACTGCAGTCGTCATTTCTTTTATCTTTCACCGATTATGATCAAGTGATTTTATAGATAAATTCAGTTTAGTTTCTTTCGGCTCATTAGCGAAAAATCTTGTGTCTTATCGCCTTCCTTACATATCTTTCATTGTTGAGGGGACAAACAGAAGCCCTAAACATCCATCACCATAGATAATATCCTGTCCATATTTTGACATAACAGCATAGAGTACGGAGAAAGACTGTGTTGTGCAGAGCTTTCAGTTCTGATGTATTTGTTTTCAATAAAGCTGTTATTTGTTCAGTGACATGGTTTCCATTATCTTATCTGGTTTTCAATTTCGACATCGATTTTCGCAGAGGATGATATTGTATTCCCTAAGTATTTGAAGTAGTCTACATGAGAGGATATTGTATTTCCTAAGTATTTAAAGTGGTCTACATGAGAGGATATTGTATTCCCTAAGTATTTAAAGTGGTCTACATGAGAGGATATTGTATTCCCTAAGTATTTAAAGTGGTCTGCAGGAGAGGATAATATTGTATTCCCTGAGTATTTGAAGCGGTCTGCATGAGAAGATAATATTGTATTCCCTAAGTATTTGAAGTGGTCTACACGAGAGGATGATAATGTATTTCCTAAGTGGTCAAAAGTGTTCTACATGTTTCAAAGGCTGATTTTCGGGAAGGTCTTTTTGGGGATTTTTTTTCACCGACAGTGATAATAACTTTTTTTAGCAGTAGTTTTCATGCTAAGTTGTCTATATTCTACTTCAGGTTTATATTTGATGTGGCTCTAAGTGCTTGGACGTCAGGAAAAAGCTCATTAGTTAGAGTCCACCTTTTTGGGTATTTTTTTCGGAAGGATGTTGTGAGTTCAATGACGTTTTTTCTTGTGTTTTGGTAAAGGTCATTTCTATGGTGGAATTTTTTCCTAAGGATTTTAGCTTTTTTTGAAGAAATTGTCAATGCCTTTATAAATAATAAGGGAGACACAATATACAGCCTTGCCTCACACCAGCTTGAATGATAAATGCTTCAGTCTCACTCTAGGTTGAATGATGAATGCTTCAGTCTCATTCCATGTTGAATGATGAATGCTTTAGTCTCACTCTAGGTTGAATGATGAATGCTTTAGTCTCACTCTAAGTTGAATGATGAATGCTTTAGTCTCAGTCTAGGTTGAATGATGAATGCTTCAGTCTCACCCCATGTTGAATGATGAATGCTTCAGCCTCACTCCATGTTGAATGATGAATGCTTCAGTCTCACTCCATGTTGAATGATGAATGCTTCAGTCTCACTCCATGTTGAATGATGAATGCTTCAGTCTCACTCCATGTTGAATGATGAATGCTTCAGTCTCACTCTAGGTTGAATGATGAATGCTTCAGTCTCACTCCATGTTGAATGATGAATGCTTCAGCCTCACTCTAGGTTGAATGATGAATGCTTCAGAGTGTCCCGCACTTGTTCTAACTGTGCACTGTTTTCGTACAGGTTTTAGATCAGTTTGATCAGTGTGCACTCATTCTATAGTTTTGAAAGATTTCCCTCAGTTTGTATCTATCTATTCTATCCAATTGCTTCTCTTGGTCTATATAAGTTATGTGCACTATCTGCACAACGAAATCGTACGGTTAAATAGAGACTGTTTACAAAAGAAGTTTCCAGTAAATTACAAGTGCATTTTTTACAAGTTTTTTTAATCCATTCTTAACATTGATAATAATCACGTGACATGACTTTCTTAGCTCATGTATTTCGATACTTGTCTTTTCCGCGTCTTTGTTTTTTACCATGGCAGAAATTTGATCTTCCCCATATTCTATAAAACTGTCACTCCTATACTTGAAAGTGTATACTCTCATTTCTTTTTTCATCCTTTTCTCTTATTCTTTTTTCTGATCACTTTGTTGTCATCACATACATTTTTATTAATAAAATGTTGCGGGTTAGCTTTTATTACTGTAGTGTTTTTTTTTCTGCTGGAAGTTTCTGTTGTTAAACTGTGCAAATGCTGACAAGGTGACGACAGTTTGGTTTTACAAGGCGATTCAAATTTATTGTCGGGGTTTCTGTGACCCATAATTATCACACCGGAAGCAACAAAATAAAATATTGAATATGAAAATTTAACTCAAAACGTTTTAATACCTGCATAATTAATATTACAGAATGCTAAACAACTTCAGCATGGTCCTTTTCGTGGCATATAAGATGTCTAAGCGGTTTATAATTTTCCTCCAAGTATTTTCCAGCATTTGCAGTGTAACTGCTTCGATTGCGCCAGCAAGAAGTCTGAGCTTCATATCATCGAGGGAGATCTTAGGGATCTTGTAAACAGTGTCCTTAAGGTATTCTCACAGAAGAAAGAAATCAAGCAGCGTAACATCGGGTGAGCGCGGAGGCCACGCCACAATCCGGCGTCCGGGGATATGCATGTATATGCACAATATGAGTTCAGTGTGGAGGTGCACCATGTTGCTGGAACACCACATGATGCTGGTTATCTTCCATATGGGGTAACAGATACGACTGTGGCATTTTTAAACAGAGCATTGCTGTCACTGTTCCACAAAGAAAGTGGACCCTAAAACTTCCGAACAAGACATTCACCTTTGCACTATCTCTTTTGTATTCTGAAATGGCGAGAGAAATTGTTATGCCCATGTTCTGCAGTTATGACAATTTACCCTCCCTGATACGTAAAACATTGCTTCATCACTAAATATCCTTCTCCGATGATAATTTTCACCAAGTTCAGCGTTTGACAAAATGTCTTTGGTAAATTTGAAACGGCCTGGTGTATTGGCAGGCTTTAAAACCTATAAGATGTGCACATTATGCATGGAGATGAGGACGGTTATGACCAATCCTCCAAAAAGTTGTTTATGGTATACCTAATGCAAAGTAGCTCGTCTACTTGATTTCTGAGGGCTTAGATAAAGCTGGATTCGATCAACATTTTTCTGCACAATGCTTGGTCTTCCCGCTCATTTTTGATGCAGAACATAATCAGTTTCTTGAAATTGCTTTGATCAACGGCGGACAGCTTTATCTGAATGTGTATCTTTTCCATACTGAATCCTGTAAAGGAGCTGGATTTTGACAGCTGATTTTATTTCGACAAATCGAAGTAAGCACTTGAACAGTTACAATTCTGAGGTGTGACGTCATGTTTTCTCCAGGCAGTTTCTGTTGTTAAACTGTGTAAATGCTGACAAGGTGACGACAGTTTGGTTATACAAGGCGATTCAAATTTATTGTCGGGGTTTCTGTGACCTATAATTATCAAACCCGAAGCAACAAAATAAAATATTGAATATGAAAATTTAACTCAGAACGTTTTAATACCTGCAGAATTAATATTACAGAATCCTAAACAACTTCAGCATGGTCCTTTTCGTGGCATATAACATGTCTAAGGGGTTTATAGTTTTCCCCCAAGTATTTTCCAGCATTTGCAGTGTAACTGCTTCGATTGCGCCAGCAAGAAGTCTGAGCTTCATATCATCGAGGGAGATCTTAGGGATCTTGTAAACAGTGTCCTTAAGGTATTCTCACAGAAGAAAGAAATCAAGCAGCGTAACATCGGGTGAGCGCGGAGGCCACGCCACAATCCAGCGTCCGGGAATATGCATGTATATGCACAATATGAGTTCAGTGTGGAGGTGCAGCATGTTGCTGGAACACCACATGATGCTGGTTATCTTCCATATGGGGTAACAGATACGACTGTGGCATTTGATCAAAAGGTCATTACTGTCACTGTTCCACGAAGAAAAATTACCCTAAAACTTCCGAAATAGACAAAGAACATCAGATAAATCCTCCAAAAAGTTGTTTGTGGTATACCTAACTGCAAAGAAGTTTGTCTACTTGATTTTTGCGGGCTGAATTCGATCAACTTTTTTCAGCACAATGCTTGGACTTCCCGCTCCTTTTTGATGCAGAACATAATCAGTTTCTTGAAATTGCTTTGATCAACGGCGGACAGCTTTATCTGAATGTGGATCTTTTCCATACTGAATCCTGTAAAGGAGCTGGATTTTGACAGCTGATTTTATTTCGACACATCAAAGTAAGCACTTGAACAGTTACAATTCTGAGGTGTGACGTCATGTTTTCTCCAGGCATCATCTGGTGAGTACTGCGTTGCCGAATAACATTTTTGGATTTACACTTTCATATTCTGTGAGCAGTTTCTTTTTCTGTTTGAAAATTATAGGCCACGGAAACTCTGACAATAATTTTGAATCACCCTGTAAATACTGGTGTGAAACTGTAAAATGGGTTTAGAGTCGTGTGAAAGACATTGGTTAAAAGTAATATTGCAGCAAATATTTTATTTGTTCAGGTTAATACAATGAGCGACAAAAATTTAACATTATTCAGTGCTGAGCAAAATGATGTAGATGATTATTATCTAGAGCTGAACAAACTGATGTGGAGCAGCATTATCCAGTGCTCAGAAAACTGATGTGTACCACCATTATCCAAAGCTAAACAAACTGGTGTGTAGCACCACTATCCAAATCTAAACAAACTGGTGTGTAACACCATTATCCAAAGCTAAACAAACTGGTGTGTAGCACCATTATCCAAGCCAAACAAACGGATATGTAGCATCATTATCCAGTACTCTGCAAAATGGTGTGTAGCACCATTATCTAAAACTAAACAAACCGGTATGGAGCACCATTATCTATTGCTCAAAATATTGGTGTGTAGCACCATTATCTAGTGCTAAAAAATTGGTGTGTAGCACCATTATCTAGTGCTGAAAAATTGGTGTGTAGCACCATTATCTAGTGCTAAAAAATTGGTATGTAGCACCATTATTTAGTGCTAAACAAACTGGCGTGGAGCACCGTTATCTAGTACTCAAAAACTGATGTGGAGGACCATTATCAGTAGTCAACAAAATTGTGTGTAGTACCATTATCCAAAGCTAAACAAACTGGTGTATACACCACTATCCACAGCTAAACAAACCGATGTGTAGGACCATTATTCAAAGCTAAACAAACGGGTGTGTAGGACCATTGTTAGTAGTCAACAAAATTATCAAAGCTAAACAAACGTTTGTGGAGCACCATTATCCACAGTTAAACAAACTGGTGTGGATTATCATACTATTTCTTTCTTAGATTCTGCGATTCTTGCATTTTTCAAAATTAGTTTGCAATATATATATATAATATATATATACATATACTTTTTTCCTTGTTGCAAGAACAATCTTTTATTTATAAAAATCTTATTAATCTGACATTTTGCTTGACATATTCCTGACGTTACCCCACTTGTACGATGCTTACCTGCTGTTATTGTTAAATGTAATAATTTGTCTCAGTGTAATTCCATTTATTCCATTATTTTTATGTTCCCATTTCAATATTTTGTCATTTTTTCAGTTTGTGTTTTCTTATTGCTTTTACATCGGAATTACTTGGTGATAGGGGAGTGTACTCAGAAAATACGGAATTACTTGGTGATAGGGGAGTGTACTCAGAAAATATGATACGGGCGGGTTTTTCCCCCTGCTTCATGTTAACATAACAAATTATAGTGTTTATTTATTTATTTTAAAATCGAAGTGAGCGCAGTTAAAGTCGAACTTTTTAGCATTTAGATCACCGCATGCTTAATATGACCTCAGTCTGTGCATGCAAATATTGCGTCTATAACTGCTATTTATGTTGAAATTTCATTATGCAGGAAACTCTCTACTGTAGAGAGCGGAACAACGCAGCTCCTTCAGATCATCAGAGGAAGTACTCTTAGGTGCATTCGTAGATCAGGTTAATGTAAGATTAAACACAAGGTTTCAAGAAATTAACTGCAGTCATTTTTTTACAGGTTACTGAAGTAGTAAGGGGTGGCAGAAATTGAGAAAATGAATACAATTTCTCATCGAACAGCCATTCGCTACCTCTGCATCAAGGGCTCATCATCGAAGGAGATCCATGAGGATATGGTAGAGACTCTAGGGGAGAATGCCCCTTCTTACAGCACAGTGAAGAAATGGGCAGCTCATTTCAAACATTGAAAGTACAATTTTTGTTGATGATGTTTATGCACTGAACGTTTACGCAGGATGATTATTGTTTTGATGGAGATTAGAATGTGGGATTAGGATAGAAGATAGAAGTGTGAGAATCATAGTGACAGGCTTGTGATTAGTGACTGAGTTATGTGATTATATTGAGTGAGATTTATGATAGATAGTTGAGAGATTTGATATCATTGTGGGTTAGAAAATGTTCTAGAAAATTGTGTAGTAATTTGTGATAGAATGTGAGTCCATGGATCCAGGTATGTTTACTTGTAACTGAAGAATGTGACAAGAGTTCTTTTGAAGCATTGTAGGACTTATAAGGTCCGATACTTGTGTTATTTTCTTACGGTTCCATGGAAAGTCTGAGAATTTAAGTTCGTTGAAAATCTTATACTAGTAAGATACTAAGGAATTAGTCAGAAAACGAGTATAATTGTTGCTCGTGGTCAAACCTCTCGGTAAAATTTATTTTTTAAATTGTTGCTCAGATGGGCACTATCTTTCATGGCCATGGGCACATTTCTGTTGTTGCTCATCTTTGTTACTGTATCTTTCAGCCTATGATATTGCTGTAACTTAGTGCCCAGTACAGGTTTTTTTTTGTTTTGTTTTTGTTATACAGTACAATAGTATATTTTTATTAGTCTGTAGAAGAAAGTTTTGGGGGTTTTTTTTGTTGGAATTGTTAGCCATTAGAAGTAGTATAGTATTGAGACTCGTGGGGGGGGGGGGTGCATAGACATTGCTAAGACAGTGTTGCAGACCTTTATCAAGTTCAAGTTTGGGGACACTTTCAACCTTGCCATATGCAGTGTGTCTGTACATCCAGCCTTGGATCCTGAATTTTCTGTGTCGCAGTGGAGCATCACATGCCTTAGTAATCTTGCACATCATTATCAACGCAGAATAGGTGAAGTATCATCATTTATAAACTTTGTACCCTTTTTATAGCTTCCAGTTGCTGTGTATTCCAGTTATTACTGACATTCTCGTCCAGGAATATTCCAGTTTGGAACAATATATTGTGAATAGAACAGTTGGTATCATCAGTTCTCCAGATGTCTTCTTTACTCGTGGATTATAGAACAGCGTCAATTTTCCAGAATCAAAACCGTGGAACATTACATGTTATATTATTGGAGATATCTCAGGTAACTTTGAATATTAGACAGTCGCCGGATGTCCTCTTCATCAGTGGAATTCTATCATTGACTTTTTTTTTTCATGACACTTTGTGGGAACATTTTGAACATTCCAGTATCAAGTTGCAATATAGTTTAGTACTGTTGGATAATATTTGTTGTAGTTTGCATTTTTTTATTGTATGGCATTGCGTTTTATGAATTATTGATATTGCTTTGCTTGTGTTTCTAGTATTATTTTATTGATTGTATGGGAGATCTTGTTGTTTCATCTGACGAACGACGCACGATGGCTTCAGCTCCGTCCACGTCTGATTTGCTGGGGCTATCACAGAATTCCCTGTTTCGGCCAGGTTATGTCAGCTGTAGACAGGTATGACGGGGACCAAGCAAAGTTAAAGCAGGCTGGAGGAGCTTAACAAGCTCATTGAGGTTAAAGCGGCTGATCTGCCACTGGGGAAGAAAATGGTGAACTTGCGAACTACGGGTTCCTTGGCGGAGTTTGTTAGGCATCTTCCGGAGTCCTGGGAAGAGTTTGTGTCTGTTCTGCTAGCACGGTATGCTTTGTTATAGACTCCTCAAGAGGCCTGGCACACGCTAGCCTCAATCAGTCAGACTTACGAAGAGTCAGTACAAGCACTGGCAGATCGCATCAGCGAGGCAGCCAGAGTTGTCTACACTGCAGCGGAATTAGTATCTCCGCTGGCTCAGAGGCAAACTGGTGCAGTCGTTCACGGATGCCTTACTCCCAAGAGGCATCAAAACTAAAGTGAACCTTAGTTGTGAGTCCCGACAGAGACTTTTTTCATGTGCTCCGTCCACCAACGAGATGGCCTTAGTGAATGAGATCTCGCGACCTGTTTCTCAGAGAGTGCAACTGAGTTCGTGTCAAGAAAGGTCGACTGGTTCAGCTCCACAAAGAGAACAAGGCAGGGTCGATCAGCATAGGTCGAACAAAGGAAGAAACAAGCCTGTTCGTACACTACCACAAGAGAACAGGACACGCTTTAACTGTGTAAGACATGGCCACATTGCAAGATTTTGTAGGCAGCAACCTCGAAATAATCGGCCACGGTTAAACTAAAGAGTCGGCGCACGTATAGCTCGCGTGTGTCGGACGGTATCTTTACACCATCCAGGTCTGCCAAATACTCCGTCTCGTTTTCGCATGCTACACCACTACTCTCAGTGTCAGCGAATCCCTCTACTCCTACTTCTGTCCTTGTTGCTATTGGGTCTTGTAGAGTTAGAGCTTTGTTAGACACAGGAGCTAGTGTCTGTCTTCTCAAGGATTCTGTATACAGATCCTTATCTTCTCCTCCGATACTCTTGCCTACTAGAATTACTCTGCAGACTGTCACTGCAGCTCCCATGAGAGTAACTGGCAGAGTTTATTTAACTATCTCTATTGCTGGTGTTACGGTTTCACATTGCTTTTATGTGGTTCGTAACATGAACCGTTCTGCCATTCTTGGGCGTGATTTTCTTGCTCGATCTGGTGTTGTCATAGATTACAAATCTAACATACTTAACATTCACAACAAAAGATTCCTTTAGAGTTATATGCGCGCATTGCCTCTATTCTTCGTGTCCAGCGTTCTTCTCTTCTTTCTCCACGTTTTGTAAATCTTATTCCTCTGAAGATAAAAGTCCAACCATATTACCCCTCTGGTAGTTCTTATATGGTTCAGGGTATTGACACACCATTCTTATTGTCACAATCGGAGACAGAGCTGGTAGACTCAGTTTGTGAGCTCCATTATAATCACTATCCCGTGTTAACAGTAATTAATCAGTCCAGCAAGTTTATAAAACTAAAACGAGGTTGCGTTTTAGGCAAGTTGACACCACTAACAGCGTCAGTGGATTCTGATGAGCAGAATTCTGGACTGAGGATTCAACAACTGAAAGTCTTTCTGAGGCTATCTTCTGGACCGAGGATTCAACAATCTTCGACAAGTTCAGTGCCTTGATGTGCACAAGAACATAATATCCAGTTTGTTGACACAGAATAAGGATGTCTTTGCCTTGACTGGTTCCGAGATTTCTCACACCTCGACAGTTCGGATGGTGATTGATACAGGCGATCATTCGCCAATCTCCAGGAAACCATATAGTACTCCGTTAGCGAGTAGAGATATGATTGAGAAGGCCGTTGAGAATATGTTGTGTGATGGAATCATTTCTCGCACAATCTCAGAGTGGTCATCACCAGTTGTCTTGGTGACTAAGAAAGATGGTACGCGTCGTTTCTGTTGCGACAACTGTGCACTCAATGCTGTGACGCTTTCAGTATCGTATACTTTGCCACGCATTGAAGATATTCTCAGTACGATTGGAAAAGCCACGTTTTTCAGCACTCTGGATGCTCGATGAGGCTTTTGGTGCATTCCCTTGTCCGATTATGCACAGTAGAAGTCAGCTTTTAGCTGCCATTTTGGCTGTTTCCGTTGGACTTTTATGGCCTTTGGTTTAAAAGGGGCGCCATCTACCTTTATCGTACTCATGGACAAAGTATTACAAGGCTTAGGAAAGCTTCACAAGCCTATATCGACGATATACTGGTGTTCACTGAAGGAACGATCGAAGACCATGTTCGCGATATTAAGACGGTATTCAACCGATTGCGCGAACACAAGGTCAAACTTAAACTATCGAAATGCCAGTATGAGGCCTCTGAGACCAACAATCTTGGATATGTCATCAGCCAGTCATGCATATCTCCTGATCCTGAGAAGGTCAGAGCCATTGCTGAAATGCCTTTTCCTCTGAATGTGAAGGAGGTGCGCTCTTTTATGAGGACGTGTAGTTGCTATTTACGTTTCATTCCCCATTTTTCGGAGATCGTGGTCCCTATCGTTGACCTCACCAAGAAGGGTCATAGGTTCAAATGGTCTCCAGACTGTCAATTGGCGTTCGAGTTTTTGAAGGATCACCTTGCGAAGGAACCGCTTCTCTCGCTTCCTGATTTGCAAAAACCACTTACTATGTATACAACAGATGCCTCTAATGTTACGGTTGGAGGCTGTTTAGTGCAAACGACTTCCACTTCTGATGGACTCTCATTTGAAGAGCCATTATATTTTCTTTCGCAGAAGCTGTCGCGCTCTCAGACTAAGTGGTCCACTTTCGAGAGAGAAGCGTATGCTGTCCATTACGCCACGCAGAAGTTGAGATATTTCCTGGCGAATAGACACTTCGTAGTAAAATCTGGCCATAGACCCTTAGTGGATACATTCCTCATTCGGCAGGAGATGTTAGACGTCAAGTTGCAGAGGTGGTTTGCTAACCTCCGCACCATGGACTTCCAGATGTTGTTTCATCCGGGTGCGCGGGAGGAAACTTTAGCACGTTTCAGTGGTGCCACCTCTGTACCAGTACCAGCGCATGTTGTTGACAGGAAGCTACCTTGGTCACATGTGACATCAGGTCAGTGAGCGTTGTGGAAGGCCTGTTCACAGGCAGGCCCCCAGCTTTTAGTAGATTGCTCTGTGCAGACTGACCTGCCGTGTTCCTGTCAGCAGAAAGAGAGAGTAGAGAGGGCGACTAATACATCGTGTCCTATGGTTCAGGACGCCGCCATTAATGTATCGTTGCCTAGTGGGATCTTTCAGAGGCAGTATGTGCAAGACCATTGTAGATCTTACTTGCCGTGTCCCATTAGACAGAGGTTTTCTCTTCTGCCACCTCCTTGCTTTGTTCCCAGGCTCCCGCCATCGTACCTGAAGGAAACTCAGCAGAGAGTGGTCCCTAGGGCTCACCCATCAGACCACTATATGGAGGTGGATGCTTCCTCCTCAGCAGTTCCTATGTCGGTGGATGATTTGCGACCTCGGCATAGGCGGAAGAAACGGAGGAGAGCCGATATCTGCCATCAGTCTCAGAAGGAACACTGTCCTCACAGTGAAGACTATTTCCCTGAAGAGACTTCACCTAGTGCCGACTGCGATACAGAGACTGATCAATTGTACGTCTCCGATCGTAAGCTCGTTGTGGCAATAGGGCAGATAATGGATACCGTGGACTTGAAACGTTCACGATGCAAGATCTTCATAAGGCGCTTATGAAAAAGTGCCCTTTATTGAAACTGGATATGAGGAAGAAGCTCATAGAACGTGCTGTCATCAACATAATAAGTGCACTTCCTCCTACTGTATAGTTAGAAATCTATAGAGATTTCTAGAAAAGCACAATAGACACTAGATGGGTAGAGTTCTTCATATAAGGAGTCCATCCTTGCTCCTGTCCTTTTCTATGGCAGTAGAAATAGATGGTGTAATTCAAAGAGCTCATTATTAAAATGATGTATATATATATATATATATATATATATATATATGTGTGTGTGTTTGTGTGTGTGTGCGTGTGTATGTATGTGTGTGTATTTATGCTTAGCACCACAACTGTTCAACATACTAATTTGTACAAGTTGTTAATGCAGAAATTTATGTTGCTGCATAGCCAGCGTTGATTTTTGAGTGTTCATAGCTCGCTTCTAATGAGAGTTAACTGTTAAAGTGGTTTTTTTTTTTTTTTTGTTTTTTTGTTGAGATATTTGGATGGCCAAATATCTACTTTTAGGGGGTTGGGATATCTTTATTCTATCTAAGGGTTAATGGTAAATTTGGTGTTTTGACTAACTGAATAAAGCCTTTATTTAATTATGATATACACTTTTGATGTAAAGGAAAGGTCAGTCTTGACACTTTAAAAATCCCGAGATTTATGATCATGTTTACCTTGACATGTTTTTTTTTAAACTCAAGCTTAGTTAAGACCTTGGAAAATCTCGGGAAGTAGCAACGTTTATCCTCACATGTTTTTATTAAAAGTTAAATTTGGAGTCTCCAGTTAGTTTTTCACCGAAGTCATTTTTGGACGTTGAAATTCCGAGATTTTGATTGAACTTTCTCTAGACTTGTTTTTATGGCTAGCTAAAATTAAGTTGTTTTTCAGAGACTAGTCCAAGGTCTTAAACAGGCGATTTTCATTAAGTTTAGACTTTCTCGTGGACGAATGTTCACAAAAATAGGAAAGTACAATTTTTGTTGATGATATTTAAGCGCTGAACTTTTACGCAGGAAGATTATTGTTTTGATGGAGATTAGAATGTGGGATTAGGATAGAAGATAGAAGTGTGAGAATCATAGTGACAGGCTTGTGATTAGTGATTGAGTTATGTGATTATATTGAGTGAGATTTTTTATAGATACTTGAGAGATTTGATATCATTATGGGTTAGAAAATGTTCTAGGAAATTGTGTAGTAATTTGTGATAGAATGTGAATTGAGTTTTCTTTCCATGACTGAAGAATGTAATAATAGTTCTTTTGAAGCATTGTAGGATTTATAAGGTCCGATACTTGTGTTATTTTCTTACGGTTCCATGAAAAGGCGTCTTGTGAGAATGTAAGTTGGCATTTATATCCATTCATATTGTGTGTCTGGCAGTTGGTCCGAGTGTGAGTGTAGTGTAGCCAACTCCTTCCTTATATGGCGAACAAGCTCTCGTCAAGGTTAGAAGTGTTTTTTTTTATTTATTACAATCAATATTCTTTATTCTCACTGATCACCGCCCATTCTTTTCACAATAAATACGTAGTTTATTTGGTTCCACAAAATTCGGGTGTCAGTGGTCTTGAAACTGTTGTACTGTCTGTATACCTGATTGTATAAACTAGGAAAAATATAGGAACAGCTTTATTACTTCATTCATTTGCATGTCCACTGCGGAACTTTGCCTCCCAAACAGCACTCCTGTAGGCCTCTCGGTTGTGAGCAAGATGGCCTGCTGCTACTGCATCCATTTGCAGATCGTCAACGATGTCTTGCAGCCATCTTCGTTTTGGTCTTCCTCTTTTTCTTTTTCCCATTATGTATCCTTCCAGTACGGTCTAATCTAAATTATCATGACGTTTAATGTGTCCAAAATATTTAAGTTTTCTCTCTTTAATCCTCTTTACTAGCCAGCCTTCTTCAATATTAAGCTCTTGTAGTATAGATATATTTGTTCTTTTTTGTGTCCACGATATCTGTAGAACTCTTCTGTAGCATTTACATTCAAAGGCATTTATGTGTTTCTCAGCTATTTTGTTAAGTGTCCAGGTCTCACAGGCATATGTTGCGATGGGAAAGATGCATGCCCTTAAAAATCTTATTTTTGTAGTTCTGTCTGTTCCTCTCCACAGATTCTTTATTTGTTTTACTTTCTGAAGAGCGATAGATGTCCTCCTTTTAATTTCCCTCATTTTATCTCCATTATTAGTTAGTAGTGATCCAAGATATTCAAAACTCTCCACTTCTTCCAATTTTTCCTCATTTATATATATATATATATATATTTCAGCTGGCTTGTTTGTTTTGTCAGTTGTCATCAATTTAGTTTTCTGTGCATTAAGATAGAGGTTCTGCTCTTCGCTGTTCTTACGAACTGACATAATTAGTTTTTCCATTCCTTTTTGTGTTGTGGACAGCAACACTGTGTCATCAGCATATCTAATATCTGGTATTTCATAACCTCCAATTGTTATGGCATCATAATATTCTTTGTCTACATCTTCTCTAACATTCCTCATTATATTTTCAGTATACAGGTTAAATAAGTAAGGCAACAATGTGCACCCTGATGGACCCCTTGTTTTATGTCAAACCAAGTTGTTGTTTCACCATTTATTCTTACTGCTACTTGTTGGTCTAGATACAGCAGTGATGTTAATTGTATCAAATGTGTTGGAAATCCCATTTTTTCCATTATTTCCCAAAGTTTCTGGTGTTGTACACAATCAAATGCCTTTGAGTAGTCTATAAAGGATAAATATCGATTCACATTAAACTCTCTGCATTTCTCTATTATGAATCTTAGATTGAATATATGATCTCTTAATCCTCTTCCTTGCCTGAAACCAGTTTGGACCATATTGACTTCTTCTATTTTCTGTCGAAGTCTACCCATTATGATTTTTAACAGAATTTTACTGGCATGACTAATCAGGGCAACAGTTCTGTAGTTTGTGCATAATTTCAGGTTACCCTTCTTTGGCAGTGGTATGAATACAGTTCTTTTCCATTCTTTTGGCCAAATACCTGAATGCCATATCTTTTTACATATAGTGCATGATAGACTGTTGCACACTCCATTCCTCCTGCTTTAATAAATTCAGCTGTTATCTCATCACATCCTGGTGATTTACCATTTTTCAGATTCTTTATTGCCCATAAAACTTTTTCTATTGTTGGCTCGGGTTCTTTCTCCTCCAATAATAATTCGCACTGTTGATTTCTGCTTTCACAGTTGGTTGTTTCATACATTCCTCTGCAGTATTCCTTCCATCTTTCCAGAATTTCCTCTGTCTCTGTCAAGGTATTCCCCATCTCATCACAAATTACATTTAGCTTAAGTGTGACATTTCTCGTCAGTGTCTTCATTTCTTTAAACATTTCACTATTTCTTCCACACTTCTGATGTCCTTCTATTCTTTCACAACAATATTGTATGCATTGTTTTTTGTCTTTTCTTATGTTTCTTCGTACTTCTTTTGTTAAAGATTTATATTTCTCTTTGTTGTTGTTTGTCACTTTCCATTGCGTCTTCATTTCTCTACGTTGTTTTATCAGTTCTAGTGTACCTGCTGTAATCCATCCATTCTTTTGTGTTTTCTTTACTGGAACCATGTCTTTAGCTGTTGTTATTAAGATATCTTTGGCCTGCGCAGCCATTTCATCTGGTGTCATCTCCTCCTGTACAGCCATCAGGATTTCGAAACGGTTCTTCACTTCTCTACCGTATTGTTCTGGTATATTTGTAAGATCAAAGCGGAGTGGTCTTGATCCCGTAACTGTCTTTTTTATCTTTATCTTCATGTCTGCTATTAATAACTCATGGTCCGTGTCACAATCAGCACCTGGTTGCTGACGTTATACTTGACCTCCACCTTCTTTGCACTAAAATGTAATCTATTTGATTCCTGGTTTTACCATCAGGTGATGTCCATATGTAAAGTCTTCTTGGATGTTGTTTAAAAAGTGTGTTAGCGATCATTAGCTCATTTTCCATGCAAAACGCCATTAGATTGTCACCTGCCTCATTTCAATGTCCTATGCTAAATTTCCCTACAACATGTCCTTCATCTTCTGCTCTTTCTGTACCAATTTTTGCATTAAAATCACCCATTATTAATACAATATCATTTTTCCGTACCTGGTCTATTGTCATTTGCAGTGTGTTATAAAAGTTTTCTACTTCCTCTTCTTCTGCTGCTGATGTAGGATTATATACTCCACCAGAGTATATAAAGATATTATCATTCTCGCTCTTAAAGTGTCCTGATCCTTTCCATCGATGTTTGCAGATTCCCAAAATGTGTATCCCCGTTCTTTTCATCTCGTCACTTATTACTTGATATTTCCCTCATACATACTTCTTACATTCCATGTTCCTACTCTTATTTTTCTTTATAGTTTCATGCAGGGGTTTTCCTTGGTAACACCGTCAGGATTTTGTCCGTCATCACAATTACTAGTACTGACCTCTGCCTCACACTCTTCCCCAGTGTTAAAATTAGATCTATCTTGCCTGGAGGACCCACCACCAGATCTTTTTCCTATTTGACCTTCCATGTTGCTGTTTGGGTTTCTTGGTATGTTTCCAGAATATAGTTTACCATTGCTTTCCTTCCGGGCAGTGACTGTACTAGTCATTGATCGTAGCCATTGTCCCTACATTGAGATCATCTGCCTACCGTCATAGAATGGTGACCATAACCAACATTATCTGTCAGCTGCTCTCCCATTCCATCCACCACCTGCTCCCATGGCTTCACGTCATCCTGATCGGGGGGGGGGGGGGCTATACGGGTACTCCACCTTGCCCAAGGGTGTCCCGTAGACTGACGGAGGTAAGGAGTCGTCTTACTTCTTTGATAGGGGATACCCCTACCCCGCTAACCTCGCTTTATTACTTAACAACTACAAAGTTGTGATGATTCGGCGTGAGCCTTAATCATACAAAAACATACAGGACGAAGAAACAGAATTAGGAGATAACGTATAGATTCACATGAATACTATTTTTTTTTTTAATTAAAAATTAAATAGAGTACTTAGCTGTAAATTGTAAGGTGTGGCTTGTCCGGCGGTGTGTGTCAGGAATGGATTTAGTAGAACGTGAAGGCTGTTTAAACGGAGACCTGTGATATGTGGTCGGTGGGTTGTAACTGGGGGTGGTGGATGGGGAACCGGGGAGGGGAGAGAGAGTGATACAATGTTGACCTAGCCAGGAAAAGTTGAAATAGATGATTAGGGGAGAAGGGTTGCAAAGTGATGCTGTGAGGAGATTTGACAAGAAAGAAAGGGAGGAGCTTAGTGGAGAGGTACTTTAATAATTGAAGAGAATGTTAAGTGTAGCTAAACAGCGAGTTTAACCCATGTGGCTCCAGCGTCCCATAATTTTCAGTGCAGTGGTTCTCAAGCGCCAGGTGGCTTGTGACATCTGCATGACATTGTTTGATGGCTGTTACCAGAAAATCAGATTTGCCTGTGTGGTTGGGGCCATTGAAATGATTATGGACTTGTTTCGAAGCATGCTGTGTGATATCGTACAGATGTTTCTGCATGCAGTCCCCCTAATCTGAGGCCAGTCTCACCAATATACGTTATCCTGCACCTTTTGCAAACAACGACATATACCACATTACTGGACTCGCATGTGAATCCCTCATGAAGAGTGAGGATAGTTTTGGGAAAGGTGATTTGTTTTCGTTTCCCAGACTACCGGGCAGGTAACGCAGCGGTGGCGGTTACATTTTCTGGAGGCTCTGCTTCAAGTGGCTGTGGACGAGGATGTCCTTAAGGTTTGGCTCACGTTTGTATGCCAACAGGGGTGGATGAGATAAAAATATCGCAAGTACTGGGGTCGAGTTGGATTAGCGGCAGATGACGATAAAGAATTTTCTTAACCAACTGACAATGCGGGTGTAAAGGCAGTATTAACTTAACTCTGTCAGATGGAGTAACAGGCTTTTTGATGAATACTTCTTTGCGGCTCACTAGTTGGATACGGTTGAAGGGGACCGCGTGCAAAACATCTGTACGACATCGCCCAGCATGCTTCGAAACAAGTCCATAATCATTTCAATGGCCCCAACAACACAAGGAAATCTGATTTTCTGGTAACAGCCATCAAACAATGTCATGCAGATGTCACAAGCCACCTGGCGCTTGAGAACCACTGCACTGAAAATTATGGGACGCTGGAGCCACATGGGTTAAACTCGCTGTTTAGCTACACTTAACATTCTCTTCAATTGTTAAAGTACCTCTCCACTAAGCTCCTCCCTTTCTTTCTTGTCAAATCTCCTCACAGCATCACTTTGCAACCCTTCTCCCCTAATCATCTATTTCAACTTTTCCTGGCTAGGTCAACATTGTATCACTCTCTCTCCCCTCCCCGGTTCCCCATCCACCACCCCAGTTACAACCCACCGACCACATATCACAGGTCTCCGTTTAAACAGCCTTCACGTTCTACTAAATCCATTCCTGACACACACCGCCGGACAAGCCACACCTTACAATTTACAGCTAAGTACTCTATTTAATTTTTAATTTTAAAAAAAAAAATAGTATTCATGTGAATCTATACGTTATCTCCTAATTCTATTTCTTCGTCCTGTATGTTTTGTATGATTAAGGCTCACGCCGAAACGTTACATCTTTATAGTTGTTAAGTAATAAAGCTGTTCCTACATTTTTCCTAGTTTATACATTCTGGTATCACAGCTTTACTGCAGTGCTTCGTGTATAGTTATATACTTATACACTAATTATTGTGTGTCTGTATACCTGTACATTTACAGTCTGAGAATTTAAGTTCGCTGAAAATCTTATACTATTCAAGTACTAAGACATTAGTTAGAAAACTAGTATACCACCACTAAAAGCATTCATGGACGATGCAACAGTAATAACAGCCAGTTAAGCACAGGAACGAAGGATGTTAGAACGCTTGGACAGCCTTATCATATGGTGCCGCATGAGTTTCAAACCAAAGAAGTCAAGAAGCATGTCACTCATAAAGGGGAAAGTAATAGAAAGATTGTACACAGTGGCAAATCAACTAATCCCAATTGTAGGGGAAGAGCCAGTGAAGAGCCTTGGCAGAGTATATGATGCATCCATGAAAGACTCAAACACGGTGAAGCAGGTCATAGAAATGGCACAGAATGGACTGAACACCACAGACAAAAACAGGCTACTGAGGAAGTTCAAAATATGGTGATTCCAGTTCACACTGATTCCAAAATTGATGTGGCTACTACTTATTTACGAAATAATACCAGCACATAGAGAGGCAGTCAAAAGAAAGATAAATAAATTCATAAGAAAGTGGCTGGGCTTGCCATCAGGATTAACTGATGTAGCACTGTGCTGCAGGAAGAGCAAATTGCAGCTACCATTCAAATCTGTGGTTGCAGAATACAAGGTAGGAAAGACAAGGCTTGCAATGAAGCTACAAGAATCCTTAGATCCGGTGGTACGAGAAGTGCAGCTAACACTTAAAACTGGACGAAAACGAAGCGTAAGCGTGAACGAACGAACTTTATTTTCAAAGGGTTAAGAACTGGGCACGCAGGCCCGTCTAACATTCTGCCCTTCATCATATAGCTTTCACTCAGTCACAGTCATTCAGCATTTGTTAATAAGCATAAAAATCATGAAGACACATTAAATGATCACATAAATAAATAATAAACTTATCTCATGCCCATACACTCTACACTCTGATTTATGCAATAACATGAAATAAACTTTCATTCTTACATTCATTCAAAACTAACAAATTTGCAGAAAAGCAGTATTTTTTAAAAATTGCAACACTCAAGCCTTACTTTAAACTACTTTAAATTATGCTTAGGGAGGCCTATAGTCCATATCAAACAAATGTTGACAAAGTTTAAATTTATAAGAACGAGTATTACTTATAAGTTTTACGTGAATTGGTAGGACATTCTAAAGGTGGGAAGCTGAGTAAGAGAAGCTTTTTTTTAAAAATGTCAAGCCCTGGTTTTGGGAGAATACAATTGCTTAAGCGTTGACAGTGTTTTAGGTTGGATTTGACAAACGACCACAGATAGGGCGGATCATTGTGCGATAGAATTTTATGAATTAACTTGGCCTTGTTGAAAAGAAATCTCTTCTTGAGGGGTAGAATATCAAGATGTTTGTCCTTATTTGTAATACGTGCTGCATGTTTGTCATCAATAAGCTTTACTGCTCGTTTTTGAAGTGAGTAAAGTCTTTTCATGTTTGACATGGAACAACCATCCCAGATTGTGGAGCAGTAGTCCAAGTGTGTTTGTATCTATGATATGTAGTATTTTCTGGTGTCTACGTCAAGAAAATGTTTAATTTTAATAAACTGGTAAACTTTTTGTGCAATGAGTTTGGTTAGATTGTCTACATGATGATTCCAGCTGAGGTGGTGGTCAATCATGAGACCTAGAGTTTTATGTTCACTAACATTCTCTATCTGTGAAGTTCCAGCATAGAGATGTAGTGTTGTTGTTCATGAATTTGTTAACTTCTGTCTTGTTGTAATGAGCATGGATTTTATTTTGCTGGTGTTTATGGGCATTCTGTTGTTATTGCTCCAGTTAATTAGACTGTTTATTTCAATTTGAAGAGTTGACTCAAGGTTAATACAGTCATTGTCACTAGTGTAAACTGTGCAGTCATCAGCAAAGAAGTCACAAGATGATTTTTTGAGATGAAGTGAAGATCACTGATGTAGATTTTAAACAGGAGAGGACGAAGAATAGATCCCCGTGGAACGCCATTATCAATCACAGATGAACTTGACTTAGAGTTTTTGAGGCAAACTACCTGTTGTCTGTTGGAAAGAAAAGATGTAATAAATTTTGTCAAGTCAAGGTGTAATCTGTAAGTCTCAAGCTTTCTAACTAGGATTTCATGATCAGTCATGTCAGATGCTTTTTTTAAATCAATAAAGATAGCACACATAGCGGAGGAAGTGACCTCAGCCAGGGAAACACTGATGCTGAAAGAACTGATAGGATACACCCAGACCAACAGAACCGGATTTGGTCATGGTGAAATCAAATGGTGGTCAAAGGCCTGTAAAGAAAGAAAGGACATGATGATCCGCGGAGTAAGGAATTCAGAGGATGATAACCGGGTCCAGAAGGCAGTCCAACAGGCACAGCATGGTCAATGGACAACATAGGAGGAAGTCCTGCAGATAACACTAACATGGAATGGCATCTGGAAAATGGCACCCATGAGTCTCAGCTTCATCATCTGAGCTGCTTATGACCTTCTACCTACAGGCTCCAACCTATACAAATGGGTTGCATCAAAAGACACAAATTGCCCCCTCTGCAACGAAAGGCAAACATTGGAACACGTGCTGTCAGCATGCGGAGTATCAGTAGCCCAAGGAAGCCACATCTGGTGGCACAACAGAGTGTTACAGGAACTAGTAGCCATTGTAGACAGGGCAAAAGATAAACCAAACAACAGCAAAAGAGTTGAGGTCCCATTTAAGTACCCATAGGCGCTGGAACGACATCGAACATTGAAATCAGGGACATTCCTTTACCATCACTGCTAGATGGTGGAAACCACTGGGATGTGATAGCAGGACTACAAGGAAAAAGAGAACACCTGACTCCCATCAAGAACACAGGAATGCGATAGAACATTGTAGTACACTTCATAGCAAAACAAAATTAATAATGATCGAGCTTACGGTTCCATACGAAACAAGAATAGGGGACCACCATTTATTCAAATCTGAGAAGTACAATGATCTGATCAAGCAACTAATGCAGAGGGGCAGAAGTCAAGCTGTAGAAGTAGGAGCTAAAGAATTCGCAGCAACATCAGAATACGACCTACAAGTATGTAAGCAACTGGACATAAAGAGACATGCAAGAGCAAGGGCACTGACAAGCCTTTCAGAAACAGCAGAAAAGGCCCTAGGACCATGTGAAATAAGCATTGAGAACTTAAATAATTTCGTTTGTCACAGCCAATACCGGTCCTCCTTAGCTAAATCGATGATGCACTTCCAAGTGGAGTGCTAACTGGAAGACAGTGGGATCAATTGCGGGACGAGGAAAAAAAAAACAACTCACAAGACCTCTGGGAATCATGACTCAGAGCCTTCCCCCCCCCTTTCAGGATTTTAATAGGACCGAAACACTTGTCTGGGGGGGGGGGGGGGGGTTACATCCTCTTTTTGATCTGAAGAAGTTGTGTTGTTGTTCTCTCTCTACAGTAGAGAGTTTCCTGCGTGTATTTTAAGGATTTTTTCAGAAAATCGTATTACTTCAGAAGAAACGCCTAAATGCCCCTATTTTAAAATGCTGCATTTTAATATTTGATTGCCGTATGTTCGGAAATACTCCGAATTTAATAACAAAATTATCTTGGTGGAAATGGTACCATTTTGAAGAAACTTCACTCTATGTAAGTAGGCAGAATTGGTACATTTGTAAGTAAACTTATAAACCTAATCTGTTGATTAAAGTTTAATTGTAAGAATCCACATTCCCTTCCCCCCCCCCCCCCGAAAGGAAAAAACCAGTGACAAATTCTTATCCTCTACTTTTCTCGCATATTTTATCACAGATTTTATGAAATAACCAGACTTAATGTTCACTTCCCGTCTGACACTTTTCCGACTTTTATTTTATGAATTAATTATATTATTAATTAAGCTCTGGAAATAACTATCCAGATGTTATGTGTTATATGTTAGGTAAAGAAATAACTATCCAAATGTTATATGTTAGGTAAAGAAATAACTAGCCACATGTTATATGTTAGGTAAAGAAATACTAGCCACATGTTATATGTTAGGTAAAGAAATACTAGCCACATGTTATGTTATATGTTAAGTAAAGAAATAACTAGCCACATGTTATATGTTAGGTAAAGAAATAACTATCCAAATGTTATGTTAGGTAAAGAAAAACTATCCAAATGTTATATGTTAGGTAAAGAAATAACTAGCCACATGTTATATGTTAGGTAAAGAAATACTAGCCACATGTTATATGTTAGGTAAAGAAATACTAGCCACATGTTATATGTTATATGTTAAGTAAAGAAATAACTAGCCACATGTTATATGTTAGGTAAAGAAATAACTATCCAAATGTTATATGTTAGGTAAAGAAATAACTATCCAAATTTTATATGTTAGGTAAAGAAATAACTAGCCACATGTTATATGTTAGGTAAAGAAATACTAGCCACATGTTATATGTTATATATTAAGTAAAGAAATAACTAGCCACATGTTATGAGTTATATGTTAGGTAAAGAAATAACTAGCCACATGTTATGAGTTATTGTAGCATAGCCTTGTAAGTAATGATTATAGTTATTATTATTATTATTATTATTGTTATTATTATTAGTGAAATGATCAGATATATAGTTAGGAGGGTATTGGGTGGCAGGATGGTGGATCAAACGGCGACAAAGAAGGTATAGTTAGAGGAGCGAGGAACGGATACTCGGTACTTCAAAGACCTGATCAAAGGTAAAACCGTATCGATAGATCTGATAGATCGTGAGAGTGGTCCAGTTCTAGAGGTGCGACTTCGCGCGCACATGCAGTAGCCCAGGGGGAACAATTGACCAGTAGATCAAAGACTGAACAGAGAACGGACTAGGTCCCGAAGCAGGTAACATGAAAGAGATGGTAGACTTGTTTAAATAAGGGTAACAATTGGACAGACGGAATGAAAGCGACTAACGCGTTGACGCTAGTTGCAACCGGTTTTGGGCTGCAAGGGATGACCCAATGACCCGATGACCCAATGACCGATGCAGCAATTGGAGGCGTGGTCTATGGAACGGAATTTACGAATATAAAAGGATGCAGATTCAGGTAGAGAGAGGTTCTGATAGAGGAGGAGGCAGATTGAGGGAGGTAGAGGAAATTCTGATAGATGAGGATTCAGGAGGCAGGGGGAGGTGCAGGCAGCTGCAGGTAGACAGATTAGGACTCAGCTGCAGGTAGAGAGAGGGTTCAGCAAGAGAGATGTAGAGATAGAGACACAGTGTTAGACTGAACCAGTGTATTAAGAGATTGTGTAGCAATTATTACATTGAAACTTCGAGCACCGAGTTTTTGTTCTATAGTAAGAAGTATGATATAGTGAGACTTTGAGATTATGTGCTTCAAAGAAGAATATAACGAAATGTATATAATCTTGCATATTATTCCAAGTCATGTTATCAATTTTAAGTCAGGATAATGCTTGTCAAAATACACGATTTCTGTGAACTGTTTATGAGACTTGATCTATTGAAATGTTTGAGAATGATCGACGTGTGATTAAAGAGAAACTTCTTGAATAATATATGATAGTACCAAGAACACCTATTTGAAATAAAAAGATAAAACATTGTTATATTATATGTTAGGTAAAGAAATAACTAGCCACATGCTATGTGTTATATGTTAGGTAAAGAAATAACTAGTTACATGTTATGTGTTATATGTTAGGTAAAGAAATAACTATCCAAATGTTATATATTAGGTAAAGAAATATATATCCTCATGTTATATGTTACATAAAGAAATAACTATCCACATGTTATATGTTACGTAAAGAAATAACTATCCACATGTTATTTGTTAGGTAATGAAATAACTAGCCATATTTTATGTGTTATATGTTAGGTAAGAAATAACTATCCACATGTTATGTGTCATATGTTAGGTAAATAAATAACAATGCACATGTTATGTGTTACATGTTAGGTAAAGAAATAACTATCCACCTGTTATGTGTTATATATTAGGTAAAGAAATAACTGTTCACATGTTTAATTTTTGGTAACGAAATAACTATCCACATGTTATATGTTCAGGTAAAAACACGAAACATATATTTAGAAACTTCAAATAATCAGAATACAATGGCAGTGAAACACTGTCGTATCAAAATAAACAAAGACTGGTAGATTGAACTTAAATAAATTGGGATGCAAGAAAAGTTTTAAGAAGAGAACTGAAGCACGAATACATACGTTCATCTTTGCCGCAGTCACAACATCAACTGTGTGCACAAAGAATTCTTGCTAATTCTGTTCTTAATTTCAGTGGTTGTAAACTTTCCATAGTCTAAATTTGTCCTCCGTGACGACATGAAACATTCCAGAATGTTTGTTTTAAAGCGCTGAATTCTGATTGGAGAAGTATTTGTTCTTAAGTGAGTGGTGGGTAGTAAGAGAAAATGAGAGAGAGAGAGAGAGAGAGAGAGAGAGAGAGAGAGAGAGCCGGATTTCCGTGAATCCTGTTTTTATAAATGATTTTATCGAGCTTATATAGAAAGAAATTCCGAAAATAAAAATAGTTTTGAAATTTGCCAGCTACATAGACCAGGATGGTGACATCAGGAAGGAAGTTAGAATTAGAACTGCAAAAGCAGCACTGTCCTTCAAAAATCTTGAGAACATATGGAGTTCAAAAGTTATAAGCAAAAAAAAAAAAAAAAGTTAAGATTATTCAATTCAAATTTGATATCCACCCTCATTTATGGATGTGAAAGCTGGAAAACAACTAAAGAAATCGATAAGAAATAAGACTCTTTTGAAAACAAATGCCTAAGGAAAATACTTGGTATAAAGCTGAACGAGTTCAAGAACAACGCAGAGATAAGACAGATGACCAGACAGCAACCTTTCTCATGGGTGATCCGAAAAAGGAGATGGGCACATGTTGGTCACGTGATGAGAAGAAACATTTAGAGAATATAAAAAAAAAAGCTATCAAGTGGAGCACAACAGGCCGAAAAAAAAAAGAGATCAACCACATGAAACTCTAAAGAGGACATTGTTAAGAGAAGTCAGTTTAGTAGGCATATAATCCCTTGATGAAGTTGAAAGACTCACAGAGAACTTAGCTTGAAAGAACATGTAGCTTTTCCGACGCTCGATCGCTGCTACGTTCAGAATGTTCTCGTTCAGGAATGTGAATTTGAATGTGAAAATTCGTTCAGAATTAATTTTATTTTTTTTTTCTTTTAACATAAGATTCATGTGAATCTATACTATATCTCCTCTCTAATTCTTCGTCCTGTGTGTGTTTCTATGATTAAGGCTCACGCCGAAACGTCACAACTTTGTAGTTGTTAAGTATTAAAGTTGCTCTTACTTTTTTCCTAGTTTATACATTTTATTATCACAGCTTTACTGAAGTGCTTCGTGTATAGTTGTATACTTTTACACTGATTATTGTGTGTTACTTTCATGGATAATTGTGATGATTTTAAGTCTCCCATGGCTCGTTTCGCCATTTTTTAAAATCAATTTTTATCATACTTCAAGCCTCCCATGTTTGATCCAACTGAAATCGGTCACGGTGACAACAAACTATGTTGTAAATTCCAGTCTTCTTACCCGTGTCTGTCTTCTGTTTGGACCTCGACTCCTAAGATGACGCATATCCTCTGAGAACAGTCAAATTCTATATGACAATCTTTCGTTAATTCTTTCCCGAATGAGAGAGAGAGAGAAGAGAGAGAGAGAGAGGAAAGAGAGGAGAGAGAGAGAGAGAGAGAGAGAGAGAGAGAGGGGGGGGGGTTTCGGCGAATCCTGTTCTTATTCATGATTTTATCGAGCTTCTATAGAAAGAAATTCTGAAAATAAAAATGGTTTTAAAATTTGTAGTCGCTACTGTGGAGTCGCTACTTTGCGAGCCCTATGTGACGTTTAACGGCACGGGAAGGATATAAGATATAAGACTGTGGAAGGGCAAGGAGAGGAAGATGTTCAGAGATTGGTTGAAAACCTTCCAATCTCTGTACACTATATGAACTAAGAACGTTTATTTTGAATGACGTGTGTGATACAATCTGTTAGCTTCCGCCTAGATGTTTAACTTTCTTCTTTTATTTCCGTTTAAAATTAGTGTACTTTAGATCCTGCTATAACCTTTATTTTGATGTTATCGTGGTCATTTTTGTCTTAGAGGCTGGGATGAAATTGATGACTCTAATGAGCATTGCCCATATTTTTGTATAAACAAGGAAAAAAGTAGGAGCAGCTTTATTACTTAACGACTACAAAGTTGTGACGTTTCGACGTGAGCCTTAATCATACAAAAACATACAGGACGAAGAAATAATGAGAGGATATAAAGTATAGATTCACATGAATACTATTTTTTTTAAAAAATAATAAAAATAAATTAATAATGAATAGAGCACTTAGCTGTAACTGTAAGAAGATGTGACTTGTCCGACGCTGTATGTCAAAAATGAACCTCGTAGGGCGTAGAGACTGTTCAAATGGAGATATGTGATGTATGGTCGGTGGGTCGTAACTGGGGGTGGTGGGTGGGGAAACTGTGGAGGGGGGAGAGAGTGGTACAATGTTTAACCTAGCCAGGAGAAGGTGAATTAGATGATTATAGTTAGGGTAGAGGGGTTGTAATGTGATGCTGTGAGGAGGTTCTGAACTATGTGTAACAAGTGAGAAGGGCGTGGAGCTTATTAGAGAAGGATTATAATTGTTGAAGAGGAGAATGTCAGGTGTAGCTTCTTCTTCTTCGTTCGCTTCTACCATCAAAACCGCACTGTGGTCCTCGTTAGGTCCCGTGGTCTCCTGTGTGGTCCCCGAAAGGACCACACGAGATCCACGAGAGGACCACAAGGGGTTCAGAGTATCGCAGTGCTTTACCCTGTATTCTTGGTGGGTCTCTGAAGCGGATTGCGTGACACCGTGGTTTTCGTTGCACCAGTTTAGTCTAGAGTTGGACTTTCTCACCGGAAGACCTCGACGTGTTTAGGATATCAGTGCATCCCCACTGGTTGCCCATCCAGTCCAGAGTTGGACTTTCTCACCGGAAAACCTCAGCATGATTAGGATACGCAAACATCCCCGCCGGGTGAGAGGTGGTTGCCTATCTAGACTGCCCTGGTCCAGTGTCTCCGACTTCAGCATTTTGTGGTCGTGGCCGCTACCCTTCCTAGTTGTGACCAGGATGGAGCTTTTGTCCAGGAGGACGAATCCTCGCCACTAGTGACTTCCACCCCTGGGTTGAGCCGGTTTAGGCATACTATCCCAGTATGGGCGTGTTTGGGACGTGACCGACCTCTAGAGCAGAGGTACTGTGACATGCATAGCCTTCAAGATTCACCCCTGGTGTGAGCCAGTTTAGGCAAAATTCACCAGTGTAGGTGTATTTCGGACGTGGCCGGCCTCTAGAGCAGAGGTGCCGTGGTATGTATAGCTCTCGCAGCGATACTACTGGACATAGCGATTAAACTTCACTTTATCCTTTCCACCACCTTTTCACGTCGGCGCCGCACAGCAACCTTTATTTCTTTTCTGCATTTTCTTCCTTGACCGGGAGGAGCTTCACTCCACGCGCGGCATTCGAAGAGTCTCGCCAGCAGTGTCTTAACCTCTGAGACAAGCCGGTTTATGCATTTTACCCGATATGACTGCACTCAGGACGTGGCCGACCTCCAGACCAGAGGTGCCGTGATTTAATTGTTTGCTTCGCTTTATCCTTTCTACCACCTTTTCCGCAGTGATGCTGCGCGGCAATCCCATTTGCACCTTTCTTCGTTGGCCGGAAGGAGCACCGCTCCACGCACGGCAGCTGAAGAATCTCGCCAACAGCGTCAGGTGTAGCTGAATAGCGAATTTAACCCGTATGGTTCCAGTGTCCCATAATCCTGAATGTAGCGGTTATCAAGACATACCTAGAGTGAGGCAGGTGAAACATATTCTACAGTGACTGTTAAGGGACGACATTTTTAAAAACTAAATTAGAGAGAGAGAGAGCTTTCACACATAGATTGTCTATTTTTAATTACATTTTTTTTCAAGGAGTTATAATTTTTATTTTATTTGTATGTGGCACCTTCAACCCCAAACACAGCTCTGATCAAGGTACTAAACACCGCCGTCAATCTGAAGTAGAAAACAGACTCTCCAAATTGTAGATAATGTTGTCTGTGCGCAGCGAGAATCGAAACAGACTTATTCAGAACGGTGTAAGAAACTTCAGGGGTGAGACAAGGACAAGTTTTGTCGCACTCGTTGTTTATGATAAATATTCATAGAATCACTAAGTAGACAGTCTCGGATCAATTTAAATGAACTTCCGTTTATAGCGAAATATGCCGCATATTCTGTAGGGTCGACAAAAAATGTCAGTAGTGCACGGACAGACTGCATACCAGCTGACTGCAACAATAAATGAAGAATAATGTAAACAACACCAGCTGACTGTAACAAGAAATGAAGGTTAATGCAGACAACACCAGCTGACTGTAACAAGAAATGAAGGTTAATGCAGACTACACCAGCTGACTGTAACAAGAAATGAAGGTTAATGCAGACAACACCAGCTGACTGTAACAAGAAATGAAGGGTAATGCAGACAACACCAGCTGATTGTAACAAGAAATGAACGGTAATGCAGACAACATCAGCTGTCCGAATTTGCCAGACTTTAGCCTTGTACACATGAAAGTGGACTTCTGACAAAATTAATTAACAAAACTTCTTAAAGAATAGAGAAACCTAAACTTTTATAAACATTACATGAAACCACTTTTCCAGTTCTTCACAGTGTTGCTATTACAATTAATCAGAGTCAAAATGTGACTGTTTGAAATACAAGTTAGAGCAGCTTAATTAACGAACATACAGCGTAACATTTCGGTTTACACCTTCACACAAAACGTACAGGACAAAGAAACAGGAAAAGAAGAGACCATACATTCACGTGAATGATATTTAAAGAATAAGAATGGAAAAAAATAATAATAAAAATAATACAAGCCATTTTACATATCCATTATTTATAGATTTTGAGTAAGCTTTTGACAGTGTCAACAGAGATGCACTGTGGAAAATTCTAAGATGGCATGGCCTCCCCCATAAGATAGTGAATGTATTCAAAGCCCTATAAGATGGTTTTCAGTGCAAAGTGATCTGTGGAGGACATACCTCCAGCAGCTTTAGGGTACAATCAGGAGTTAAGCAGGGATGTATACTCTCACCAACATTATTTATCTTGGCAGTAGACTGGTTAATGATGGAGATAATATCAGACAAATGCAGAGGATTACAATGGACCATTGACACAGTGCTGGAGGACTTTGACTATGAGAACGACATTTGTCTGCTATCAAGCAGCCACAAAGATATGCAAGATAAAATAAACAAGCTAACTCAGAATGCAAACAACATAGGACTAAAGATCAACATAGGAAAGACAAAGTTAATGAAGCAAAATGTGAACAACAGAAATGTACTCAGAGTAGATAGCAAATTAGTGGAGGAGGTCAATGAATTTGTATACCTTGGCAGTAGAGTAGTAGAAAATGGAGACAGCACAGAGGACATCAACAGCATACTTACTAGAGCAAACCAGGCTTTTGCAGTGCTACAGACTATATGGAAATCAAAAAAACTAAGCGTGAAGACGAAAATCAGGATATTTAAGAGTAATGTTCTAAGTGTACTACTCTATGGAAGTGAATGCTGGAAAATCACCAAAACAATAGAAAAGAAGTTGAATTCTTTCCAGACTAAATGTTTACGAAGAATTAGAAAAATATTTTGACCAAACACCATAAGAAATAACATCTTGTTGGCAGAAATGCAGATGAAGCCACTGACAATAACTATTGAGGAAAGACGCTGGCGATGGTTTGGACATGTGCTCCGAATGACTGACAACTCACTACCAAAAATAGCACTAAGATGGACACCACAGGGGAACAGAAGTAAGGGTAGACCAAAAGAGACATGGAGAAGAACAACAGAAAGGATGTTGAGCAATAGAGGGCTCACCTAGGCAAGAGCAGAAAAAAAGGTGAAGGACAGGCATTTATGGAAAACCCTTGCGGAAGCCCCATGTGTCCTGGGCACTTAAGGTTCAGAGAGAGAGAGATATATATACTTTCAGCTTAATCAAACTACAGCAGTAAATAGCATGCTGGTCAAAGTTTGGTTGTATTAACAAAGTATGCATGACAAATTGTAGAGAAGGTGGACATGAAAGAAGATTAGATTAGCCGTGCTTCCGATCTAGTATAAAAGGGTTGGATGGTTGGGTTGTGAATAAAAAGGGGAAAATAGAGATTTTCGCCTGGCCACAGAATGGTTGTCACATGCCCATAACCATAATGATAACTCAATAAACCCCATTTTAACAAAGGTTAAAGTTGGAGGCAAAGTATAAAGTTACATAATAAAACCCTGAGAAATATTAAATATCTAACAAATATAATATAGATGTTTCCCACATGAGGCCATTAAAAATATATTTTACACAGGTGTAAACAACAAAAAGCAGTATGTCTTTTTTAACAATAAAATAGTTTTTCTTATTATAGTACAAATATAATAAGGTAAAGAATTTCTGATAGTGGCTATTTACATCATAGAAGATGGTTCTAGAGTGGATAGATGTTAGCTGTTTGTGAAAGTTGCCAAGCATCACTTTTCTCTGAGAAGTTTCTCATGACTGATTTTTCCAATATTTAACTGCCATAATGGTTCACAATAACAAACAAACAAACAAAAAGTCTGCATTGCAATGTCGAATAAAAAGCAAGAATGGATTTTAATCTCTCCAGTAGCTGCCTTTGTCTGGAACATCTTACTGCAACCACCGAATATTGAAAGAATTAGATGAAACTGATTTCTTACCAAAGCCGAGGTGACAAGTATAAAGATAATAATGGTTTTTAAAAAATATAAGGTAAGAATTTAAGAAATATATATATATTTTTTTTCAAATGAACTTTATTTTAAAAATGAGTACATGACAGTTTTCATACATAAATTTGACATAATAATTATGATCAGACAATGTGTTATGAATATAAAGATGATCTGATTTCAGTTTTACAATGCCATGATGGAAGTGTTGGTGAAGACATGATGTAACAAAGGTTGTTTCTAAGTGTATGTTGATAAGACAAGGACTGGTTGTAGCCTGAGGTGGTTGCTGCTCCTAAGCTGACATGCCTGAGTGGATTATTGCACACTACCAGAGGAGTTGAGTGATATTTGTGGCTTCTATTGCTAGTCTTAGGATTAAGATTAGGTAATAAATACTTATCAGAGTGAGAGATTTTCTGGGAAGGGAGTTTACTCAGGTCTGTATCTACATCATACACCTGTAGTCTTATCACATCAAACAGCAAATGTCAAACTAAATACTAATTTGAAATCCATTTCAATTTTTGTTGGAAGACATACAAAAAAATGTATTCTGTAATAAACCTGTTTTTAAACATGGCCTTATTTCTGCATAACCAAACAAGATATCTGAATTCTGCAAGAAGGATGACGGACTGTGTATGGTTGTTTCTGTTTGAGGGATGGTGTTTAACATGACTGCTTTATACATGTCTACTTTCTCTGTTGTTCTTGTTGCTATCTTTTGAGTCAGGAATTTTAAAGCTAAAGAAACAGTTTTGCACTCAAGAAAGATGTGTCATGTTTGTGTTGACTTAACAGTCTAAATTTTGTTTTAGAGTTTTAATTGTTTGTTTTAGGAGCAAAAGTTCAAGGTTATGTTGTTTATGACTTGTCAACTTCGTGGAGTTATGAATCTAGTGTTCTGGTGAAGCACAGAACAGTTATTTTTTTTGTGTGTGAATGTGAATTGCATGGAGTGAAAGTTCTGGAAGGATGGTGAAGTAAATGCAGGTTATAAAAAAGAACTTGGAGCTTTTTTGGGATTATTATGATGATTATATTCAGAGTATGAGGATCATGTGATAGAGGCAAGTCAGTAGTAATTTTGTAGCGAATTGAGTCATGTCCTAGTTGAGTGTAGTAGCATTTGTGTTGTCCTTTTTAGGACAAGGTTTTCTTTGTAATAGTATGATAGGAATTATGTTGTAGTGTCCTTGCTTGGACCATAGCTTACTGTTTGTGTTTCATTATTCTGGAAGATGAAGTGTTATTCTGGAAATTGTTATTCATTCCAAACATTAGTAAGTACTGCATTTTTTTGTAACTGCTTGCTGGTAGAATGTTTCTTCCTTATGGCACGGACTGTGTGGCCAGGAAGTTTTTTCATGTTTCCCCTTTTGTCATTGCTGTATGACAGCAGTTTTTCCTACCATCATCATATCCATCATCCACATCTTCCACATCAATAAATTTCTTGTCTATTGAATCTGAACTACACTCTTGACTGCTCCTACATTTGAGTTACTGTTGTGTTGTAAGCTTGAATTATGGAGTCCAGATGTTCTGTTATTGTCCAATGGAAGAAGGGGCGTGCCTGGGTGTAGTGTATTTTAAGTGGCAGAATTATTGTTCAATGACAAAAACATTTTTAAAAAAGATAATTCTGATGAAAGGAAGAGGAACAATTTTTTTTTAAAAATGAAAATACTTCTGATGAAGAAAATAACTGATGTTAAACTGCTGATTATTAAAAATATCAAAAGCTTGTATTTCACCTGAATATTTAGACCAATGAATTGTTTTTCTGCTGAGTAAATGTTTCACCACATCCAATTAAAAAATAAAAATGCTGGCAACTCAAGTACAATCATAACAAAATAACCATGTTTGCTACACATCAACCAGAAGGTTATATCTCTAATTTATGTATTGTGCACATATGCACACACATGCAAAAACAATGGCTTTTATTTAAATGGTAACCTGTTCATATGTCTTTAAATATTTAACTGTGAGAGTAAAAAAAACAAACAAAATACAAACATAACACAAAATGACAGACAGACGTGCTATCTTTCCTGTTCTGGAGCCAGTTACACATAATCTTTTAGTTGTTTGGGTTTTCTGCATTCCTTATAAGATTTTGGTATGACACTCTGTTTATTTATAGCTGTAAGGAGTATCTGGTAGTCTATAGTCAACCAGTGAAACATCTTTTACCTGCATTCTTGCGTTTCTGGAAATGAAATAAAAAAACCAAAACAAAAAAAAATGATCATATTCACTACTATATTCTACTGAAGGTGATGCATAATAAAACTGACTTAACAATAATGACACCTGTAATAAAAAGAAGGCTGTCTGTATGTACTTTACACAATAAACATAGAATGATTTTAATGAATCAAGTTGTGAGTGAGAATTTCTTCCTTGTCTCTTCCAAATCCTTGCTATCTGATTCATTCCTCATCAATCATTTTACCTTTCCTTTTACCTCGACATCTTTCTCATTTAAATCACTCATGTATCATCACTATTTATTATTATTATCTTTCATCTCAATTATTATTAAAGGAAATATAAATTACTACAACACAATTTTTTTCACTGACAGTGCTTCAGGAAAAACACACACACAAGAAATGCTCCTCTTTGTTGCAATTTTCCACCCCACAAAAGTAACAACACTGAATGCAGACCTGAACTGTACAAACTGCTAGAGAACATTAGACACCAGCTATTACTATCTAAACTGATTGTTTATTCAGTGAGGATATAAGGTCACTGCACTATTTAAAGTTAAAGAGATTTAGATTTCCCAGGTTGTGTCTTGCTCCTGCAAGTATCAAAATCTGCTTTACTGCCTTCTTATAAAAGAAACTTGAAGAAGCCAGTTGTGATGCATTTATTGTTCTGATTGCAATTACTGAGTTAAGCATGGCTTAAAGTCAAACATTAAAATAAAAACTCCATCCGTAATTCTGTTTGTTGATGGTGCAGGCTTGTGGCTCACTACAAGGCTGCTCTTAGTAACTGATTAGTATGACCAAAGCATTAAAAAAAAAATAGCATTAATGAGGCAAAAGTCCTTGGACAAGTCACAATTACACTGATCAATATGACTTTATGCAAAGATCCATTTGAACAGTGTAGCACACTCAAATCTCTTGTAGTTTCCATCTTACTTACATCTTACATTTTACATCCTTCCCATGCCATTAAACATCATATAGTTCTTACATGGTAGTTCACCAAGTTTTACTATTTTAAGCAAGCATTTCAACCACATCAAGGGATTTTATGCCTATTAATTTGACCTCTCTTAACAAAGTCCTCTTTAGAGTTTCACGTGGTCTGCCTCTTTTTATTTGGCCTGTTGTGTTCCACTTGATAGCTTGTTTTGAGATTCTCTGATCATTTCTTCTCATCACGTGACAAACACATGTCCATTCCCTTTTCCTGATCACCCACGAGACTGGTTGTTGTTCACTCATCTACTTTATCTCTGCACTCTTCTTGAATTTTTTCCACTTTATGCTGACTATTTTCCTTTCAAAAGAGTCTAATTTCTTGTCTATTTCTTTAGTTGTTTTCCAGCTTTCACATGCATAAATGAGGGTGGATATTACATTTGAATTGAATCATTTTAACTTGGTTTTTGTCTTATAACTTTTGAATGCCATATGTTCTCAAGATTCTTCAAGGTCAGTGCTGCTTTTGCAATTCTAATTCTTTCTTCCTTTCTGGCTTCACTGTCTTTGTCTATGTCGAGGTATGAATATTGGATGACATATTCAACAAATGTCTCCTTCCATGCCCCTTTCTTTCTTGATTAATGGGTGGTTTAAAATATTTTTGTTTCTTCCTTGTTAATTTCAAGTCCTATTTTTCTAGCTGTTTTTTCTTGCATTGAATTCACATTGTCACTGATAAGACTTATGTCATCAGCACAATCAAGATCTTCAAGTTGGCCCATGTATCCATTCAATGCCCATGTTACCTGTGCAACATTTTTTCATTATGAAGTCTATGGCAATTCCAAAAAGGAAGGGAGATAGTATAGAAACTTGTTTCACACCTGCTTCAATCTGGAACCATTCACTCATTCCTTCTTCCATGTTCACTGCACAAACAAATCTGTTGTTTCCATCATCATATTATTAATTATTTGAGGCTTATTCCACATTGTGCAACTGCCTAAGAGAAACCAGTTTAAAAGAAAAAGCTTGAAATTGGTGCCAGATAAATTCATAATAACAATTATGATTACTTATGTAATAATTTACTCACTTTTTCACACAGTAAACAATTATGGCTCCAAGAATGAGTAGTAAACATACAGAACCAGCAACAGCACCAACTATTACAGGAATGTTACTGCCATCTTCTGTAAATGAATAACAAAAAATAATAACTGTGGATTAGACCTAAGAAACAAATCTTGGAAAAGAGTTTTGGATATAATTTATATACCTGAGGTATTTCAAATTTGATTGCAAGCTTTTTTTTTCATTAATTTTTACCATTGTCTGAAGGTTCATTACTAATTTCACATTGTCTCTAATTTTATTTAAGTTTTTTTTTCTTGTTACTCCATTTAACAAAGGCAACTGGAAACAGGCTATTCTTTGGTGGATGTACTAAAAGAATATGAAATAATCTTACTAAAGTTTAAAAAAAAAAGACTGTCTTACATTATAGTGTAATCAATCAGAGGCAATGTCTATGGCAAGGTACCAACAAGAAAACAAAATTATGCTTACATATCAGCAGTGGTAACATACAGACATGAAATGTGGACAATTAACAAATCACTAGAAAAGACAATAACAGCATTTGAAATGAAATGTTACAGAAGGGCACTTAGAACATCATTGACAGAATGAAAATCAAATAAAGAGACACTAATGGGATTTGGTGTTGCAGAAAACTGGCTCATTAATACCATAAAAATCAGAAAGCTGAGATACTTCAGCCACATCAAGAGATGCAACAGCTTGGAGAGGTTTACAGTAGAAGGCATAGTGCCTGGCAAAAGAGAAAAAGGATGACCTCACCACAGGTGGACTCAGGCCATCATGGAAAGTCTGAATGTGTCATTGCGAGATGCTGGTCAACTTGCACAAGACCACATTACATTCAGGGAGGCTGCGAGAGGGACGACATTCTGGAACAGACTTGTCATATGAATGAAAATCTATTAAACAATCCTTTTACCTTTATTTTCAGTTGGCTTCGATGTGCTTCTGTCCAAACATTGAAGAGGAGAGTAGGAGCCTTTTCCCTCTGTGTACATACCTGGAAGATTGAAGAGATAGAAACTAGTGCAGGTAAATTTTTCATCTACATATAAATTGTATATTTCTGTACGTGGGCAGGATGTGGCTCGAAATCAAACATAAATTAGATAAGTAAAAATTCGCCAGTGAAAGCTAAGTCAGGTTTGGATAATGAGAATTTTTCCTTGATTCTGCATATTCTTTAAAAACATGGAGTATATCAATCCCATAACTAAATGTCAACCTCCTTCTTATTATATCCTTCTTGTGACGTTAAATGTCACATAGGGCTCGCAAGGTAGTTTGCCAATTTTTTATGTTTTTGGCGAGCTTTTCAACCTCATCAAGGGATTTTATGCCTATTAATTTGGCCTCTCTTAACAATGTCCTCTTTAGAGTTTCATGTGGTCTGCCTCTTTTTATCTGGCCTGTTGTGTTCCACCTAATAGCTTGTTTTGGGATTCTCTGATCATTTCTTCTCATCAAATGACCAACATATGTCCATCTCTTTTCCTGATCACCCATGAGACTGGTTGTTGTTTAGTCATCTGTCTTATCTCTGCATTGTTTTAAATTCGTTCCACTTGATGTCAAGTATTTTCCTGGGGCATTTGTTTTCAAAAGAGTCTAATTTCTTGTCTATTTCTTTAGATGAATTCCGGCTTTTGCATGCATAAATGAGGGTGGATATTACATTTGAATTGAATAGTCTTAACTTGGTTTTTGTGCTTATAACATTTGAATGCCATATGTTCTCAAGATTCTTGAAGATCGATGCTACTTTTGCAATTCTAATTCTAACTTCCTTTCTGGTGTCACCATCCTGGTCTATGTAACTGCCAAGATATGCAGATTGATTGACTTCTTCAACATCTATCCCTTCTACTTGTATTTTTCAATTTTGATTAATGAGAAGTTTCATTATTTTTGTTTTGTCCTTGTTAATTTCAAGTCCTATTTTTCTAGCCAGTGAAGACAGGCTATCTGTTTTTTCTTGTATGGAATTCTAATTGTTACTGATAAGAGTTATGTCATCAACAAAATCAAGATCTTTCAGTTGGGTCCCATGTACCCAGTCAATACCTGTGTTACCTGTGCAGTATTTTTTCATTATGAAGTCTACTGCAATTCCAAAAAGTAAAGGAGACAGTATACATCCTTATTTCACGCTGTTTCAATCTAGAACCATTCGCTCATCCTTCTTCTGTTTTGACTGCACAAACATATCCATTGTAGAGGTTCTGATGTTGACAATTTTAGATTGTATTCCATATAGACTTAAAATTCTCCACAATGAATCTCTGTGTATGCTATCAGATGCCTTTTTAAAGTCCATGAAGTTCAGTATTATTAGTTGCTGCTTTTCAATATGTTCTTCAAGTATTAGAGTAAAGATCTGGTCGAGACAACTTCTCCCTTTTCAAAATCCTGCTTGTTCTTCTCTCATTGCAGTATCCATTATATCTTTAAGTCTATTCTAAATGACCTTGCAAAATGGACACAACTGATACTAAGGTTACTCCTCTCCAATTGTTACGGTCACTAAGATTGCCTTTTTTTGGTATTTTAACAATGATTCCTTTTTTCCATTTAGAAGTGGCCTTTTCTTCTTTCCAAATCCTATTAAACATTCTCTGTAGTTGTCTCATGTTGTCACTATTGATAGCTTTTAACATTTCGGGTGTTATTTCATCTTCACCTGTAGCTTTGTTGTTAGCCATTAGATTCACTGCTGTTTCAATTTCATGTAATGTAATTTCATCTGGGTTGACATTTAACTGTGGGATTGGTAAGTCAGTTTCAAGGTTTATCAATTCTTATGGGTGTGGTCAATTAAGTCTTTCTTGGAAGTGTTTACCCCATCTTTGCTTTTGGTCTTTACTTGATGTTAATAGGCTTCTAGTTTTGTGTGACACTGTGGGAAGGATGTAAGATAGTCCATTATGAAAATAAAATGAGACTTACCCACAGGACACTGCTTGCATGAGCTTGACTTCACTTGGTCCTGATAATATCCTTGCTCACAATACAGGCATATTCCATTACCAGCAAAGTAAGTGCCAGCTGGACAGTCCACTGAAATACATGTTTTTGTTATCAAACTACGGGGAGGAGAGGGTATGTGAAGAAACAGTCTGTTTTGGCAATCACTGACCCATAGATGACATTCTAGCATCAGGGTTGGCACCCAATGGATGACATTCTAGTACCAGGGTTGGCAACCAATAAATGACATGCTAGTATCAGGGTTGGCAACCAACAGATAACATGCTAACATCAGGGTTGGCAAATCATAGCTGATCAAGACTGTTCCACCTCTCTACTGGCACCCCCGGGCCTAGTTAGGCTAATGGGACAGGTATCACCATAGTCCCCAGGATGGTGGAGCCTGCTAAAGAAGTATTGCACATCCCCTGCTTTTTAGCTTCACTCAAGGACTGATAAAATGGCTTCCATAACCCACTCCCAAGCTGACACAACGCTGTGCCTCACTATCCTCACTGCATCAGCTGCAAAGAACACCAACTTGCAGCGCCAGAGAAAGAATGATCTTTATTTTTAAAGGGTAAAGAACTGGGCACGCAGGCCCATCTTACATTCTGCCCTTCATCACTCCTTCATTCATTCTTCCCACACACTCCATTTAAAACAAGTATACAAGGTAGAGAGACAGAAGAGAAAGAAGGAGATACAAGGAGAGAGAGAGAGAAGAAGAAATGATAAGATATATAAAAGGGGATTTTATTAAATGTAATATTTTGCAAGCCATCATGTATGGATCAGAAACATGGAGTACAACAAATAAGATGAACAGCAATTGCATATCTCTGAGAACAAGATCCTAAGAAGAATCTTTGGGCCCAGAAACGATACCAACAGTGGAGAATGGAGAGCTAGAAAGAACACTGAACTGAACAGCTTATTTAAATCCCAAAGAATTATAAATGTCTTGAAACTGAATAGACTACACTGGTTGGGGCATGTAGAAATAATGGAAGAGAAGAGACAAATGAAAATGATGTATGCACAAGATTTGAGGGAAACAAGACCAAGGGGTAGACCAAGACAGAGATGGAAAGACAACATAGAAGAGGATATAAAAGAAATTGACACACTGGAGAGAGAAGATTATGAATAAAGAGGAATGGCGGTGAACTTTATCTGCAGCAATAAACCTTAACGGCTTGGGAAGAAGAAGAAGGAAGAAGGAGGAGGAAAAAGAAGAAGAAGGGAAAGAAGAAGAAGAAGAAAGAAGAACAAGAACAAGGAAGAAGAAGAAGAAGGAAGGAGGAGGAGGAAGAAGGAGAAGGAAGAGGAAGAAGGAGGAAGAAGAAGAAGGAAGAAGAAGAGGAAGAAGAAGAGAAGAAGAAGAAGGAAGAAGAAGGAAGGAAGGAGGAGGAAGAAGAAGAAGAAGAAGAAGAAGAAGGAGAAGGAAGAAGGAGGAGGAGAAGGAAGAAGAGGAAGAAGGAGGAGGAGAAGGAAGAAGGAGGAGGAAGAAGAAGAAGAAAGAAGAAGAAGAAGCAGAAGAAGAAGAAGAAGAAGAAGAAAGAAGAAGAAGAAGAAGAAGAATATTTTGCTAATACATTCCCACTTAAGTTAAGCTAGTATCTTCCTTTAAAAGAAAAAAAAATAATCTTAGAGCAGAGCACTGTAAATAAGTACAGTCTACATAAGGGTGATGATGATTTATAGCTTTATAGTATTTCATTCCAAGTTTTTCTCTCCAGACTTAGAGTGATGATGATTTATAGCTTTATAGTATTTCATTCCAAGTTTTTCTCTCCAGACTACAGCCTTGCTCAAAATAAATCCATGAACTGACATAAACTGAAGGAACACTTCTGACTGTTGTTGTTGTTGTTGTTGTTGTTGTTGTTGTTGTTGTTGTTGTTGTTGTTAAGGAGCTATGTGTAGAATGTTCTTAACAGCCAACACTGTGAGAAAGATAGAACACACTATTATGTCAAAGTACGAGTGGGTTACAGTGGTTTGTTGTTTGAAGACTCAAATAGCAAACTCCTGACAGACTCCACAGTCATGTGGTACCCAGTCCCATTAGCCAGGTTGAACTTGTTAATATAGGTACCAATGAAAAGGTGGGAGAAAGTCTTGATGAGATTCAGTTTGTGGAGAGTAATAAGTAAACCATCACTCTGCCACAGGCATGCTTGCTCCCAAACTATTTCAGTAGGGATCCACCAGCACTGAAGAAAATTATGAGGTTTGCATGATAGATTGTGACAAACTGAACTCACTATGGAAAAAAGTCTATATAAAAAGAACAAGTCCTAAGACACTCTAATGGATTACTCTACTTGACAGACATTTCTAATGTATTATTTATAAATGAAATAACTGACCTTTATTTTTGTTGGAAAGCATAGAATTATTCTACAAAGGTAACAATAATTTATGAAAATTTCCTTGTAAAATTATGAGATTCCCAAGCAAATACTAAATTATATTTTGCTTTCTTTCATCTTATTCTTCAAATCATCAAGACACTAAGCCAAAAACAAGGGCAACATATTTTCTGGAAATATTTGCTCTAAGTAAAAGCTCCTCTATTTATTTCAACTTCTAGCCCTCACTGGCTGAAAATGTCTTCCTAATGGACCTACAAATGAAGAGCTCCTCAAAGAAGTTTGAGAACAATGAAAACTAGTTAGAATGAAAAGAAAAAAGAAAACTAGTTAGAATGAAAAGAAAAAAGACAATCAAAATTTCTTCTACATGTCATTAGAAGACAGAAGTTGGAGAACCTAGAAATGACAGGAAAATCTGAGGAAAAAAGGAAGAGAGGAAGGCCAAGAGAAAAGTATCACAGTAAAATGGCCAAGTGGTACACAAAAAGAAAAGCATCTAAATTGATCAGAAACACCAAGGACTAGTTAAGAAGGAGAAGCATGATCACCAGTGCTATCCTACAAGACACAAACTGATAGAAATAATAATGGACCTACACATCTTACATCCTTCCCATGCCGTTAAATGTCACATAGGGCTCACATGGTAGTTCACCAAGTTTTTCTGTTTTTGGCAAGCTTTTAAACCTCATCCAGGGATTTTATGCCTACTAATTTGGCCTCTCTTAACAATGTCTTCCTTAGAGTTTCATGTGATCAACCTTTTTTTTTTTTTGCCACATTTTTTAAAAATCCTGTCTTCTGTTTCTACTGATAAAAGCTGAATGTGTGTATAACACATAAACTATACAATGACTCACTACAGAATCCATTATAGAAGCCTGATCCATCTGGGCATGCCAACAATAGCTGTGTTGTCTCAACTTTCCCAATATAAGTTACGCCACGCACAGTCACATTAGATGCTTCAGCAGACTTTTGTACAAATTCTTGAATCATTACCTCTGTGTCATTATGCTTCTGTATCAGTCCTGCTGACTCTTGTCCTGAAAGAAAGAAAATGCATATTTCTGCATCTATCTGCTATCACGGAGGTTATAATAAATGGCTTTATTTAAAGTAAGCATTTGTTTCTTTTCCTTCAGATACGTTAAATGCCTAGGTCAGATGTTCTCAAATTATGTACTCTGAATTTCCTGGAAGTTGGAGGGTTTTGTTCAGGAGTTGTGGACTGACTATCACAAAAGATGAAAATATGATAAAGTTAACATAAAAATAACATATTTACATTTCATATTTAACTTTTCAGTCTATTCTCAATCAGGATATATTGAAGCAGTCATTATTTATCTCTTTTTTCTCTAGGAAGTGCCAGATTTTTATGACACACCACTTGGTTAAAATAATTTCTTGAAAAGCATAATGGCATACAGCATTTAAGTTCAGTTTTACTTAAAATCAAAGTCATCTCCATTCATTATTTGCTATAATTTGGTTCATGAGACAGAATGTTTCCAGTCTTTTGAAGAATTTAATTTAAAAATATCAGGCAGAATGTTTGATTCATGAAGCTTAAAACTGTGGAATGAAAAAAATGATGTCAGATTAATATAAGCACAATTCATTGTCAAGATCTCATTTATTGAAAAGGCACAGTAGCATGAAGCTTTCAATTTTAATCACCTTCATTTCTTCTTCACAATATACTGATTCTTATAATGGAACTTTCCTGGCCTATTTTGCAGAAGAACCTATGCCTTGCCACTTTAATTATTTACACTGAAGTTTTTTTTGTGTTTTGTTTCTTTTTTTTTCAACTTTTGTGTGGTGTTACAAGACAGTATCTTAGATAAAAGTAATGTTTACAACTGATCATTCATTTTCACTTAAAACTGAAACAGAGAAAAACTAGACAAATTATGTTTTCTTCTGCAGTTATCACCAAATGATTGTTAGTTTCATCCTGAACCCACTAAGCAATATCAGGTACTCCTGTTTTACAGCAGATTTTATAGTAAACTCATAGGACAGGTAAAGTTAATCCCATTATGCCTTGGAGGCACCTAGGGGATATGGTGTTAATGCCCATATTTTCCTTGACCTCTCTGTACACTGGAGGGTGATGTGGTCAGTGTCATACCTGGCTGTCTTTCCTTCACTAGCTTCAGTAGAAACCAGGTGCCTATTTCTACAGCTGCTGAATGACTAGAGCAAATCCATCTGATTCAAACCATCAACTTTTGTCATGAGAGACTAGGGCACTAACCATTTTGCCACTCAGAAACCCACACTCATTGGATAGGTCACATAGTATTCCCTAAGATTTATTCATTCATTCATTCATTCATTCATTTGCATGTCCTTTGCAAAAACTCTGCCTCCCTAACAGTACTCCTGTAGGCCTCTCAGTTATAAGCAATATGCCCTGCTGCTGATGCATCTATTTGCAGATCATCAACGATGTCTTGCAGCCATCTTCACCTTGGTCTTCCTCTCTTTCTCTTTCCCATTATGTATCCTTCCAAGATGGTCTTCTCTAGATTAACATGATGCTTAATGTGTCCAAAATATGTTTTCTCTCTTTAATCCTCTTTATTAGCCAGCCTTCTTCAATATTAAGTTCTTGTAGTATTGATATATTTGTTCTTTTTTGTATCCATGATATTTGAAGAACTCTTCTGTAGCATTTACATTCAAAGGCATTTATGTGTTTCTCAGCTGTTTTGTTAAGTGTCCAGGTCTCACAGGCATATGTTGCGATGGGAAAGATGCATGCCTTTAAAAATCTTATTTTTGTAGTTCTGTCTGTTCTTTCCACAGATTCTTTAGTTGTTTTACTTTCTGAAGAGCGACAGATGTCCTCATTTTAATTTCCCTCATTGTATCTCCATTATTAGTTAGTGGTGATCCAAGATATTCAAAACTCTCCACCTCTTCCAATTTTTACTCATTGATACATATTTCAGCTGCCTTGTTTGTTTTGTCAATTGTCATCAATTTAGTTTTCTTCACATTAAGATATAGGTTTTGCTCTTCACTGTTCTTACGGACTGACATAATTAGTTTTTCCATTCCTTTTTGTTGTGTGGACAGTAATACTGTGTCATCAGCATATCTAATCTCTGGTATTTCATAACCTCCAACTGTTATAGCATTGTAATATTCTTTGTCTACATTTTCTCTAGCATTCCTCATTATGTTTTCAGCATACAAATTAAATAAGTAAGGTGACAATATACACCCCTGATGAACCCCTTGTTTTATGTCAGATCAAGTAGTTGTTTCACCATTTATTCTTACTGCAGCTTATTGGTCTAGATACAGAAGTGATGTTAATTGTATCAAATGTGTTGGAGATTCCATTTTGTTCATTATTTTCCAAAGTTTCTGGTGTTGTACACAATCAAATGCCTTTGAGTAGTCTATAAAAGATAAGTTTAGATTCACATTAAACTCTATGCATTTCTCTGTTATTAATCTTATATTGAATATATGATCTCTTGATCCTCTTCCTTGCCTGAAACCAGTTTGGACCATATTGACTACTACTTCTATTTTCTTATGAAGTCTACCCATTACGATTTTTAACAGAATTTTACTGGCATGACTAATCAGGCAACAGTTCTGTAGTTTGTGCATAATTTCAGGTTACCCTTTTTTGGCAGTGGTATGAATATAGTTCTTTTTCCATTCTTTTGGCCAAATACCTGAATGCCATATCTTTTTACATAGTGCATGATAGATTGTTGCACATTCTTTTACTCCTTCTTTAATAAGTTCATCTGTTATCTCATCACATCCTCGTGATCTACCATTTTTCAGATTCTTTATTGCCCATAAAACTTCTATTGTCAGTTCGGGTTCTTTCTCCTCCAATAATAATTCACACTGTTGATTTCTACTTTCACAGTCAGTTGTTTCATACATTCCTCTGCAATATTCCTTTCATCTTTGTAGAATTTCCTCTGTCTCTGTCAAGGTATTCCCCATCTCATCACAAATTACATTTAGCTTAGGTGTGACATTTCTTGTCAGTGTCTTCATTTCTTTAAACATTTCATTATCTCTTCCACACTTCTGATGTTCTTCTATTCTTTCACAACAATCTTGTATGTATTGTTTTTTGTTTTTTCTTATGTTTCTTCGGACTTCTTTTGTTAAAGATTTATATTCCTCTTTGTTGCTGTTTGTCACTTTCCCTTGCGTCTTCATTTCTTTACGTTGTTTTATCAGTTCTAGTGTGTCTGCTGTAATCCATTCATTCTTTTGTGTTTTCTTTACTGGAACCATTTCTTTAGCTGTTGTTATTAAGATATCTCTGGCCTGCGCAACCAAATCATCTGGTGTCATCTCCTCCTGTACAGCCATCAGGATTTCGAAATGGTTCTTCACTTCTATACCATATTGTTCTGGTATTTTTGTAAGATCAATGCGGAGTGGTCTTGATCCCATAACTGTCTTTTTTTATCTTTATCTTCATGTCTGCTATTAATAACTCATGGTCCGTGTCACATTCAGCACCTGGTGAAGTTTTTGCTGTTATACTTGATCTCCACCTTGTTTGCACTAAAATGTAATATATTTGATTCTTGGTTTTCCCATCAGGTGATGTCCATGTGTAGTCTTCTTGAATGTTTAAAAAGTGTGTTAGCGATCATTAGCTCATTTTCCATGCATTTATGTTTACACAATGAAGCAATGTTAGGTAACATAAACATTACAGATTAAAATTATATATAAGTAACTTTTCAATAAACAAGTTCTGGATCACATAATATTTGAAAATTGATTGAATCATTTAGAACCAATCAGCATATCAAGCACCACAGAGTGGCAAAAATTACAGTCAACATTTTTCAGTGTGCTCACATTTTCTGAATAACATGCATTTTATTTTTCTTTAGCTAGCCTACCTGACATACTTCCCAAATATTTTTGACCAGCATCTTTAGTTGTCACTATGGCTTCTATTTCCAAGGTTTCTATGAAAAAAAAAAACATAAAACTTTGTATTATCTTTACATCTTGATTTCACATTGTGATACAGACAAAATGCCTGATCTCCATTGAAAAGATGACAGTTAAACAGAATAACCAAAGTAAGTGTAATGAACCCAATCCTTCTGTAACTTACTAATGAAAGACTATTCTTTACTGAGGACTATTACTGCTGACTTAAGAGATCTAGTATAAATGTGCAAACAAATGTCAACATAGAAATGGAATTCCAACTCAAGAATATATACACAACAGTGTCAGCTCATAACTGTTTGTGCTTGTTAATCTACCACAAATTATGCCTGAGGTAGAGACTGGTCTTGTCTTGTTTCCTTCCTCACATACCTTTCAATGATGAGGGGAAAAAACAGATATTTTGACAGAACTCAGTGATCTGCTTCATATAATGGAATATTTAAGGTTTGTGTAACTTTCTCTAAATTTCTTGCCTGGGCAGTCTCATCCTCTGTTTCTTATCACACATGGCATGACTTTTGTTGTAATATACTGTTTGGTGGGCAATCATGTAACAGGGCCAAACCATCTGACTTGCTGTTTCTGGATGTAATGTAATACTGGTGTTACTCCAACTCTTGTCTTGACATAATTTCTGATTTGGTACCTTCTTGTAACATTTAGTATAATCCTTAAACATCTCATTTCTGTCATGATTTTCCTTTTGTTCTTGGATGCTAGTCTCCATGTTTGACACTAATAACACACAACTGGGTAAAAAACTGTGTTGTACAGCACTCTTTTTGTTTCACTTGTGATGCATTTGTTCTTCAGTAAAAATGTCATTTGCTTTTTTGTATGTGTTCTCAATTTTTGGCATCAGTTTTCCCAGAAGATAATGCTGTACTTCCTAGGTATTTCCCTTGTTTCAAAGGTTGATTGTCTCAGGAAGATCTTCATTGGGATTTCTTCTCTGGCAAAGGTCATGACCTCTGTCTTTTCAACACTGATTTTCACATTGTGATTTTTACATGCCCTTGCTAAGTTATTAGGTGCTAGGGTTAGAAAGTTAGAAAGGATCATCATCTTTACATTCTGAATGCATCCACAAATGCTCTTATCTCTGCTTAAACATTTCCATCAGCAAGCAATGACTGAAAACGTCGTGTGTTAACCGATCATCCTTCCAATGCTTTTAAATAACTGTTCATTTTTAGCCACACCAAATTTCACCCCAAGCTCCTCCTTTCTGGATGAGGAATCTGATTCACTGTTGTCACTGAAGTTTTCTGTCTACCTGCCTCCTCTTATCATCTTATTTCTAGATGAGGAATCTGATTCACTGTTGTCACTGAAGTTTTGTCTACGCAGCTCCTCTTATCGTCTTATTTGTGGATGAGGAATCTGATTCACTGTTGTCACTGAAGTTTTATCTACCCAGCTCCTCTTATCATCTTATTTATGGATGAGGAATCTGATTCACTGTTGTCACTGAAGTTTTGTCTACCCAGCTCCTCTTATCATCTTACATCCTTCCTGTGCTGCTAAATGTCACATAGGGCCTGCATGGTAGTTCACCAAGATTTCCTGCCTTCTGCAAGTTTTTCAATCTCATAAAGGAATGTTATGTCTACTGAACTGGCCTCTCTTAACAATGTCCTCTTTAGAGTTTCACGCGTTTCGGCCTATTGTGTTCCACGTGATAGGTTGTTTGGGGATTCTCCTATTGTTTTTTCTCATCACATGACCAACATATGTCCATCTTCTTTTTCTGATCACCCATGAGACAAGTTGTTGTTTGGTCATCTGTCTTATCTCTGCATTGCTCCTCTTATAGCATTTATAAATTCATTGTGATCAAGTCCATCCATGATCTCAATTCTGATGTTCTCCATCAACTTTGTTTGTGATTTTCTATAATGTCTACTGTCAGACTGTCCTTTATTTTTATTCTTGGTCTTCCTCTGTTTGTCATCCTAATTCCTGTTTTCATTGGCTCTTGTCTGACACTCCTCATTAGTCACCTTGACTGAGCAAAGTATTTTTAATACTAGTCATTACATATAAAACTTTCCAGAACAAAGAGCTCCTTTTTTCAAGTACTGTATCTATATATATGTAGTTAGATATAGATGAATAATGAAATTCTTACAGCACAACCATAATCACAGCAGAAAAGCAAGTGCTGGACTGCAAAAAACAAATATAAAAGCATGGATATCAGATAACATGGAAATACATACATGAAAGATGAACAGCCAAATTCAAATTAGACAAACTGAATGTAAAGACAGATCTTGGAAAAGATTTGGCAAAAGCAACATACAAAGAACTAGACAATAAAGTAAAAACTTCAGCTAGAAGGATAAAAGAGAATATATGGACAATATGGTGAAAGAAGCAGAGAAAGAACCAAAAACAGAAGACAACAAAACTCTAGATAACATACAAAAGGGGCTAACAGGTACTATTGCATCCAAAGAAAGACAAATCTTTAGCAAAACTGGCACCTTATTAACATCAAGTAAAAACAGAAAGCAAGGATGTGCCAAAAACTTCCAAAAATTACTTTATCAACCAAAACCAAAAGAACTAATAAACCTTGAAACTGACTTACCAGTCCCACAACTAAATGTCATCTTAGATGAAATTGCATTGAAGCACCAGTAAATGTAATGGCTAACAACAAAGCTGCAGGTGAAGATGAAATTACAGCTCAAATGTTAAAAGCTATTAAAAGTGACAACATGTGCCAACTACAGAGAATGTTTAATAAAGTTTGGAAAGAAGAAAAGGTCCCTTCTAAATGGAAAAAAGGAATCATTAAAATACCAAAAAAAGACAACCTTAGTGATTGCAGTAAGTCATTAATAAGTTAAATAATAACCTTACTATCAGTTGTAACAAAAATATTTTGCAAAGTCATTCAGAATAGACTTAAAGATATAGTGGATACTGCAATAAGAGAAGAACAAGTAGGATTTTGAAAAGGGAGAAGCTGTCTCAACAAAAATCATTGGAAGCAGCAGAAATGTGGTTTATTAGAAGAGTGTTGTGAATCCCCTGGACAGAAAAAATAACTAAGGAAGAATGTATGAGAAGAGCTGGAGAGACAAAAAAACCTTGTCAAAAAGATAAGAGAGAGACAATGTACTTTCATAGGACATGCAATGAGAAGAGGGGGCATTGAAAATATTATAACAACAGGAAATATAGAAGGAAGAAGATCAAGAGGAAGACCAAGAGAAATAATACTGGGCAGTCTGACGGGATAGTGTGAAAGGAGATCACCAACTGAGCTGATGGCCTGCATGAAAGATCATGTACTCTGGAGAAGCATAATAGCCAATGCCAGTCGGCACGGCACCTGATGATGATGATGATGTCTCAACCACATCTTTACTCTAAGAATAATACTTGAAGAACATATTGAAAAGCAAAACCCTTTAATCGTGAACTTCACAAACTTTAAAAAGGCATTTTACAGCATACACAAAGATTCATTTGGAGAGTTTAAGACTATAAGGAATACCATCTAAAATTGTCTACATCATTAAAGATCTCTACAAAGGATATTTTTGTGCAGTCAGCACAGAAGAAGGAATGAGCAAATGGTTCCAGACTGAAACAGGCGTAAAACAAAGATGTATGCTATCTATAGTATCTGGGATGTATGAATTGCCATAGACTTCATAATGAAAAAATGCTACACTGGTAAAACAGGCCTTGACTGGGTACATGGGACTCAACTAGAAGATCTTGATATTGCAGATGACATAACACTCATCAGTGACAATGTGAATTCAATGCAAGAAAGAGGTCGACCATATTCAACTCTAAAGAAGACATCATTAAGGGAGGCCAAATTACTAGGCATAAAATATCTTGATGTGGTTGAAAAACTCGCCGAAAACAGGAAAACTTGGCAAATTACCATGCAAGCCCTATGTGACGTTTAACAGCATTGGAAGGATGTAAGATATAAGAAGAAGACTTTATAGGTATGATATCAAATTTATGAACTCTTGTTGAAATTTAAAAAAAAAAAAATACATATATATATATATATATATATATATATATATATAGACAGATAGATAGATAGATATATACATAGATATTTAAATATTCAATGGCCTCCCCCATAAGATAGTTAATGTAATCAAAGCCCTATACGAGGGTTTTCAGTTCAAAGTGATCTGTGGAGAAAGTGATCTGTGGAGAACATACCTCCAGCAGCTTTAGGGTACAAACAGGAGTGAAACAGGGATGTGTACTATCACCAACATTATTTATCTTGGCAGTAGACTGGTTAATGAAGGAGGCAACATCAGACAAACGCAGAGGATTACAATGGACCCTTGACTCAGTGCTGGAGGACCTTGACTTTGCGGACGACATTTGTCTATTATCAAGCAGTCACAAAGATATGCAAGATAATATAAACAAGCTAACTCAGAATGCAAACAACATAGGACTAAAGATCAACATAGGAAAGACAAAGTTAATGAAGCAAAATGTGAACAACAGAAATGTACTCAGAGTAGATAACAAGTTAGTGGAGGAGGTCAACGAATTTGTATACCTTGGCAGCAGAGTAGTAGAAAATGGAGACAGCACAGAGGACATCAACAGCAGACTTACTAGAGCAAACCAGGTTTTTGCAATGCTGCAGAATATATGGAAATCATAAAAACTAAGCATAAATATGAAAATCAGGATATTTAAGAGTAATGTTCTAAGTACTACTCTATGGAAGTGAATGCTGGAAGATCACCAAAACTATAGAAAACAAGTTGAATTCTTTCCAGACTAAATGTTTACGAAGAATTAGAAAAATATTTTGGCCAAAAACCATAAGAAATAACATCTTATTGGCAGAAATGCAGATGAAACCACTGACAACAATTATTGAGGAAAGACGCTGGCGATGGTTGGGACATGTGCTCCGAATGACTGACAACTCACTACCAAAAATAGCACTAAGATGGACACCACAGGGGAACAGAAGTAAGGGTAGACCAAAAGAGACATGGAGAAGAACAACAGAAAGGATGTTGAGCAATAGAGGGCTCACCTGGGCAAGAGCAGAAAAAAAGGCAAAGGACAGGCATTTGTGGAAAACCTTTGCGGAACCCCCATGTGCCCTGGGCACTTAAGGTTCAGAGAGAGAGAGAGATTTAAATATTCAGAATGGTTAAACAAATGTTCTGTAATAAGACTATGTAATTTATATTTTACAGCATGCTTAAATAGTACAATTTTTATGCAATTGATAAGAGAATAACAGAATAATCAATAACAAGAACAAGGATATTAAATGGCAAATTTATTGTGGAAATGTGAACCATATGTGTCACACATGAAAACAATAACACACATCATTCCTTTATCTATAGCATTTAAATTGCATTTTTTATAATTTATTTTTAACATTTTTTTTGGTCTCATAACTGACAGTTCTACAGTTATTTTTATGTTATTAAATTTCACTATATTATTTTTAACAACTGCTAATATGCAGGATCAGCGATGCTACAAATTTTACATCCTGCAGCTTGTGTTGAACATAAATGCAGAAATGATAGCTAGCAATATATCACAAAGTAACTCACCACAGGACCCATCATAAGGCCTCAATCCATCTTTGCAAACCAACCAAGTCTGTGCTGGCTCAATTTTTCCAGTGTAATTTGCATCATCTACAGTCATAATATAGACATGAATAGTTGTTTACTACAAATACTTGTGTCAATGTTTTTCTGACATCTTTTGAATCACTTCTGCTGACACCTAATAAACTGCACACTTCTTGTCTTCTAAATAAATGGAAGATCCTAAATAAATGTTCAGTATACAGAAACAGGTTTCTTGAATGTACATCATGAAAATTTTCTTTCTGACCTAGAAAAGACAAGTCATGCTTTTAAATGATTTTTGATGCATTATTCTGCTCATAATGACAAATCTTTAATTATAAAATGTTAAAACTATTTAAGAAAAATGTAAGAACAGCTTTATTAATTAATGAATACACAGCTGTGATGTTTCAGTCTGCACCTTAATCATACAAGAACATACAGGACAAGGAAATATGGAAAGAAGATTCACATGAATGCTATACGATAGATAGTAATGTTAAAAAAAAAAAGTGGAGCACTTAGCTGTGACTTGTAAAAAGCTGCGTCCAGGTGTGTGTGTGCATGGTAGAGTGATGAGCATGTTTAAAAGAAGCTTCAGATGTGTGATAGGCTGGTGGTAACAAGGATTTGGAGTTCATGGAAAGGAGGGAAAGTGATACAGTGATAACCTATCTGGGAGAAGGGTGTGTGGAATATGTGGACATGGTTGGGCTAGAAGGTTAGTAATCTAATGCAGTGAGGGGGTTCTAAATATGTGTTGCAGGTGAGGAAGAGTAGAATTTAGTACAGAGGGAATATGACTGTGGAGAAAGGGAATGTTAAATATAGCTGAATTTTTAGTTTTTAACCCATGGGGTTCTAATGACCCATATTCCTGAATGTAGTGGTTCTCAAGTGCTAGGCGGCTTGTGCCATTAGAGTGACAATGTTTTATAGGTGCTACCATAAAATAAGATTTACCTGTGGTTGGGGCCATTGAAATGATTAGGGACTAGTTTCAAACCTTGCTGGGTGATTCATACAGATGATTCTGCATGCAGTCAACTAATCTGAGACCATGTTCACACATACAGGTGTTTGCATACAATGGCACATATCACATTATGGGACTCGCATGTGAATCCCTCACATATACTTATACACTTCTTCTTCTTCTTCTTCTTCTTCTTCGTTCGCTTCTACCACCAAAAACCGCACTGTGATCCTACTGAATTTATGCCTGTGGTCCTCGTTAGGTCCCGTGGTCCCCTGTGTGGTCCCCGTAAAGACCACACGAGATCCACGAGAGGACCACAAGGGGTTCAGAGTATCCCAGGGCTTTAGCCTTTATTCTTGGTGGGTCTCGGAAGCGGGATTACGTGACACCGTGGTTTTCATTGCACCAGTTTAGTCTAGGGTTGGACTTTCTCACCAGAAGACCTCGACGTGTTTAGGATATCAGTGCATCCCCGCTGGGTGAGAGGCGGTAGCCCACCCAGGCCAGAATTGGACCTTCTCACCGGAAAACCTCGACGTGTTTTGAGATACCCGTGTATCACCATCGGGTGAGAGGTGGTTGCCCATCCAGTCCAGAGTTGGACTTTCTCACCGGAAAACCTCAGCGTGATTAGGATATGCAAACATCCCCGCCGGGTGAGAGGTGGTTGCCTATCTAGACTTCCCTGGTCCAGTGTCTCCGACTTCAGCATTTTGCGGTCGTGGCCGCTACCCTTCCTAGTTGTGACCAGGATGGAGCTTTTGTCCAGGAGGACGAATCCTCGCCACTAGTGACTTCTACCCCTGGGTTGAGCCGGTTTAGGCATTATCCCAGTATGGGCGTATTTGGGACGTGACCGACCTCTAGAGCAGAGGTACTGTGACATGCATAGCCTTCAAGATTCACCCCTGGTATGAGCCGGTTTAGGCAAAATTCACCAGTATGGGTGTATATCAGGCGTTACCGACCTCTAGAGCGGAGGTGGCATGACATGTTTAGCCATCAAGTTCCACCTCTGGTGTGTGCCGGTTTAGGCATATTTCACCAGTGTAGGTGTATTTCGGATGTGGCCGGCCTCTAGAGCAGAGGTGCCGTGTTATGTATAGCTCTCGTAGCGATACTACTGGACATACCAGTTAAACTTCACTTTCCACCACCTTTTCCCATCGGCTCCGCACAGCAACCTTTATTTCTTTCTGCATTTTTTCCCTGACCGGGAGGAGCTTCACTCCACGCGCGGCATTTGAAGAGTTTCGCCAGCAGTGTCTCAACCTCTGGGACAAGCCGGTTCATGCATTTCAACCGATATGACTGCACTCAGGACATGGCCGACCTCCAGACCAGAGGTGCCATGATTTGACTATTTGCTTCGCTTTATCCTTTCTACCACCTTTTCCACAGTGATGCTGCGCGGCAACCTCATTTGCACCTTTCTTCATTGGCCGGGAGGAGTACCGCTCCACACACGGCAGCTGAAAATCTCGCCAACAGCGGCAGATGAGCTACCAAATGTGCCACTCATCTACTCTAAGTAACTGGTTTTCAGGCGCCAGATATTCACCCTCGCCCCTTCTCCTGTCAGTTTAAACAGTTCTGCCACGGGAAGGCCAGGAGCTGGACTTGACTGCCAGAGGCTGTTTGAGGCGCATTTGCAGTCCTTAGAACCACTTATACACTAATTATTAAAATCTTTTATTATGCGATCAATTTGAGAGGTGCATCTCGATGTCTCATAAATATTTAATGACAAACTGACAGCAAGACCATCATCTCCTCAATTTATGTTAGAAAATACCTTACCCATTCACTTTCAGACAGACCAAAAATAAATGTGTCTCTGCTTTTGCTTCTTTCATGCATGTGTTTATTTATTATTTTAAAATTAGTATTTGTATTAATTTTTCTGTCACTCATGGCCCTTCTGTATAATAACCTTTGTTAGCTGAGTCCGGTCCTGTACCCATAACCACTCATCACCTTTAGGCAGCTCACTGCACACCTCAGTCATCCAGGATCTGCCTCATTTGATGCATCTTCCATTTATCAAACCCAGCTCCTTATGGAGAGGATGGTCTTTCATGCCAGCAGAAATGTGGCTTGTCTTATCTAGAAACACTATGAGTGCCCCATCTGTCTGTTTTCTTGAATGCTGACCCATCAGTGTATGCATGGATCCAGTCCTTTGGGTAGGATTCTATGGTCTCCAGTGCACACAGCTTTAGGGTGTTGGGATCTGATGATTTGCTCACTAATTTGTTCTCGAGTCTGGTGTTAGTTTGAGGAAGTGTGCAGTTTGTGTTTGGTGGGATGTCTGGTACTTTTGTAAGTTCTTCTCTGTCTTCAGGGAGTTTGTGTCTTGTGTTTAACTGTTCTGCTATGTGCACTGGAGTTTTTAGTTTCAGTCTATTATTAGGCTTCCATTTATCTACCACTATTTTGTTAGGATGGGAGGGGGAGGGGGGATCATTGCATTTATTTCTTTCTACTGTCCCAATGGTTTTCTCTTCTTATATCTAATGGATGTTCCCAGTCTAAGTGGGAAAAATTTAATAAGTGAGTTTTTCAAGTGAGTTTTTCTGATTTTGCTTTATTCACATGAATAAGTATGTTAAAACAAAGGAAATGACAAAGCAGTTTTTTTTAAACTTCAAAGAAAAATAATCATATTGATGAAGAACAGACATCCATAATCAGCAAAAAATTCATTCAAAGAATGCTGAATATACCATACAATTGTGCATCTTTGCATTCACTTGGAAACTAAGAAACAGATTAATATGATTTTATGTTCATTATTGTGAATCAGTGGGAGTTTTTTTTTATATTTAATCTATTTACTTGATCCTGTGAATCAGATTTTACTTATAAAATGTCATTAGCCAGTAAAGGCATTTAGTGCTTTAAAAATAAAGTATTTTGTACATTTAATTTATTTGCTTAGCATTGTGATCAATTGTCAAAAGCAGTTCATATACTTTTTAATCATAAGAATTATGAAAACTTTTATGCAAAATTATGGTGCAAAATTTAAGCTTTCAGCTAATGATTGTTAAATTCACACAAACATTTTGAAAAAAACATCAGTAACTTTGATAACATGAGGTCTGGGTTGCATATTATTTTAAAATGTATAGAACCATTTAAAAATCAATCAGTTTTGCAGTATGTTAGGCACCATAGACTGGCAAATATTATAGCTTAGATTTGAAAGAAGTCACCTCTTCTGGTTATTATGTATTTTACGTGATAACAGAACTTGCCTACCTTTTATTTGATCAACATACATAACTGTCATTGTGATTCGTACTCTCATTTCATCTGTGGGGAAAAAATTGTAACTTGATGTTATCTAAACATCGTGCATCAGTATTATGGGATAGTCAAAATGTCTGATTCCCTCCCACAAGAAGAAGACAATAAAATTGAATAACTAAACCGGATAAAGTAAAGTTAGCATGGCCCAGTCCACAAGTAGCTATAGCTTGAGGAGAATGTCCCGTGTCAACCAAAGAGTAACCATTTGTTCTTAAGAGATTCATTCTATCTGAACAAGCAAATGCCCACATAGGAACAAAGTGTGAAATGCAGAACTATACTGCAAGAATGCCTAGATTATACAGATTTAGGCTTCCTGATCTGACCACATGAGAAGCAGAGGCACAAACTGTGGTAGTACATTCACTCTTGACAAAATGTGATGTAGTTCCAATATATAGCATGTGATAGAATAACATTTTTTTTAAATTAAAAAGTTCACACTTCTTTACTTCTTTCTTAAATTTAATACAAAGCTATAATGGAGTTAAAAACTGCCTGTATTGACTATTTATCAATCATTCTCTGACTTTTCATCAGTCACTCACTGACTTTTTATTTCAATTATTCACTGATTCTCAACAATCAACAACTTACCTGTTGATCTCTTTCCACTTTTGCAAGTTGTGCTGGTCTGAACACTGTAATCACATTTCCCTGTTTTTTTACACTCAGTTTCTGACAACTTATCTGTAACTGCTGATTTTATCTCTACAATGGGTAATGGTTGGTTGCAGTCTCCTTCATAAGTCAGGGTGAATGTAGGCTCAACTGCACTTGGAATCTTCATGTCTGCTCACCCCAGCATCAAAAATGCAGTCAAAAAAATATAGTTAATTATATTTTCAGAGAATTCCAAAACAAGCTATTGAGTGGAACACAACAGGCCAAAGAAAAAGAGGTCGGCCACGTTAAACTCTAAAAAGGATATTGTTAAGAGAGGCCAATTTAGAAGGCATAAAATCCCTTGATAAGGTTGAAAAGCTCGCTGAAAACAGGAAAACATGATGAACTACCACGCGAGCCCTGTGTGATGTTTAACGGCATGGGAAGGATATACGACGTAAGATAATTTCATGATAGAAAGAAAAATACCTGACCTTTAAATATATAAACTAAACAGCATTTAAACTTGAGAATAAAGGATGTCTGAGCATCTCTCAAAGAAAAGGCAACGGTTTAAATCCAACTGGAAGCACTTCATTCATCCAGCTGGAAGCACTTCATTCATCCAGCTGGAAGCACTTCATTCATCCAGCTGGAAACACTTCATTCATCCAGCTAGAACCACTTCATTCATCCAGTTGGAAGCACTTCATTCATCCAGCTAGAAACACTTCATTCATCCAGCTGGAAGCACTTCATTCATCCAGATGGAAGCACTTCATTCATCCAGCTGGAAACACTTCATTCATCCAGCTAGAAGCACTTCATTCATCCAGTTGGAAGCACTTCATTCATCCAGCTAGAAACACTTCATTCATCCAGCTGGAAGCACTTCATTCATCCAGCTGGAAACATTTCATTCATCCAGCTGGAAGCACTTCATTCATCCAGCTGGAAGCACTTCATTCATCCAGATGGAAGCACTTCATTCATCCAGCTGGAAGCACTTCATTCATCCAGCTGGAAGCACTTCATTCATCCAGATGGAAGCACTTCATTCATCCACCTGGAAGCTGTAGAAATGTGTAACTGGCTCCTTCTGGAACTGGGGAATACCTTATCTGCCTTTTTGGTATGATGGTTAAATTCACACAAACATTTTATCTTTTTACTTTACCAAATTTAAGAATCATCAGCTACACCTTCATCAATGAATCATCAGATGCTGCATGTACTCAAAACCATTCTAAATTGTAGAAATACAACATTACAATACTCTCAAAGAAAGAGACCAAAATAATTCATACCCTGAAATGTTAATATGCAGAAAAAAAAATGGAACATGTTATAAAAACAGAAAAAAAGATAAAAACAGTAATGAAACTAGTTCAGTTCATCATCATTATGTGTTGTGCCAGCAAATGTTGGTGGTATTGCTTTGCCACAGGGCTGGTGGCTTTTTATTGTGCCTTTGCATACATTGTCCATGAGTTTTGTTTTTTTCCATCTTGGTCTTCTACTGCCTCTTCTGGCATTTATCTTTCCTGTTGTTGTGCTGTTGTGAGCTTCTGATTCTTCTATAGATATTTTATCAGTTCCTGTTGCTTTCCCTCTTTTCTTGTGCTTAATTGGAATCTAAGACTTAGTCTTCAAGTACTGCTGGTGATCCACCACAGTTGCTTATATTTAACATTAGATCTAGTCTTTCTGGTCTGTTGACCTCTCTACAGTGTCCTCCTTCCCCAGTGTCATTTTATCCTCCTTTGACTTCAAGCAAACTGTGTTGTATTTTGTTTTCTGCATGTCAGTTCATTCACTCATTTGCACATATTTCTGGAATATTTTTGATGATGGTCTTAAATTTTGCCTGTATAGCTCATCTAACCAGTCTTCTTTAGCCTTTTATCTTTTCATCAATCATGTTATATTTTTTTTTGTCCATTTAATATGTCTATTTTTACCCATGAGCTGCAGTATTTCTGGTATTATCCATTTTCTCTTTGCAGTTTTTTTCTCTGAGGTATTATTTCTCTTCTTATCTGATGGATTGACTCCCATGGCATTTCCCACTTTTAATCAGTATTTTCATCAATTTTTCATAGAATCTTTCCCATTTGATTTCTGCTTGAAATTATTCCTGATTAAGTCATCTTTAAATTAAAAGAAATTAGGATCATCAGTATTATTCATTTTTTTTATCATGGTTCTCTTCCACGCCAAGAAAAGACCACATAATCCAAATTATCAAAGATGTTCACATGTTATTTATTAACTTTTCCAGAACTGTATGATCCTCCACTTTAAGCAGGTGCTTAATGCTCTTGTTTTGTTAGAGATAAGAGAAATAACTGTGGTAAAAATTGATTTTAGTAATAAAGGTGGACAGAAGTATATGGTTCAGTTTTTAAAAAATAGATAGAAAGAATGAGAAAAGAGGGCAAGAATGAGAATAGCAAATATGATGAGCATGTATAAGTGAAGAACATACAACAATCCAATATTGCAGTAAAAACCTTTTTCAAAGATCACATACAAAAACAATATAACAGATGAAAAAAAAGCAAATGAAATATTAAACACTTAGCGCATTTGGTATCCTCCTTATTAGAAAGATGGACACAAGATTTTGTAAAACTGAACCATATACCTCCTCTACCCAGTTTTGTTTCTACTATCCTGGTTAAACCTATCTGTGGATGCTCTGGTTTCCTTAGTTTTTATATCTGGAGAAATGTTCATGTCCACATCTGGTTAATTTATCTGTATCATTTTACCTGTGCAAGTTGGAAGAAGACCTTCAGGATTATCCTCAGTCTGATGTGTCCAGGTATAGTTGGTGAGAGGTCCACACTGGAAAACGTCTGTCTGAGCTGGAACCATCTGCTTTAATTCAGGACAGCTAATCTGACAAATAGTCATTCCAGTGTCATTGTTTGTAGTACAGTTCCAAATAATGTCTTTCCTGACTTCTGGAGGCTTACATACTGAAAAAATAATAATGAAATGTATTTCATTTGCATGAACGTAGTTCATTACTTCAGGATCTTTATAAACAGAGTCAAACATACAAATCAGGAATTAAGCAGCAAAAAAAACTTCCATTATTCTTCAACTTTCTGCTTTGACTGCACAATTAGACATAAAATTTGAATCAACAGCAGCAAATGAAATCGCATCATTAAAATTTAACAAAGAACTGTGCATTAGGTTCTAAGGACTGTAATAGCCAGAGGTGGGTTGAAGGATAAGCTTTCCACTCTAGTTAAATATCTCCAAGTCGTGTGTATCAAATAGCCTCTGACAGCTCCTGGCCTTCTCGTGGCAGAATTTTTTAAACTGACAGGAGAAGGGGTGAAAGGCAAGTATCTGGCGCCTGAAAACCAGACACTTAGGTAGATGAGACTAATTGGTCTTGGTTGGCAGCTCATCTAGGAGAATAGGGGTGCAGATGTCAACAGTGATCACAACCTGTGTATAGGGAGGATAAGACTTAAACTGAAAAGCCAACAGAAGAAATCAATACAATATTGTTGAAGTGACACACAGAAATTATAAGAATGCTGGAAGACATCAACATAGATGGGAAAGATCTGAAACTCATCAAAAATATATACTGGCAGCAATGAGGGTTGAGAAGCAAATAAGAGCATTCCAAGACATAAAATTGGGAGTGAGACAAAAAATGTGTTCTATCTCCTGACCTCTCCTCCTTGTACAGTGAAAACATAATGAGAAATATAGAGAGCTTGCCAGGAATATCAACTGGCAGGTACAACTTAACAACTTAAGATATGCAAATGACACAGTTCTGACTGGTAAAAGTGAAGGGGAGCTACAGGCTCTTCTGGACATCGTGGTACATGAAAGTAAAAGTAAAGGTCTCAGCCTGAATAAAAAGAAGACTGAAATGATGGTCATATCAAAGAAAAGAATATAGCAAAATGTAGTATTAACATCGATGGCACAAATCTGAAACAAGTTGATAGATTCAAGTACTTAGGAATAATTATAACATCTGATGGGAAATATCACAATGAAATAAAAGCAGACATGCTCAGGCCAAGTCAGCATTCCAGAAAATGAGAAATGAGAAACATCTTGTGCAACAGATCCATATCAATGGAAACAAGATTTCGAGCTCTTAAACATTATATCAAGCCAATTCTTTTCTATGTGTGTGATGCATGGTCTATGAGTAAAAGAATACAGTGAGAAATGGAGGCTATGAAAATGTAGTTTATAAGAAGGATGATAAAATACCACGGACAGCTAAGAAAACCAATGAAGAAGTCTTAAGAGATGCTGGAGTTAAAAGGCAAATTATAGCAAAGATCAGAGGCAGACAAGCAAGATTTATAGGACACTTCATGAGAAGAGGAAAAACTGGAACACACTGTGGCAACTGGAAAAATTGAGGGAATAAAAAACAGAGGAAGACAGAAAGAGAATTTACTGGATGGGCTGTCAGTGTGGATAGGAAGAAAGTCACTGCTAGAGCTCATAATGAATGCAAAAGACAGGGAATTGTGGAGAGAAATGATTGCCTACTCCATGGGCATGGCACTTGCTTGATTGATTGCATTAAAGTCTTTAATGACTTTGATTTAAACTATCCGCCAACAGATTCATCCATCACAGACATCAGTACAACTGAAACAGAACAAATGAGAAAAACCTGCACATTCCACAATCTGGGATAAGGGAAAAGGTTGAAAACTTGTAAACACTGGCATCAGGAAAGGCAACCAATAAAATTTTACAATTTCTCATTAAAGTGATGTAAAAACTTACATCTTACATCCTTCCCGTGCCGTTAAATGTCACGTAGGGCTCACATGGTTGTTTGCCAAGTTTTTCTGTTTTCAGTGAGTTTTTCAACTTCATCAAGGGATGTTATGCCCACTAAACTGGCTTCTCTTAACAATGTCCTCTTTAGAGTTTCACATGGTCAAAATCTTTTTCTTCAGCCTGTTGTGCTCCACTTGATAACTTGTTTTGGTATTCTCTGATTGTTTCTTCTCATCACATGGCCTATATACAAGGGGCGATTGATAAGTTCTTGGCGTAAGGTATAACGGATTATTTGTGGACAACTTTTTTGGATTATTTCTCAACATAGTCCTCTTGCAAGTTTATGCACTTAGTCCAGTGGTCCTGGAGCATATGGATCCCTTCTTTGTAAAAGTCAGCATCTTGTGCCAGTAGAAAGTGGTCTACAGCATGAATAACATTATCATCTGAAGCAAATTTGCAACCACTGAGCTCCTTTTTGAGTTTGGTAAACAGGTAATAGTCCGAAGGGGCCAAATCTGGGGAGTAAGGAGGATGTTCAAGAAGCTGGAAGCAGCATTCATGGATGGCAGCCATTGCCACTGCCGACTTGTGAACTGGAGCATCGTCTTGCTGAAAGATGATGTTTCTGCTTCAGTTTGACCCGCAGTTGCAGTAGTAATGTACCACTCAGTTAGTCATCGATTCTCCGTTATCATGTCATGGATTCTGCCGGTGGTTTTATCAGTGGTTACCATTATTGGTTTTCCTGGACGGGGATCATCTTCCAGACTCTCCCTTCCATGTTTGAATTGAGCTGCCCATTTCTCCACTGTGTTGTAAGAAGGGGCACTCTCCCCTAGTCTCCACCATATCCTCGTGAATGTCCTTTGATAAGCCCTTGATGCAGAGGTAGCGAAAGACTGCTCAAGAAACTGTATCCATTTTCTCAATTTCTGCCACCCCTTACCACTTCAGTAGCCTGCAAAAAAAAATTGGTTGCAGTTAATTTCTTGAAACTTGGTGTTTAATCTTATATTAAGCTGATCTACAAATGCACCTACTATCAACTGTGTGTTTCAAGTATTTGTACCTTATGCCAAGAACTTATCAATCATCCCTCATATGCCCATCTTCTTTTTCTGATCACCCATGAGACAGATTGCTGTTTTCTCATCTGCCTTATCTCTGTGTTGTTCTTAAATTCATTTCACTTTATACCAAGTATTTTCCTGAGGCATTTGTTTTCAAAAGAGTCTAATTTATTGTCCATTTCTTTAGTTGATTTCCAGCTTTTGCATGCATAAATGAGGATGGATATCACATTTGAAATGAATAATCTTAAACTGATTTTTGTGCTTATAATTTTTTAATTCCATATGTTCTCAAGATTTTTGAAGGACAACGCTGCTTTTGCAATTCTAATTCTAACTTCCTTCCTGGTGTCACCATCCTGGTCTGTGTTGCTGTCGAGGTATGCAAATTGGTTGAATTCTTCAACAGCTGTTCCTTCTTCGTATATTTTTCCTTCTTGATTAATGAGAAGTTTCATTATTTTTGTTTTGTCTTTGTTAATTTCAAGACCTATTTTGCTAGCCAAGGAAGACAGGGAATCTATTTTTTCCTGCATCAATTTCACATTGTCACTGATAAGAGTTATTTGATCTGCAAAATCAAGATCTTCTATATGGGTCCCATGTACCCAATCAATGCCCGTTTTACCTGTACAGCATCTTTTCATTATACTTTCACAGGAACTACTGTGATAGAAAAAAATCTTAAATCTGGTCAAAGTGAATGACAAAGCAGAAGGTTAAAGAGGCAGTGTGGTTGGATGATTGCTACCAGATGTTAAGGTTTAATTCTCGGTCATTGTCTTACTGTTTTTCATTCTTTTTTTTTTTTTTTAAGTGCTTTGTCATACAATTTTGTCAAGACTTACACACACATTGTTTTAAAAACTTTGCTATGCTCAAACCTCATTATTTCCATTTGCAATATATATATATATATATATCTTCTTATATCCTTCCCATGCCGTTAGACATCACATAGGGCTCGCAATGTAGTTTGCAAATTTTTCCTGTCTCGCCGAGTCTTTCAACCTCATCAAAGGATTTTATGCCTGTTAATTTGGCCTCTCTTAACAATGTCCTCTTCAGAGTTTCATGCGGTCTGCCTCTTTTTCTTTGGTCTGTTGTGTTCCACTTGATAGCTTGTTCTGGGATTCTCTGATCATTTCTTCTCATCAAGTGACCAACATATGTCCATCTCCTTTTCCTGATCACCCATGAGACTGATTGTTGTTCAGTCATCTGTCTTATCTCTGCATTGTTCTTGAATTTGTTCCACTTGATGCCGAGTATTTTCCTTAGGCATTTGTTTTCAAAAGAGTCTAATTTCTTGTCTATTTCTTTAGTTGTTTTCCAGCTTTCACATGCATAAATGAGGGTGGATATCACATTTGAATTGAATAGTCTTAACTTGGTTTTTTTGCTTATAACTTTTGAATTCCATATGTTCTCAAGATTCTTGAAGATTGATGCTGCTTTTGCAATTCTGATCCTAACTTCCTTTCTAGTGTCACCATCCTGGTCTATGCAGCTGCCAAGATATGCAAATTGATTGACTTCTTCAATATCTGTCCCTTCTATGTGTATTTTTCAATTTTGATTAATGGGAATTTTCATTATTTTTGTTTTGTCCTTGTTAATTTCAAGTCCTATTTTGCTACCCATTGAAGACAGGCTATCTGTTTTTTTCTTGCATGGAATTCACATTATTACTGATAAAAGTTATGTCATCAGCAAAATCAAGGTCTTCTAGTTGGGTCCCACGTACCCAGTCAATACCTGTGTTACCTGTGGCATTTTTTCATTATGAAGTCTATTGTAATCCCAAAAAGTAAAGGAGACAGTATACATCCTTGTTTCACACCTGTTTCAATCTGGAACCATTCACTCATCCCTTCTTCTGTCTTGAATGCACAAACATATCCATTGTATAAGTCCTTAATGATGTTGACAATTTTAGATGGTATTCCATATAGACTTAAAATTCTCCATAATGAATCTCTGTGTATGCTATCAAATGCCTTTTTAAAATCTATGAAGTTCAGTATTAATGGTTTCTGCTTTTCAATATGTTCTTCAAGTATTATTCTGAGAGTAAAGATCTGGTCGAGACAGCTTCTCCCTTTTCGAAATCCTGCTTCTTCTTCTCTCATTGCAGTATCCACTATCATTTGTAATAAAGAACCCAAAAAAAAAATTTCTTAACATGGTTGCTAATGAAGTAATGCATTGGAACTACCTGTGACAGTACTATTTTGCTGAAAATGTATACTGACTGAGAAGACAGAGATATAAAAAAATAATATAAGACTGTTTCTGCCTTGGCTTAGATAGCAGCACAATTTTTAGTTTTTATTTCTTTTTCTAAATTTATTTCAAACAGTGAAAAAGAAAATGAAGTTTTCATTCTTCATGACTCACCAGGACAGACTTCAGTGCCACAGGCTCTACTCTCAGAAAGTTCAGAGCTATTACAATTTTTACCCCCATTGCTTGGGGGAGGGATGTCACAATTACGATATCTGATGGACACACCTCCTCCACATGTGACAGAACATGCTGACCACTCAGCCCACTGACCAAACTTGCCATCCACTGCAGAGATAACAAATTTACAAACAGTATTAAAGTTATTAGATACATAGGAGTTAGTTGGATTCTTTGATATTACAATAATTACAACAGGTATAAATGAAAACAACAGACCTTGCATGAAACTGTTTAATCACTGTTTGCACTGACATCAAGCACGTTCTTCTTCTTCTTCTGCTTCTTCTTCATATGCATTGTCTGTCTATATCTGCAGTCCTGTCTCAGAAAAATGTCACTGTTTTTTGTAATTCATGTATGGAACATAGAGCTTATCTTCTTTGGTGGTTTCACTGGGCCAGTAATTACTTCTCACTGTTTCGTAGTTGGTGCAGTTCTGGAGGATATGTTCCACTGTTTGGGGCACACAACAAAGAGTAGTAATACCAACCTTAAACTTTGTATACAAATAACTTCGGAGTTTGCTGTGTCCTGTTTGGAGACGGAAAATGGTGACTTGTTCCTTTCTGTTTAGCATGTGATAGTCATCATGTGGTGGTGTTTGTGGCTTCCTGTAGGATTTTATCATGCTTTCTTCTGATTATAGGTGATTGGTATGTCTGGTTGCTCCATTACAGTGCCCTCTTTGGCCAGACAGTCAGCTTTCTCATTGCCTGGTATCCCACAGCGGGAGGGAATCCACTGCAAGGTGACCCTGTGTTGTACGCCAATTTTTGACAAGGCATCCTTAAGATCTGGTAGTTTGTTGCACTGAAGAGCTTCCAATATGGATCTTGCATCTGTGAGAATTACTACGGGACATGTAACAATTCTGGAGTCTGATAGTTTTTCAACCGCAGCAATAATTGCCTTAACTTTTGCATCATAGTTGTTGCAGTATTTTCCAGTGGGTATGGAAATCTTGTCAGTGGTGTTGTTTGGATATTCAGTATGTGCCCTGCCCCTCCATTCTTTACGGCATTGTGTGCAGATCCATCTGTATACACATGTATCCAGGTGTCAAATGGATATTTGTCATCTAGCACACTAAGTGTGGCTGGTGATCTTACACGACTTCTTGCATCTCACCATTTTCCACACCTTTCACTTCAGTTTGAATGAAGTTATCTGTGTACAATCTGCTTCTCTCTATGGTGTAAGCTCTGGTACAGATGATAATGGAGCGACTACAGTTGGAAGGTCTGGTAATAGCTTATGCATACACTTGGCCTGATGAATGAAGCTGCTTCTTTTAAGCCATCTTGGTGCTAAGTTATTGAATCTCTCCTTCAGGGGATGGCTTATAGAGCTGAGGAATTTCTTTCCCAAGGTCATGACCTTTGTGTCTTTACATTCTTTTAGCACTTGAGCACCAACTATTTTCTGCATTTCTAATATTGGTGTGGACCTCATGGCACCTGTGATAATCCGTAGTGACTGATTTTGCACCCTGTCTAGATTATGCAGCGTAGTGTTTGATGCTGTGCACCAAGATGTTGAGCCATATTCTAAATGTGGTAGAATACTTTGCTGATATACATTCTTGAGGATTCTTTCACTAGCTCCCTATGTGGTTCCACTCAATTTTCTTAATATGGCTAGTTTTCTTCTGGCTTTTGCTTCTGCACTGCTGATGTGTTGCTTCCAGGTCAGTTTTGAGTCAAGAGTCACTCCTAAGTAAGTGGGTTGGTTGTCCATCCTTAAGGATATTTCATTTACAAAGATCTTACTTGCTTTCTGTTTAGATGAGAGAGTGAACAGAGTGGTACTTGATTTCTCTGTGTTGATACTTACACACCATTTGTTTGTCCATGATGTCAAGATGTCTGCTGCTCTTTGGAGTCTCTGTGTAGCAACTGTTGCATATTTATCTGTAAACTATATGACCAGATCATCTGCATACAGTGCCATTTTGATTTCATAGGGAAGTTCCTTGACCAGATCATTAATGTATACCAGGAATAGTGTAGGTGAAAGGACTCCTCCTTGTGGTACACCATGTCGCAGCAGTACTTTCTGACTTCTGTGTCCATCCATTACTACTCTTGCTTTTCTATTGTGTAAATAGGACTTTATCCATTTGTACAATCTTCCATTCACACTGCAGTTTATTAGTTTCCACAGCAAACCTTTTTTCCATACTTTATCAAAGGCTTTCTTCAGGTCTATCCACGCTGCTAGTACAAGGTTTCTGTACTGTAGTACTGCCTAAATCCTGCTTGTTGTGGAATGAGAAGGTTTTCACTTTCTAGGTACCATTTTAGCCTCAGGTCAATTATGCATTCCATCATTTTGCATAGGCAGCTAGTGAGATTGATTGGTCTGTAGCTGGAGGCCATATCGCTATTTTTTCCTGGCTTTAGCAGTGGTACCATGCTTGCTTGCTTCCAGATTTGAGATAACTTACCTGTGCTCCAGTACATATTGAAAAAATCCAACAGCTTTCCCATTGCTGCCATTCTAGGTTGTCGATCATTTCATTAGACACTCCATCTGGTCCTGGTGATTTCCTTGGTTTCAGTTCAGCGACTGCTAGGTTTAACTCACTGCGTTTGATTGGTGCATCCATGACCTCCACTTTTCTGCCTTGTTCCTCTTCTTTCTGTAGGTCAATGTGTACTGTAAGCTCTTTCTCTGGATGGATATTGATGTTGCGGTCTTATGCAAAGATGCAAGCAAAGTGATCTTCTACCTGCTTACCTGTAAGAGTTTTCCCATTTTCTATTAGTGTAATCTTTGTACTTCTTCCACTGCTCTCATCTTTTAAATGTTTGATAAGTTTCCATAGTTTTCTTCCATCCTTTTCAAAATTTAGGGACTCTGTTTTCTCTCTCCAACATTCCCATCTGGCTTGCAGCTTGGCTGTCTGAAATTTGGCCTTAGCATGTTGGTAATTATTGAGGTGTTCTTGGCACAGTCTATTTTCTGCTTTCTTTCGGGCTGTTTCCACATCATCATGGAATTTTCCCAGCTCATTAGACCAGTATGGTTTATAGTCCCTACAAGCTCCTCTGGGAATGGTTTCATGAGTGGCCTGAAGGATACAAGCACTGAATTCCTTCACTACGCTGTTAATATCCTTACCTTCTATAGACAGCCTTAAGTGAAATATGTGATCAGTAATATATTCTAATTAATGACAAACAGGGGAATACACTAATGGAAGGCAAAGACATCTTGAACAAATTGGAAGAGTACTGCAAAGAGATGTACCAAGAGGCGAACAGTACAGAAATTAATGACAGTGAGGTGAGGACAAATGAAGAACCCAAAACTTCTTTGGAGGAGATCAGAGACGCCTTTAAGGATCTCAAAAAGGGGAAAGCCCCTGGCTGTGAAGAGGTAATAGCTCAAATGATACAAGCAGTAGGAGAAAGTAGCACCCGCATTTATCATGCTCAGTGTTGTAAGATCTGGAAAAGAAGAAGTTGGCCCAGGGACTGGAAACGCTCAACGTACTATCAAAGTTTAAATTAGTTCAGTCTAAAGTATGACTTGATTGTTGTATCTATAATATTGCTGTTCCAAAAATGTGTAAGTTTAAAATGAATGTGAGCATGTAATATAAAGTTTATTTCATGTAGTTGCATAAAGCAGAATGTGGAGTGTTGGGAAAGAAAGGGTTTATTAATTATTTACTTATTCATTTTATGTTTTTTCATGCATATTATGTTCAATAACAAATGCTGAATATCTGTGACTGAATGAAAGTTATATGATGAAGGGCAGAATGGTAGACGGGCCTGTGTGCCCAATTCTTAACTCTTTGAAAATAAAGTATGTTCGTTCGTTCGCTGGTACCTCTGCCCAAGAAGAGCGATCTAAAAATGTGTACAAACTATAGAGCTACTGCACTTATAAGTCATGCAAACAAGATGTTGCTACGAATCATATTATAAAGGATGTGGGAAAAATAGAAAAGAAATACATGAAGTACAGGCAGGTTTCAAACCAGGCAGAGGTGCCAGAGATCATATATTAAACATGAGGAACATCAAAGAAAAGTGTATAGAGTTTAATTAATGTGGATTTATACACCTGTTTTTTAGAATACTCCAAAGCTTTTGACAGTGTACATCAACAGTTATGGTCTATTATGAACAACATGGGTTTTCCCAGTTATCTGGTACACCTCATCACCAAACTGTAAGAAGATCAGCAAGTAGCAGTGAGGGTAGATGGCAAAACATAGGCTTGGTTTGATGTACAGAAGGGAGTAAGACAAATGTATCCTTTCTCAAAACCTGTTTAACATCTATGCTGAAAACATCATGAGGAATGTAAGAAGGGAACATGAAATGACTAAATTTGACTCCCTCAACACCAGGGGCCACCAGATTCCAGAAATTAGATATGCTGATGGTACTGTCCTCCTATCAAACACCTTAGATAGACTGCAACAGTTGATTCTCTCAACCAAAAGACACGGTGAAGCTCAGAACCTCTTTTTAAATGCCAACAAAACCAAATGACAAAATAAGAAGCAAACTCAAAATTACGCTGAACCATCAAGAGCTTGAAAATGTTAAATATCAGGAGTGATTGATAAGTTCTCGGCATAAAGTGCAACGGATTCATTGTGGACAACTTTTTTGGGTTATGTCTCAACATAGTCCCCTTGCAAGTTTATGCACTTAGTCCAGCGATCCTGGAGCATACAGATCCCTTTCTTGTAAAAGTCAGCATCTTGTGCCAGTAGAAAGTGGTCTACATCATCTGAAGCAAATTTGCAACCACTGAGCTCCTTTCTGAGTTTGGTAAACAGGTAATAGTCTGAAGGGGCCAAATCTGGGGAGTAAGGAGGATGTTCAAGAAGCTGGAAGCAGCATTCATGGATGGCAGCCATTGCCACTGCCGACTTGTGAACTGGAGCATTGTCTTGCTGAAAGATGACTCGTCTCATCAATTTCCATCGATGCTTCTCCTTCAGTCTGGCCCGCAGTTGCTTCACAAGATTAGCGTAATAGGCCCTGGAGACCATTCTGCCTTTTTGAAGATATTCACCAATAACACACCTTCTGAATCACAAAAGATGGAACCCATCACTTTGCCCGCAGACAGAACCACCCTTGCTTTCTTTGGAGGTGGAGATCCATGATGTTTCCACTGCTTTGGCTCTTCTTTGGTTTCTGATTGAAAATGATGAACCCAAGTCTCATCCATAGTCACAAATTGCTGAAGAAACTTTTCAGGATCTGCAGAAAAATGGCCAAGATTGTCTCTTGACATGTTGAGACGCTGTCATTTGTGATCAACTCCAAGATAGTTTCAGGACCCATCAGGCAGAGACCTTTGTCATTTGAAGATCATTGTGAATAATGACATGAACACATTCCTAGGAGTTGCCCAACTCAGTAGTAATGTACCGCTCAGTTAGTCATCGATTCTCCATTATCATGTCATGGATTCTGCTGGTGATTTCATCGATGGTTACCGTTATTGGTTTTCCTGGACAGGGATCATTTTCCAGACTCTCTTTCCTTGTTAAATTGAGCTGCCCATTTCTTGACTGTGCTGTAAGAAGGGGCACTCTCCCCTAGTCTCCACCATATCCTCACAGCCTCATAGATCTCCTTCGATGATAAGCCCTTGATGCAGAGGTAGCGAATGATTGCATGATGAGAAATTGTATTCATTTTCTCAATTTCTGCCACCCTTTACCATTTCAGTAGCCCATAAAAAAAATTGGTTGCAGTTAATTTCTTGAAACTTGGTGTTTAATCGTACATTAAGCTGATCTACAAATGAACCTAATATCACTGTGTGTTTCAAGTATCCGTACTTTATGCCAAGAACTTATCAATCACCCCTCGTATGAATATCTGGGTTCAATCATCACCACCAATGATGACTGCATAGTGGAAATCAAAAGAAGAATTGCAGTTGCATCACAGAAACTAGCACAAATGAAGATTATGTGACAAGGTACCATCAAGAAAACACAATTAATTAGTACATAGTCATACAACTATAAACAAAGAACTGCATTAAAGCTGTGATACCAAAATGTATAAACTAGGAAGAAAGTAGGAACAGCTTTATTATTTAACAATAACAAACTCGTAACATTTCAGCGTGAGCCTTTATCAAACAAACACACTTTGTTTCTTCTGTCTAATTCTTCGTCCTGTTTGTGTTTGTTTGATAAAGGCTCATGCCGAAACATTACAGGTTTGTTATCATTAAATAATAAAGCTGTTCCTACTTTCTTCCTAGTTTATTCAACAAGAAAATAAAGTTATGTTTATTAAGAGCTTACATATTCCCAGTGGCAACATACAGATGTGAAACATGGACACTTAACAAATCACTAGAAAAGAGAATAAAAAGATTTGAAATGAGATGTTAAGGAAGGACACTTAGAATATCATGGATAGAATAAAATCCAAATAAAGAGATACTAATGGGATTAAATGTTGCAGAAAACTGTTTGCTAACACCATAAAAATTATAAAGCTGAGATACTTCAGCCACATCAAGAGACATAATAGCTTGGAGAGGTTGATAGTAGAAGGCATAGTGCCTGGCAAAAGAGGAAAGGGATGACCTTGCTGCAGATGGACTTAGGACATCATGGGAAGTCTAAGTGTGTCACTGCAAGACGCCGGTCAACTTGTGCAAGACTGTTTGCATTCAGGTAGTCTATGAGAGAGACACTTTTCTGGAAAGTACATGTCACATGAATGAATGAATATATTCAGTGTAATAAGTAACATGAAAACAAATATACTAAAGAATAAAGTTAAAATTACTGCAGCTGTAAATTGAATGCTTGATTTAAGATATAGGGAACAGAATGTGCTAAACATCTGACATTACCATATAGAAGCAAGAAACAGGCAAAGAAGATTCATGACAACTGCTGGGATTTAAAAGTGAAATCAAATTAACAATAGAAACCCAACTATTTAGAACAAAAAATTTACAGACAGACAAAGTAACATCAAATTAATCTTTTATATAAATAAAATAATTTTTGATGAGAATGAGAAAACTGCTACATCTCAGAAAACTAATAAAATTTCAGTAAGCTAAACTGGTGGAAAATAGATATTAAAACAATCAAAATGTATCATCAAGAAAAATAGCATTAAAGTGAGTGCACTGGAAATGAATGAGGTATGGATATTAAACACTGTGTCAAGACTGATACTGTTATGTGTTCAAACTTAACTAAGACACTGATGACACATGTTCATGATGTGTGTGCATGTGTATGTGAATGAGAGAATGGGAGAAAATTAATTAATCTTGCAACAGAAATCACATGAAAATCAAAATAAACATTTTACTAACACCCTGGAATTGTAATTAATTTCAGTTGAGATAATTTTTTTGTTTCCAAATCTCTTGTAAGATTAAAAAAAAGGTTCATTACAGTAAAAAAGATGATGTCAACAAACTCAGAAAGAAGTGAAATACCCACCGGGGCACTCTTTTACTTGTTCACACGCCTTGATATTTCTAGCAGGTCCATGACATGGCTCTCCGCCGTTCTGTGCTTCCTGCTCATGCTGACGGATCTGAGTTGCCAGTCCAGCTCCACATGTTGAGCTACAGGCCCATGCTGACCACTGGCCCCATCTGCAATCAACTGGAATGACCAGACTAAAAATGAAGTCAATATCTGACTGAACTGAAATCTGCTACAACTAATAAATTGTTTTAAATTTATTCAAGTGATGTAAAAGCATGCTGTTATAAATTAAGCATCTCAGATATGTTATATATTTTTAGAAGCTTAAAAAGTATAAGACAGCCTAATTCTGTCAGATGTTCTCATTATTATGTTTCAGAATAATTTACTGTTCATTCCTTCATGAAAGTGCCTCTCTTCTTGATAACTAAAAGTATCAAATTTTTATTTTCTATAATGAAGGATTAACTTCTTCTTATTTAATCCTTATAGCTGCATTTTAAAGTTATGTATTACTTGTGATTTATACTAAATAAGGGTTTCTTAACCTTTTTATGATTCTTACATCTTACATCCTTCCCGTGCTGTTAGACACAACATAGGACTCGCATGGTAATTCACCAAGTTTTCCTGTCTTCTGCAAGCTTTTCAACCTCATCAAGGGAAATTATGCCTACTAATTTGGCCTCTCTTAACAGTGTCCTCTTTATAGTTTCACATGGCTGACCTCTTTTTCTTCTTTTTCTTATGATTACAGTCCCCAAATTGACTGCCCCATATGTTTCCATTCCTCTTTCATCAGACTGTTTTCTTCTTCTTCTACCCACTGTCTGTCTATATCTGCAGTCCTGGACAAATTTCACTGATTTTTTTGTAATTCATGTATTGAACTATAGAGCTTATCTTCTTTGGTGGTTTCACTGGGCCAGTAATTACTTCTCACTGTCTCGTAGTTGGTGCAGTTCTGGAGGATATGTTCCACTGTTTGGGGCACCTAGGCACATGTACAAAGAGTAGTAATACCAACCTTAAACTTTGTATACATATGACTTCGGAGTCTGCTATGTCCTGTTTGGAGATGGAAAATGATGACTTGGTCTTTTCTATTTAGCATGTGATAGTCATCATGTGGTGGTGTTTGTGGCTTCCTGTAGGTTTTTATCATGCTTTTCTTCAGATTATAGGTGATTGGTATATCTGGTTGCTCCATTTCAGTGCCCTCTTTGGCCAGACAGTCAGCTTTCTCATTGCCTGGTATCCCACAGCGGGAGGGAATCCACTGCAAAGTGATGTAAGCCAATTTTTGACAAGGCATCCTTAAGATCTGGTAGTTTGTTGCATTGAATAGCTTCCAATACTGATCTTGCATCTGTGAGAATTACTATGGGGCATGTATCATTTCTGGAGTCTGACAATTTTTCAACTGCAGCAATAATTGCCTTAACTTCTGCATCATAGTTGTTGCAGTATTTTCCAGTGAGTGTGGAAATCTTGTCAGTAGTGTTATTTGGATATTCAATATGTGCTTCTACCCCTCCATTCTTTATGGCATTATGTGCAGATTCATCTGTATACACACGTATCCTGGTGTCAAATGGATATTTGTCATCTAGCACACTAAGTGTGGCTGGTGATCTTACACGACTTCTTGCATCTCACCATTTTCCACACCTTTCACTTCAGTTTGAATGAAGTTATCTGTGTACAATCTGCTTCTCTCTATGGTGTATGCTCTGGTACAGATGATAATTTAGCAACTACAGTTGGAAGGTCTGGTAATAGCTTATGCATACACTTGGCCTGATGACTGAAGCTGCTTCTTTTAAGCCATCTTAGTGCCAAGTTATTGAATCTCTCCTTCAGGGGATGGCTTACAGAGCTGAGGAATTTCTTTCCCAAGGTCATGACCTTTGCATCTCTACGTTCTTTTAGCACTTGAGCACCAACTATTTTCTGCACTTCTACTATTGGTGTGGACCTCATGGCACCTGTGATAATCCATAGTGGCTGATTTTGTACCTTGTCTAGATTATGCAGTGTAATGTTTGATGTTGCGCACCAAGATGTTGAGCCATATTCTAAATGTGGTAGAATACTTTGCTGATATACATTCTTGAGGATTCTTTCACTAGCTCCCTATGTGGTTCCACTCAATTTTCTTAATATGGCTAGTTTTCTTCTGGCTTTTGCTTCTGCACTGCTGATGTGTTGCTTCCAGGTCAGTTTTGAGTCAAGAGTCACTCCTAAGTAAGTGGGCTGGTTGTCCATCCTTTTAAGGATACTTCATTTACAAAGATCTTACCTGCTTTCTGTTTAGATGAGAGAGTGAATAGAGTGGTACTTGATTTCTCTGTGTTGATACTTACACACCATTTGTTTGTCCATGATGTCAAGATGTCTGCTACTCTTTGGAGTCTCTGTGTAGCAACTGTCACATATTCATCTGTACACCACATGACCAGATCATCTGCATACAGTGCCACTTTGATTTCATAGGGAAGTTCCTTGACCAGGTCATTAATGAATACCAGGAACAGTGTAGGTGAAAGGACTCCTCCTTGTGGTACACCATGTCGCAGCAGTACTTTCTGGCTTCTGTGTCCATCCATTACTACTCTAGCTCTTCTATTGTGTAAATAGGACTTTATCCAGTTGTACAGTCTTCCATTCACATTGTAGTTTCTTAATTTCCACAGCAGACCTTTCTTCCATACTTTATCAAAGGCTTTCTTCAAATCTAATCATGGTTTTTGTCTTGGAATGCATCCTCAATCTCTTGAGAGAGATAGGTCACTTGATCTTCTGTACTGTAGTACTGCCTAAATCATGCATGTTGTGGAACAAGGAGGTTTTCACTCTCTAGGTACCATTTTAGCCTCAGGTCAATGATCCGTTCCACCGTTTTGCATAGGCAGCTAGTGAGAGTGATTGGCCTTTAGCTGGAGGCTGTATCACCGTTTTTCTGTGGCTTTAGCAGTGGTACCATGCTTGCTTCCTTCCAAATTTGAGGTAACTTACCTGTGCTTCAGCACATATTGAAAATATCCAAAAACTTTCCCATTGCTGCCATTCCCAGGTTGTTGATCATTTAATTGGACACTCCATCTGGTCTTGGTGATTTCCTTGGTTTCAGTTTACTGACTACTAGGTGACTGCATGTCATTGGTGCATCCATGACCTCCACTTTTCTGCCTTGTTCCTCTTCTTTCTGTAGGTCAGTGCACACTGTACGCTCTTTCTCTGGATGCAGTCTTGTGCAAACATGGGAGCAAAATGATCTTCTACCTGCTTACCTGTAAGAGTTTTCCCATCCTCTACTAGTGTAATCTTTGTACTTCTTCCAGTACTCTCATCGTTTAACTGTTTCCACAGTTTCCTTCCATCCTTTTCAAAGTTTAGGGACTCTGTTTTCTCTCTCCAACTTTCTCATCTGACTTGCAACTTGGCTGTCTGAAATTTGGCCTTAGCATGTTGGTAATTACTGAGGTGTTCTTGGCACAGCCTATTTTCTGCTTTCTTTCGGGCTGTTTCCACATCGTCATGGAATTTTCCCAGCTCACTAGACTATGGTTTATAGTCCCTACGAGCTCCTCTGGGAATGGTTTCATGAGCGGCCTGAAGGATACAAGACCTGAATTCCTTCACTATGCTGTTAATATCCTTATCTTCTATGGACAGCTGTCTCACCAAGATACCTGTACGATGTCTGTACATTGTCCAGTTTGCTTTTTTTATAGTTTCATCTGGGGAGAGGGCTACTGGTATTAAGGAGTTCATTTTCTATTGTCAGGAAGACTGGTTGATGGTCGCTACCTCCAAGTTGTATTCCGACTTCATGTGTAATATTCCACTTCAGGTCTGGAGAGTGGAATGCCAGATCTGGTATTGAGATTGTGTGCCAAGCCCTTGAGTAAAATGTTGGGGGATCCATTGATCAGAAGAAGTCCATTATCATCCTGCCAGCTCTCAACTTCTTCTCCTCTCTTGTCTATGTGGTCATAGCCCCAGCTCTGGGAATAGCTGTTAAAATCTCCACAGACCATCAGTCTCTCTTTAAGTGGGATTGTTTCCAGAGCAAGTTGGCGGTCAGTAGAACAGTACTAGTTAAGGAGGTAGAAGTCTGTATTACTGGTCTTTAGATGGATCATCTGGTATTCGGCTCCTTCCATGTACACACCCACCTGACATGCGCTATTGTTATTCTTAACAAGTGTGAGTACTCCTCCTTTTCTTCTGTCCTGTTGATCTGATCTGAAACACTAGTAGCCTCTGATATTAAGGGCAACATCTTTGGTTAGGTGTGTCTTCTGTAAGCAGCATATACTTACCTGCTCTGCAAAGAGTATGTTCTCTAGTTCCACATTTTTACTATAGCCATCTCTAACACTGCTGACACTCTCAGTATTCCACTGTATTATTTTAAGTTCTTGCTTTTTGGCAATTTGTTGTATTTTTTGGCCAGTAGCTCTATTCCCATGTCTCCTGGCTCCACAAGACAAACTGAGAGGACCTCCAGTAGCATTGGGTAGACCCTTTCGAGGCAGGGGGCCTGGCATTGCACCTTCCTGGTTAGTCTTCACAGGATGAGCACCATGTTTGAATACTGCAGATAGAGACCTTTCATTAGTGATAATGCGTGGCACCATGATTTTTGCGATGCGCCTTTTGGTTGGGTACCTCCAACTTCAGCACCTTTCTTTTCTAGGGCAGACTGTTGTCTTGCTCGGACTGCCATGAAGAGAGTGGCATAGGCTGGCCTGGCCAAAACTTTGTTTTCCACCCCTTCTCCACATCAGATCCAACATGCACCACTCGCTGGCCAGATGACTTTGAGACAGTTCCACAGAGACATTTGACTTTGGGATGAGGAACCCAATGAGTGCTTCAATAATATTAATTCCCTGCCACCTGTAGTCTGATGGCTCTGTTTTGTTTACATTATTCTAATAGCCATTGTTGTAAAGACCCATAGGCTTGTCACATCCTGGATTCATTGGTTTCACACCAGATTTTCCTCATCTCTGCCGGTGATCTCCATGTCCTCATCCGTCCACCAACTTGACAATACATTTTACAAAAATAATGATTACATTTAGTGTTGATTGCTACAGGTTTCTGAGCTACAGAAGTATATCAGAGTTTTTAAGCAAAACAGATCTATGTTCCTGTTTCATAAAGACTATGTTAAGATAAGTGTGTTCTTAACACAGTTGTTCCCAGGGGAATCAGACTGTCAAAATCATCATCATCTTCTTCATCACTAGTCCTGTTAGTTACCAGTAAAACTTCAAAAGAAGCATATAGCTTGGTTTACTTTGCATGCTCATAACTAGAAATGGGAAAGAAAATTCTAAGCTAATGACAATTTTTCAAATACTGAAATTGCTGAGAGATCAAATCTCATATCCCCATCATTTGGTTCTCATTTTCCAAAGAGATATGGATACACCAAGTTAAGTATCCCTGCCCTATATATAACAAAGAAAAACTGAATGAGGCTTATCTCACAGTTCTTGGTCATTTCTTCTTGTACATTATACTGTCATAAGAAACTTCCAAGAAATCTTCAGGAAAATATTAAAAGACATGTAGAATGTTATAAAATTTGACAGACCTGGGCAAGGGTCCTGGGTGCATGATTCAGTAATTGTTCCATTACCCACACAATCTCGACCTTCAGGATCTGGCTTAGGGTTGTCACAGAGTCGTGAACGTGACCTTTGACCATGACCACAGGTCGCAGAGCATAAAGACCATGAATTCCAGTTTCCCCAGCCACCATTGGCTGTGAAACAATAATAAACATGCTCTGGCACTATCTTAACAAAAATTTCACAAACTGACATATACACATCCATAAACACACGTACACACACAGTATATATAAGTAGGCACTCATGACGAATAACAATTTATTGCATTAATTATTAATTATTATTAATTATTATTTATTATAATTATTTATCTGTTGTTAACCAAATTATTTGAACACATTTTTTAACTACTTTTTTTTAATCTGACTAATTTACTGACTATAGATAACTCTAATGTTTTACTTTTCCAGTACATTTCAGCAACTGAATTGTTATTTTTGTGATCTCTCTGGAACAATGAACTTATTATTCTTGTAATTTCCCTGGAGCTGTGGACTTGTTATTATAATCTTCCTGAAACAATGAATTTATTTTGTGCACAAATAACCATTACAGTGATAACCTTGGTATTTTGATTGTCTTTGCTATTTAAATGCTTTTTTTTCACAATGATAAAAAAAAATGTCACTGCTGTTGTTACATAGAAAACATGGTTTTTGAAAATATCATCATTAAATACAGCAGCTATTTTTACAACAAAAACTATAATTATATAATTACCAACAGGTCTTTCACACAAAATTCCAGTATAGTCTGCTGTGCATGCACAAGAGTAGTTTCTGTATTCTGGCTGATTAACACATTTGGCTCCATTTCCACACTTATGACCCATACAAAAGTCTAGTGCCACTTGGCAAGTGTCACCTGACCATGGTTCATCACAAACGCAAGAAAATCTGCCAAATTCATTCACACAAGTTCCAAACTGGCCACAGGGATCTCCTACACAGTTGTTTATATCTGTGAAAGATAAATAAAACTATTGGAGATACTGGATACTTTGACATGTGCAGTAATTAGATATGAAAGAATATGACCAGTTTTCATATCTGTTTTAAAGCTGCATTGAAAAAAAAAAGAAGATGATAGTCATGGGCTGAAAAAAATTATCTTATTATAGTAAGTATAGCATTACAAAGGAATTCTTATTTTGTCTAATTATGCAACTAGTATTAATTATGTTAAATATATAATGACAATGTAATTCTTCTGTTACACTTAACAACAATCAGCTACCACAGAAAGAAATAGCAGCACAAGGTGAATTTAGAGGTGGAGCATTGTGAAATTCCTAAAGATAGATAGATCTGGACTGATAAATTAAATAAGTGAATCAAAAGTGAAATAGCGAAAAATGGAGAATATAAGCAGAACAAAACATGAAAGGAACATGTCATAGACATGTGAAAGGAAAATATTGAATAAAGTACAATGCAAGATGTCAAATGAGATAGCATAATTCCTGTTCTTTTTTTCCAGTATGCAAAGATTTTCTTTTTGCAGTGGAAAGTTTTTTGTGAACAAGCTGAAGGTCAGCCTACATGTTGAGGTTTATCAGCATGGGCATCTGACAGTTAAATAGCTAATATCAGCATGGGCATCTGACAGTTAAATAGCTAATATCAACATGGGGATCTGGCAGTTAAATAGCTAATATCAGCATGGGCATCTGGCAGTTAAATAGCTAATATCAGCATGGGCATCTGGCAGTTAAATAGCTAATATCAGCATATGGTCTTGATTTAAAACATCTCAGCCCCTTTCCATGGTATAATGCTCAACTGTGATGACTTCTCTACATCACCTGTAGTGATCTTACAAGTTGTCTGAGAGACAAAGACCAAGATGAAAACAGAAATATGCACACACACACACAAAATTGGTTTTGCATAAGAGTAAATATTTTGAAAAAAATTATCATCAGAAGAAAAAAAAAGTTTCAAGATTATAACTTACCACCACAAGTACTTGGGGTGATCAACATGCCATCTACAGCATCAACTACTAAGATGTTTTTATCCATTCTTTCATTACAAGACACTGAAATATTTCTCACTCTGTCTGACTGAAGTGCTGTGTCTGTCATCTGGAAGTGGCTTAGGACAACAACTGAATTTATAATTTCAGTAAATTCAGTTGAAAGGGGAAATGTTTTTTTGAGGGGGGGGAGGGGGAGAAGGATATTTGGAGAAGAATTTTTAAAATGTTAAGCTGACACCTCATTGTATAATATATACACAATATATTATAATATATTATAAGATATTAACAATGTTAAAATGCATTATATAATATACTAGCTGATTACCTGGCATTGCTCAGGAATTTATTAAACATTAATACTGCGGAGTGGATTTTAGATCGCCATGTTTCTCCCATGGACAACCTTATGTTGTTTGCTCAAGTTCATCCAAGAAATTATTTATTCTTGCTCCTGGAGGTGAAACTAAAAACGTTGTATATAATCAAGTTTTGAGTTAAATTAATATTATAGTGAATTTGTAAAAGACTTTACTCTATAATGTGTAGGCTGCCCCTATGACTTGTTGATCGTGATAGAGAACAAGTCTCACTAGAAATTGCAATCTCTTAAAGTTAAAAGGGAGATCCATCAGAACGAATGGTATCTGTGAGATAAAAACTGCTTCACCCTCACCCTGTCCTGTTAAGATAGTCGCTTCAGCTACATTGCCCAGCATCCTCTTTGCACACAGCCTTGTGCCATTGTAAAGTTTTGGCAGGTCGAGGTTCCATAGTAAAATAATTGGAGATCCCACCCTAATTTTCACCCCCTCTCACCCTCCATGCTGATGGGGGCTGAACTTGGACGTAAACAGAATCGGAAGTGTCACTACTCAGGGGCACTGAAAACTATGGATTTGACACTAATGTCATTTTTTATTATATTTACATGTCACCCCCATCCCACTCCCACCCCTCTCTCATCCCCACATGCTGATGGGGATGAACTTGGACTTAAACAGCATTGGGAGTGTCTTCATCTTGGTGACCCTGAAAACTATGGATTTGACACTAATATCTGTTGTTTTCAATTATTTTTACATCACCTCCATCCTACCTTCACCCCTAGGACCCCCATGCCAATAGAGGCTGAACTTGGACTTAAACGGCATCAGGAGTGTCATTATTCATCTCAGCAACCCCGAAAACTATGGATTTGACACTAATATCAGTCATTAATCAACAAACGATTCCGCAATGCATTACTGACAACAAAAACCATGCCAGGAGCTGACTGCAATAGTGACCATGATCCACTCTGTGGAAAAGTTAGAATAAAGCTAAAGAAAGCAGGCAGAAAAGTGAGAAACATCAAACTGAATACAGAACTTCTTAAAAATGACCAAGAACTGCGAGAACAATACAAAGTTATTATAACAAATAGATACAATGCAATAGCAAAGATAAATAGTATAGATGAACAATGGGAAATGTTAAGAGATTCTATCCACCAAATTGTTAAGGAGATAATACCACCGAAAAAAGAAGCCCCTAAAAATAAATGGATGACAGACGACATCTTAGGACTGATGGACAAGAGGAGGAGGAGTAAAAATAACGAGGAAAAATATAGCAAGATAAATAAAGAAATAAGACGCAAATGCAGAGAAGCAAAAGAAGTGTGGTTAAATGAACAGTGCAGACAGATAGAGGACGCTCATAATAAAGACAGCAAAAACATACATAAACGAATTAATGAACTCACAGGCAGGAAAACAAAATATACCACAGGATGCCTGAAATCGAAAGAAGGTAAAATGTTAATGGGAAAAGAAGACATTGTGGACAGGTGGACAGAGTATATCGGTGAGCTATATGGAGGAGAAAGACCAGAATTAACACCAGATACTGAAAACTGTGATGGACCGCCAATACTTGAAGATGAAATCATAGATGCCATCAAACACATGAAGAAAGGAAAAGCGACTGGGCCTGATAATATAACAATAGAAGAAATAGAGGCATTAGAGGAGACAGGAATAAAAATAATAACCAAGTTACTGAATGATATTTACAACAGTGGTTATATTCCCAGTGACCTGATTAAATCCACGTTTATAGCACTACCAAAGAAACCAGGTGCAAAGGAATGTGACGACCACCGGACTAGCAGCCTCTCATGTCACATAACGAAGCTACTTCTGAGAATCATTATGAGAAGAATAAGGAAAAAGATAAAAATGGAAATAGCAGATGAACAGTTTGGATTTGTTGAAGGAAAGGGAACACACAATGCCATTTATGCTTTACGAACACTAACAGAAAGAGCTTTAGAAGTACAGAAAGATCTCTACTTATGCTTCATTGATTACACCAAGGCATTTGACAAGGTGAAACATAGTTAAATTATTAAAATGCTTGAAGATATCAATATAGACGGCAAAGACTTGAGGATTGTAAAACATCTATACTGGCAGTAAGAAGCAGCAGTTCAAGTTGAAAATAGAACTGGAAAATATCAACCTATAAAACAAGGGGTGCGACAAGGATGTGTACTATCTCCAGACCTTTTTTCTCTGTATAGTGAGAATATTCTAAGAACAATCATCACAGAACCAGGCATAAAAATTGGAGGATACAATATTAACAACCTTCGGTATGCTGACGACACAGTACTGATAGCTGAGAACCAACAAGACCTGCAAAATCTCTTGGATAAAGTCGCCAAAGAAAGTGAACAGAAAGGCCTTACTTTGAACATCAAAAAGACAGAGACTATGGTTATATCTAAGAAACAAAATCCACCAGCATGCAGTATTAAATTAAACGGAACCATTCTAAAGCAGGTGCAGAAATTCAAATACCTTGGAGCAGTAATAACTTCAGATGGGAAATGCACAACAGAAATTAGGAACAGAATAGGTCAAGCAAAGACTGCATTTCAGAGAATGAGAAATATATTAGCTAACACATCTTTATCAATGAATGTTAGAAAACGAGTCCTAAAATGCTATATTGAACCTATCTTGTTATATGGAAGTGAATCATGGAGAATAGGCAAGTCTGCACAAAAATCATTGGAAGCAGCAGAAATGTGGTTTATTAGAAGAATGTTGCGAATCCTCTGGACAGCAAAAATAACTAATGAAGAATGTATGAGAAGAGCTGGAGAGACAAAAAACCTTGTCAGAAAGATAGAGAGACAATGTACTTTCATAGGACATGCAATGAGAAGAGGGGGCATTGAAAATATTATAACAACAGGAAAAATAGAAGGAAGAAGATCAAGAGGAAGACCAAGAGAAATAATACTGGACAGTCTGACGGGATAATGTGAGAGGAGATCACCAACTGAACTGATGGCCTGCATGAAGGATCGGGTACTCTGGAGAAGCATAATAGCCAATGCCAGTCGCCACGGCACCTGATGATGATGATGATGATCGGTCATTTTCGATTATTTTTACATGTCACCCCAATCCCACCCCCACCTCAGGCCCCCCCTATGGGTGCTAGGGATGTGTTACCCCCATAGTACTTTCCTCCAGATTGTAAGTCATATGTGCACCAAGTTTGGTTGAAATTGCTCCTGGAGTTCCAGAGTGATGCTGGAACATACATACACACAGATATACCCACATCCATTTTTATATATATGTAGATTACTGATGATTAAGAATTTCACTTAAAAAAACATAACACTGAAATGATTATTGCTAAAAATACAGTGACATGTTTCTGACCTCAATTCACAGTTCCTCACTGTAAAACTAAAGTCTTGACAATGAGCAATAATCTACAGAAGTACTAACTTTTCTGTATAACAAAATTACTAACACTATATCATACAACATAAAATGAAGATTTTAAAACATGAAGCAGAAAATGATCTTTATACAAATAAATAATGCAGTGGATGATTATTAGAGGAAAAAAAATGAAAAACATTACTACATGCACAGGATGTTGGAATAGAAAAGGTCCTTGAAAATTAATTATTGCTGCACTGAGCTTGTGTTTCTCTTGGAGAAGAGAAGCTATAACAGTGGTCAGAGACAAGGGAAGGAAGCAGAGAATAATTCCAAGAACAGGGATGACTGGAGAGACTTTAACCGTGGCCTGTGATCTCAAGGGAGCGAAAGGTGATGATAGTGATGATGATCTTGTATTATCTTCTGCTTTGTTTTTTATCTCACATGTTGATTCTGATCTCATGTATAAACTTTACTGTCATTTCCAGGGATATTAAAACCCAAATAATGTTTATTTCACTGAGATTGCAAAGGGCTACATCTATTTCCTCTACTTTTCATACATCCTGCATTCTTGTAGTATGTGTTCCACTGTCATTTCTGATCCATTGCAGCTGCAACATGGACTGTTTCCTGTTTGTAAATTAATATGTAGGCAGCTTTTCATTTTGCAGTGTCTTGTTTTTTTCCATTTGAAAACAAATGCCTAAAGAAAATATATGATATAAAGTGGAATGAATTCAAGAACAATGCAGAGATAAGACAGATGAGCAAACAACAACCTGTCTCATAGGTGATCAGAAAAAAGATGATCATGTGATGAGAAGAAACAGTCAGATAATCCCAAAACAAGCTATCAAGTAGAAAACAACAGGCCAAAGAAAAAGAAGTCCACCAAGTGAAACTCTAAAGAGAACATTGTTAAGAGAGGCCAGTTTAGTGGGCATAACATCCCTTGATGAGGTTGAAAATCTCACCAAAAAAAGGAAAACTTAGCAAACTACCATGTGAGCCCTATGTGACATTTAATGGCACAGAAAGAATATCAGATGAGATCAAAAATGTTTTTTCCAAGTGTTAATGATAATAGAGACAGAGAATACAGAAGAATGGAACAGGCAGGTCAGCACTATAAAAGAGAAAATGTAACTTAACGATATTAATAATGAGCACTTGAGCAATGGAGTAAAAAATTTCTTGTGAGCCAAATTATAATGTAAAGACAGGGAATTTGAGAATCTGTTGTCATGCTCCAATCAACTCATTGAGAAAAATGGGTATATGACACATTTTGTTAGGGAAATTCCTTCCGAAACTGGGAAATGTCTGTTTACAAGGTGAGATGCTTACAGCCAGACTGTCAGTGCATTAAGGATGAACAGAAGTTCATTCATGTAAAAAAAACAGCCTTGAATATGAAAGACTACAGAAGAAAATTGTTTCCTTCAACAGCTGTGGATATGAGGGAAAAGAACTAACTTTAACAAGATGTCACAGAGCAATGAAAAGAAAATACAAAATGCAATTGAAATTTGTCAGAAATGTGTGCTTTCAAAAACAATTTATGCAAATAATATCTATGAAGAGCTTATATGTGATTTAAATATATCACTTTAAAAAACTGTGTGGCTGCTTTTATTATATGTAATTAAAAACCTACACTTCAGATCCTTTGACGGTGTGAAGATCAAAGATTTTTCATAGAGATCTGTAATGGATACTCCAGAAATTGCACTTGTCATAATTCCATCAACATACAAATTCATGTTCCCAGCTTGAAACACCATGGCAACGTGATGATCTTTCCTAGAACAAAAAGAGAAAGCCAGAATTCTCAATAGCTTAACTCTCCATTATGAGGCATAACAATTACTTCTAAATCTGTATTTTTCACTGCACAGCATTTTGCACACCATACATTTACTATTCAGTCAGTCATTTGCATCTCCCTTGTGGAACTTTGCCTCCCTAACAGCACTCCTGTAGGCCTCTCAGTTGTAAGCAAGATGCCCTGCTGCTGATGCATCCATTTGCAGATTATCAATTATGTCTTGCAGCCATCTTCGCCTGGGTCTTCCTTTCTTTCTTTTTCCCATTATGTACCCTTCCAAGACAGTCTTCTCCAAATTATCATGACATTTTAATGTGTCCAAAATATTTAAGTTTTCTCTCTTTAATCCTCTTTACTAGCCAGCCTTCTTCAATATTAAGTTCTTGTAGTATGGATATATTTATTCTTTTCTGTGTCCATGATATTTTAAGAACTCTTCTGTAGCATTTAAAGGCATGTATGTGTTTCTCAGCTGTTTTATTAAGTGTCCAGGTCTCACAGGCATATGTTGTGATGGGAAAGATGCATGCCCTTAAAAATCTTATTTTTGTAGTTCTGTCTACATTTACTAATGTTTGATAATATTCATTCATTCATTCATTTAATGAATGCTTTTCCATTTTGTTGTCCTTGGTATCTGTAATATGATTTGTGACAGGTGGATAGCCTGTTCTGGTACTTTTTCTCTTGAGTTTTCTAGTCATTGTCATATTCTGTTACATCTTTTTGTAAAGTGTCAAACAAACAAAAAAACTCTGACATTATTTCCTTATAATTTTATCTAATTTTCACAGTTTTGTAAAGCTTCTGAGAACTTCATGTTTTTTTAGGCTGGCCAGGTTTACACTACACATTTCTATATAAACTAAATCTCTATTTATTCCAGTTCTTATTTCATCTTTTGTTCATTGTCCAAGTCTCATAATCTTTGTCATTGTATAGTGTTTTAGATCTTAACATCTCATCATGCTGAAATATGATATTTATACCTTTATTTCAAGTGCACATTTACATCTGCTGTTATGTTGTTCCAAGATAACTGAATATTTTTATTATGTTTATCTGTGATTCCAATCTAAGACAAAGAAATGAAAGAGGAGATAAATTAATAGAATGGGGAGAAAGTAATAGGAAACATGTAGTCCTAGTTCAAGATGAACAACACTACATGCACAGGATATTGGAATACATTAGGTCCTTGAATATTAATTACTGCTGCTTGCTCTGAGCTTCTTCTAATATCTTCTTCTTTATTTTTTTTTCCGCATATAAAAAAAGAAATAAAAAAAACTTTGACCATTACTTCCAGAAGGCTATGGACATGGGAATCACCAGATAAGAAAACACGGAATCAGATAGACTATATTATGAACAATAAGAGATTTAGAAATTCATTACTATCTGAAAATGAGACAAGACATGGATTGCATCACTGCTCACACGTTGCTATTAGGAATATTAAGGGACAGAATTAAGAGACTAAGAGCAAAGAAAGAACAAAAAGACACATATAAGACACTGGAAAAGGCACCATGACCTGCAAGAACAGTATAGCATAATAATAAGAAAAAGACATTCCATAGAAAAAATTGAAACAATTGATAAACAGTAGGGCATGCTCTAGTAATCTATCGAGCAGACATCCAAAGAGATATTAAAGACAAAAAAGTAAAAAAAGTAGCAAGCAAAGCAGCCATGGATGAAATACTGGAAATGATGGACAGAAGAAGGATGTTAAAAAATGAACCAAAAACAAGATATAAACAGAAGAACAACACAGTCAGAAGTGAAAGTAACAAGGCAAAAGAAAAATGACTGAGTGAGAAATGCAGGGAAATAAAATGCCATCATCAAGAGAATAGCTGTGACATGTATAAGAACATCAAATATTTGATTGGAAGAAGAAAACACCATAAGACAGGATGTCTAAAGTCAAAGAAAGGAAGTAACATTATGGATAGCAGAGAAACTCTGAAGAGATGGAAGGAATACATCAGAGAACTTTATTACAATGAAAGAGAAGAGGTAAATATAGAAAGTAGTAATGATGCACCACATATACTAACTGCAGAAGTGGAAGATGCTACACGCCATATGAAAAAACAAAAAACACCAGGACCAGATAACAAAAGAAGAAATAGAAACAATAGGACAATTTGGAACAGAAATAACAAAATTGATCAATGATATTTACAATAATGGATATACCCCAGATGATTTTCTGGTATCAATATTTATAGCCCCGCCCCCCCCCCCCCAGAACAACTGTGTTAAGAACACACTTATCTTAACATAGTCTTTGTGAGACAGGGAACATAGATCTGTTTGCTTAAAAACTGTAGCCCAGAAACCTGTAGCAATCAACATTAATTGTAATTGTTATTTTTGTAAAATGTAATGTCAGGTTGGTGGACATGGAGATTGCCAGCATGGATGAGGAAAATCTGGTGTGAAACCAATGAATCCAGGATGTGACAAGCCTATGGGTCTTTACAACAATGGCTATTAGAATAATGTAAACAAAACAGAGCCAGCAGACTACAGGTGGCAGGGAATGGATATTGCTGAGGCACTTATCAGGTTCCTCATCCCAAAGTCAGAGTGTCTCTGTGGAACTGTCTCAGGGCCGTCTGGCCAGCCAGAGCTGCATTCTGGATCTGACATGGAGAAGGGGCTTAAGTACAGCCACAAGAGGCTGGAAAACAAAGTTTTGGCCAGCCCAGCCTACGCCACTGTCTTCATGGCAGTCTGAGCAAGACAACAGTCTGCCCTAGCAAGGAAAGGTGCTGAAGTTGGAGGTACCCAGCCAAAAGATGCATCGCAAAAATCAGGGTACCTATAGCTAATGAAATGTCTCTATCTGCAGTTTTCATACATGGTGCTCGCCCTGTAAAGACTAAACAGGCAGGTGCCATGCCAATTGGGTCCACCCAATGCTACTGTAGGTCCTCAGTTCATCTTGTGGAGCCAGGAGACATGAGAGTAGAGCTACTGGCCAAAAAATACAACAGCAGCAAGAACTTAAAATAATGCAGTAGAATGCTGAGAGTGTCAGCAGTGTTAGAGATGTCTATAGTAAAAAGATGGAACTATAGAACATACTCTTTGCAGAGTGGGTAAGTATATACTGCATACAGGAGACACACCTAACCAAAGATGCTGCCTTTAAAATCAGAGGCTACCAGTGTTTTAGATCAGATCGACAGGACAGAAGAAAAGGAGGAGTACTCACACTTGTTAAGAATAACATCAGTGCATGTCAGGTGGGAGTGTACATGGAAGGAGCTGAATACCAGATGACCCATCTAAAAACCAGTAATACAGACTTCTACCTCCTTAACTATTACTGTCCTAATTACCACCCACTTGCTCTGGAAACAATCCCATATAAAGAGAGACTGATGGTCTGTGGAGATTTTAACAGCCATTCCCAGAGCTGGGGCTATGACCACATAGACAAGAGAGGAGAAGAACTTAGGGCAATTATTGCCATACCCACTGGAAAATACTGCAACAGCTATGATGCAGAAGTTAGGGCAATTATTGCTGCAGTTGAAAAACTATCAGACTCCAGAATTGATACATACCCCATAGTAATTCTAACAAATGCAAGATCAGTACTGGAAGCTCTTCAGTGCAACAAACTACCAGATCTTAAGGATGCCTTGTCAAAAATTGACTCACAACACACAGTCACCGTGCAGTGGATTCCCTCCCACTGTGGGATACCAGGCAATGAGAAAGCTGACCATCTGGCCAAAGTTTCACTGAAATGGAGCAATCAGACATACCAATCACCTGTAATCAGAAGAAAGCATGATAAAATCCTACAGGAAGCCACAAACACCACCACATGATGACTATCACATGCTAAACAGAAAGGAACAAGGCACCATTTTCCGTCTTTGAACAGGACACGGCTGACTCCGAAGTCATATATATATAAAGTTTAAGGTTGGTATTACTACTCTTTGTACATGTGCCTAGGTGCCCAAAACAGTGGAACATATCCTCCAGAATTACACCAACTACGAGACACGGAGAAGTAATTACTGGTCAGTGAAACCACTAAAGAATATAAGCTCTACTGTTACATACATGAATTACAAAATACAGTGAAATTTATCCAAAAGACAGGACTGCAGATATAGACAGAAGAAGAAGAAGATAGCCCTGCCCAAAAAAAACAAGGAGCAACAGAGTGTGAAGATCACAGAACTTTCACTCTAATGAGCCACATAACAAAAGCTTTGCTTTGCATAATCATGAAGAGAATAAGGAGAAGATAAGACCAGAAAATGCAGAACAGTGTGGGTTCAGTGAAGGAAAAGGAACAAGTAACATAATATACATCATAATAACACTAACAGAATGGGCCGTAGAAGTGAAAAAAGATCTGTACCTATGTTTTATAGATTATTGCAAAGGCATTTGATAAAGTAAAGCACTGAGAAATTATACAGATGCTAAAAGACATAAATATAGATGGAAAAGACCTGAGAATCATAAAACAGTTGTATTGGATACAAGTAGCAGCAATCAGGATTGATAATCTAATAGGAGAGTATCAGAACATAAAAGTAGGAGTACGACAAGAATGAGTTTTCTCCCCTGACCTCTTCTCCTTCTATATTGAAAGGATTATGAGACACATTGAAAACATGTCTGGAATAGTAGTGGGAGGATACATCCTAAACAATCTGAGATATGCAGATAACACAGACCAAAGAAAAGATGAACTGCCAGACAAAATCATAGAAAAAAGCAAGGAGAAAGGACATAGTTTAAATAAAAAGAAGAAAGAGGTCATGGTCAAATCCAAGAAAGAAACACCAGCAAAATCTAACATCAAAGTAACAGGCACAGAATTAAAGCAGTTGGACAAATTATAGCATCTGGGAACAATAATAACACAAAACAGAAGGTGTAAAACCAAAATAAGGAGCAGAAAAGCCCAGGCCAAGTCAGCATTTATGAAAATGAAAAACATTCAATGCAATAAAGCTCTGTTGATGAATACCAGAAAGAGAATTATTCAGTGTTACATTGAACCCGTATTGTTATATGGACGCAAGGCACGGACAGTAACCAAGGGCACTCAGAATCTACTGGAAGCAGCAGAGATGTGGTTTCTAAGAAGAATGATGAGAATATGATAGACAGCCAAGAAAGCAAATGAATAGGTTCTAGGCGAGGGTGGCCAAAAGAGAGAAATTATGGAAAAATTCAGAACATGACAATCCAGATTTGTAGGACATGTTTTGAGAAGAGGCAAACTGGAACACCTAGTAACAAGAGGAAAACTAAAGGGAAAAATGGACAGAGGAAAACAAAGAAACAAGATACTTGATGGATTAAATGAGTGGCATGGAGCAGATCCAATGCACATCTTATAGAAATAGTAAAGGACAAATGTTTGTGAAAATCAATGACAACCAATGCCTGATTGGCATGGATCAGAGAGAATACAATTTTCTTTGGAAGTGATTATTGCTTATCTTGACAGATCTAGTGGTACATCTTATGTTTTACATTGTTTTTGGTAGAATAGTTAGTTTCTTTTCTGTGCAGAAATAATCTAAGCTGTGATGAACTCCATTGTTATGTTGCTTGGTTCTAGTGCCTTCCTTGTTCTGACATATTTGAGTACATTTCTGACTTCAGCTATAACAGTGGTGACTCTTCATTATTAATGTTCATACTGAACTGTTTATTTCTCTGATCACTGTACAGATGTTTGGTTTCTTCTTTTTTTCTAAAATAACTTTGCCCTCTTTTGCTTTCAGATCTATTTGTTTATTCTTTTCCTACAAAATTATTTATATAAAAGTCATTGCATCTGTAATCAATTTTATCTTATGTAATCAATATAGATTTTAAAATTTTAATTAGGAGACATTAACATATTAGTATGCCTGTTTGTACCTGATTGATCTGCTACTGTAGTCTTCTACTGGACTAATGATCAATGCTGCCTCATCAAGTGAAATGAATGCTGTTCCATTTTGCCTGGACTTGAAGTCAAGACTAAAAGTAAAAGTTGTTCTAGGTGAACTGGTCACAGTATGGACCCATGTAGTGATGGTGAAAGCTCTTGGATTGGGGTCATAAAGCTGAATGATGGGACCTTGAGAATCTTCAGTCATCCTGATATTGAAAACTTTTAAGAAGAAACAGAAAAAGGAGCAAGCAAATATTTTATACTTTTAAGCTACTTTGCATTTTACATACTCTTCATCTGGTGTTAATATATTAGTAGCCTCATTTAATAATAAAATGTGTACAGTGTTCTGTATAAGAAATAGAGAAGGGACAAAGAAAAAACAAAGAATGACAATGGGTTAGAAAAAAAAAGAAAAAAATTGCTTCTGTTGTATTAAAAAAAAAAAAAGATGACAAAGCTTTTTTTTTTTATTTCACTCAGAACAAGTCCACAAACCTCGAAGATCATAATAAGAGATGGAAGCATCATGTAAGAAATATTCTGCATTAAATATGTATTCTGATATATGATACTTTCATCAGGACAATAGTTTTTTATTTATTTGCAAATTTTATATTGTCCCCACAACATCAAGTGTGGTTATGATTTCTGTCATAAACGGTTACATATAGACTGTTTCTTTTCAAATGTGTATAGCTGCACTTTCAAGAACTTATATGAAATAATAATAGTTGTATCTTTTTTCATTTTTTTCACATTTTACAAAGAAAAATATAATTTACTTTTAAAAATCAACTGACTAGCGATACATACACTGACAGTCTGCATTTGATGTTCTTCCACTTTCTAGTGTTGACATTCCCCAGGGACAAAGGTCACATCTAGTCCCTCCAAACCAAGACTGGAAAGAACCCTTGGGACAAAGTTCACAGGGTTTAATGCCTGTGTCAGAAAACTCACCAGGAATGCAGAAATCTGAAACAGAATTTAAAAACACAAACCATATTTTCAATTTCTACTTGAAATTTGTACTTAATTCTTATAGTGAAATAAATATGTAGTTCATAGAAACATGTGCAATAACCTAAGTATGACTGCAGCATAACATGTTTCTATCGCAGCATAACTAAAAAAATTGTTTGTTTTCATTTTCAAAGGGACACATAACAAAATCCAGCTCCTCTTTGTTGGTTTTGTGAGACATCACATCTCACTGATGCAGATAAAATTCCCTTCCTTTCATTTCTGTTCTTGACTTGCTCTTGCCAGTTTGTGATGCTTTTGTATTTGCAGGTCATCTTTTATGTTATCTCTCTATTTTTGCTTTGGTCTTGCATTTGATGCTGTTCCTGCCATCTTTTGAATGTGTCTATTTTTTTTTCTTCTTTGAAATTCTTAGATGCCAGCTTTATTATCTCTGGAGAATGAAGTAATCCATCTTAGGTTGTTAGCATCACCATACAGCCTGGTCCAGGTTGATAATGGAAGACTTCTTCATTGTTCATATGCAGGACAGTTTTGTATGAGGTGCTAGGTTATCCTTTGTTCAGGTGTCACAGGACCACTTACAGAATGCATCTATACTCAAAGACATGCTATAGACATTATTTTAGTTCATTTATTTTGCTCTATTCTTTAGATATGCCCTAATTATTACTTTCATAATTTTGGTGATCAGTGGCAATTTAGACATGTCCAATTGAAATCTACAAATAAAATAATCCCCAAAATCTCAAAAATAAATCTGAAATAGGTAGTATAATTATACAAACAGTTATGTGTATAAGCATATAAAACTAAACATGTAAATACACACAGGACTACTGAAGCTGGGACAATAAACTGTGAAACTTATTTTTAAAATGTTGAAACAGTTTTATTCATAATGAAGAACACAGTTGCAGCATTTCATCTTATTCATACAAAAACATACAGGACAAAGAAACAAGAAGAGAAGGGTAAAGCTAAACTTACATGCATGATGTGTAACAAATAAGAATGGAGAAGAAAAATAGATTTGTGACCTCTGATGCTGTTTTGGATAGTGTCTGGAAAAAAGTTATAAATGCTTATATGCTTTCCTGACACAGCTTTGTACAGTTCACAAGACAAGCAATCTGAAAACCAGACGCTTAGGGTAGATGAGAGTAACGTTTGGTAACTCATCTACCGCTGCTGGTGAGATTCTTCAGCTGCCGTGCGTGGAGCGAGACTCCTCCCGGCCAGTGAAGAAAGGTGCAAATGGGGTTGCCAAGCGGCACCACTGAGGAAAAGGTGGTAGAAAGGATAAAGCAAAGCAAACAGTAGTCAGATCACAGCACCTCTGGTCTGGAGGTTGGCCACATCCTAAGTGCACTCATATCGGGCGAAATACCTGAACTGGCTGGCAAGACTCTTCAGATGCTGCGCGTGGAGTGAAGCTCCTCCCAGCCAAGGAAGAAAATGTGGAAAAGCAATTAGGGTTGCTGTGTGGCGCCAATGTGAAAAGACGATGGAAAGGATAAAGTGAAGCTTAATCGGTATGTCCAATAGTATCGTGGTGAGAGCTACTCATACCATGGCGCCTCTGCTCTAAAGGCCGGCCACGTCCGAAACACATCCATACTGGTGAAATATGCCTAAACTGGCTTACACCAGGGGTGAAACTTGATGGCTACACATGTCACGGTACCTCTGCTCTAGAGGTTGGTCATGTCCTAAGCATGCCCATATTGGGATAATATGCCTAAACTGGCTCAACTCAAGGGTGGAAGTCACTAGTAGCGAGGATTCATCCTCCTGGACAAAAGCTCCATCCTGGTCACAACTAGGAAGGGTAGCGGCCACGACCACAAAATGCTGAAGTTGGAGACACTGGACCAGTGTAGTCTAGATAGGCAACCATCTCTCACCTGGCGAGGTTGTATGGTTATCCTAATCACGTTGAGGTTTTCGGTGAGAAAGTCCAACTCTAGCCCAGGTGGGCTACCACCTCTCACCCAGCGGGGATATACTGATATCCAAAACACGTCGAGGTTTTCTGGTGAGAAAGTCCAAATCTAGACTAAACTGGTGCAACGAAAACCACAGTGTCATGCAATCCAGCTTCTGAGACCCACTAAGAATACAGGCTCAAGCCCTGTGATACTCTGAACCTCTTGTGGTCCTCTCGAGGATCTCATGTGGTCTTTTTGGGAACCACACGGGGGACTAAGGGACTTATTGAGAACCAAAAGGCATAAATTCAGTAGGATCACAGGGCGGTCTTGGTGGTAGAAGCGAACAAAGAAGAGGAAGAAGACAAGACAAGCAATCCTTTTTTATTTCCAGACATATTTCTGAATCTGTAATTGAAGACTGGCATCCCTGCACTCTGCCTTGAGTTCCAGCACCCACTGAAGCATGTGCCTGCTAACGGAACTGGTCACACACTAGCTGTGGGTAATGCACACTAAACCACTTCATGCAGAAAAACATCAGCTTCCCTTATCCTCCCCCACCTCCATCATCCTCCTGATGTGATTGTTTCCGTTCATACACAGCTTGTCCAAGATGAGTCTTGCAGTCTCCTCCTTATTCATTCTCAGGGTACCCTGAATTGTAACTGCACCTGCTAGTGCATCCACTTTCTCACTGCTTTTGACTCCCTCATGACCTGGGCAGTAGATCCATATCAAACTGGATAAACAAGAGCCTTCTAGAAGCTGGACCCCCTCACTGTGGAAAAAATGCCTCTCAATTCTCTGTAACATGCTTTGGAAGCCTTTTACAATGAGCCTCATGTGAGTCACCCTGCTCCACCAACCTGGAAACTGCTTCTGATGCTGCCTGCACTTCATTCTCATGCTCAAAGTGGCAGTTGCATAGTCTCCTGATTTACTTGTAACCGGTTTGCTGTTGCATTAGACAACATAGCCTCATCCACTTTTTAGGCCTCATGCTATGGAACCATCCATAAAGAATACTAAATCTGCTTCTGCACCTGGGCTTCTGTTCTAGAGCCCAGTCTCAGTATTCATAGCCAAGCTGGATCATGACTTTCATTAGATTCTGCATACTTGGCACTGTAGATGGACATATGTCAGTCATGTGATGAGAAAAAACAGTCAGAAATTCCAAAACAAGCTATCAAGTGGAACACAACAGGCCAAAGAAAAAGAGGTTGACCACATGAAACTCTAAAGAGGACATTGTTAAGAGAGGTAAAATTAGTAGGCATAAAATCTCTTGACAAGGTTGAAAAGCTCTCTGAAAACAGGAAAACGTGGTTAACTACCACGTGAGCCCTATGTGACATGGGAAGAATGTAAGAAGTCCATTCCAGTTTGAGGGAGATCTGCTCTGGGTCACAGACCGTTGATAGCATCTCTTCTGCCTCCACCATCCACAATCTCCCTCGCTTGATGTGCTTACCCTTTGCTCAGTTCAGCTCTGATAGAAAAGGGTGGTTTGATGTCATATTTGTTATACATAAAATATGTACATTTAAACTTTCTCATCTTTTCATATTTCTTCATTCAGTACAGTTTTTGTATTAATAAAGTGTAACCATATTTGTGTGCTCTGGTGATGAAAGAAGTTGTTCCTATCTTTCTGAAATAAGTCTAATTATATATTATATATAATATTATAAACAATCATTTACCTAAACATTGCTCTGCAGATGTGGAGCGGATATCCTTAGTGGTTGTCCCACCAGGACAAGGTGTACAAGAAAAGGAAATCTCCTGGTTCTGGTATGTGCCACGAGGACAGGGGACACAGAAACTGGTTCTGTTGTCATACATGTGCCCTTCTCCACAGCCAGCTGTAAGAAATATTTAGTTTTGATGACGCAAGATACATAAACAAAAAGTTTACATCTCTGGTGGTACAAGATGTACTAAAAAGAAGGCTTATATTTTTGATGATACAAGTACAAACTGCACTGACAACTTAAGTTTACAGTTTATAATGAGGGAAGTATTATCATTAAAATCAGAAAATTTAGTTTCATTCAAGTCCAGTATAATGAACTTCTTCTTCTTCTTCTTTTTACACATTTAGTGGTAATGCGTGGTACCTTGATTTTTGTGATGCAGCTTCTGGCTGGGTACCTCTGACTTCAGCCTTTCCTTGCTAGGGAAGACTGTGGTCTTGCTCAGACTGCCATGAAGACAGTGGTGTAGGCTAACCTGTTTGTTTTCCGCCTTCTGGTGGCTGTACTTAAACCCCTTCTTCACATCAGGCCTATCGGCTTTGAGACAGTTCTACAGAGACACTCCAACTTTGGGATGAGGAATCTGATGAGTGCTTCAACGATATCCATTCCCGGTAACCTATAGCCTGCTGGCACTGTTTTGTTTACCTCATTCTGATAGCCATTACTGTAGAGACCCATAAGCTTGTCACATCCTAGATTTATTGGTTTCACATCAGATTTTCTTCATCCCTGTCAGTGATCTCCATGTCCCTATCCATCCACCATCCTGACATTACAATTAGTGTTGATTGCTACAGGTTTCTGGTTTACAGAAGTAGGTCAGAGTTTTTCAGTAATCAGATCTATGTTCCCTGTCTCACAAAACCTATGTTAAGATAAGTGTGTTCTTAACACAGTTGTTTTCAGGGGATATAATGAACAAAATATGTGCTTGAACTTACCACAAGACATAGTACTAGGAATCATCATTGTCCCTAGTGTGCAGTTAAATGTACTTTCAGCATTGAAGTAGCTATTAAGCTGACCAATACTTGGGATTGTAAACAGTCCGCTTTCAGATTCTTTCAGAAACAATCCATTAATCTGATTTACCAATATGACGTAATAGTCCAGAGTTTTGGCCGGACTACCAAAGTCTTGGAAAGGGGTTATCACAATTGTAGGAGTGATCTATAAACCAAATGATAAAGAAGCTGATTTTATAACATTTAAAATGTATAAATTTTATAATACTATACCTAGCAAAAATGTTCCTGCAGTGGTAGTTTTCTTTGTATAAAACTAATAAAGAGATTAATGAGACCTATATCTATGTCCTTGAGTCAAGGAAGTGTCACTCTCACACACTCACACACACTCACATACACCTTCACACTCACACTCACTCACTTACTCACTCACACACACACACTCACTCACTTACTCACACTCACACACACACACTCACTCACACTCACTCACTCACTCACTCACACTCACACACACACTCACTCACTCACTCACACTCACTCACTCACTCACTCACACTCACACACACACTCACTCACTCACTCACACACACACACTCACTCACTCACACTCACACACACACTCACTCACTCATTCACACTCACTCACTCACTCACTCACACTCACACACACACTCACTCACTCACTCACACTCACTCACTCACTCACACTCACACACACTCACTCACTCACTCACTTACTCACTCACACACACACACACACTCACCCACTCACACTCACTCACTTACTCACTCACACTCACACACACACTCACTCACTCACTCAATTACACACACACACTCACTCACTCACTCGCTGTTTTTTTCTTTCCAAAAATTCTACATCATCTTTAAATTATATGTGTAACTGTGTACAAATCTCAATTTCTCTAAAACTTACTTTGTATTCATAAGAGTCAGTTGCCCTTTTTTTTCTGCTACCTACAGTTGGGCCACAGGTGACTTCCACGCTGCTCACATAGCACTCAGTGTCTCCAGTACACAAAGTTTTGAAATCAGAATTTTCAATAACTTGCAGAAATTTTTCCTGGATTGCTGTGATGTTGTTGCTACACTGATCCGTGAAGTAGTAAAATGCTGGCTTGGTGAAGACCGAGCCTGGAGCGCGTCGAGCTGAAAATAAAAACTGGAGTTTTATTTTTAGTTTCAGGAGGAATTACACTGTGATAGATGGTAAAAGTTAACATTTCATAAAATAAAATGCAGCACATGCCTCCAGAACCTGTATCTGCATAATTTCTCAGGTTAAGCTCAGTTAGCTTGGATCATCATCCTTGTACACTACTATTAGGTGCTTGAGTGTCATCCTTAATATATCCCTTATAGTAAAACAACTGATGATGCAAATTCTATGTTAATTTATAGTTCTTTGTGTGATCTGTACACAATGGTCATGTCTAGCATCCTATATTGTCCTCCTCGATATTTTATCATAAACAGAGATATGCCACAATATGAGTCAAAATCTTCAGTCCTTTCAGCCACCATTAGACTGTTAATGATACTTGCTTGATTCAATACCTGCCTTTGATTACTGCCCTGCTTGCATTTCCAGAGACACCTGCATGCCTTAGAACAAATCTGACAAATCTTTAACTCTTCCCGTGCTGCAGAAAAAAATGTGCATGTTCCCGTCTGTGCCACACCAAAAGCACGGGTATTGATATGTATAGGGGGTATAGTTGTAAAAGTGAATGTACAAAGTATTTCCACTTTAAAAGTATATATATTATGGACGAAAATAGCTGTAAATGTAAGAAGATTTCATAAATGAAGAGTTTTTTTAGGAAAAAAGTAGTGTGATGATTTTAGCTGTTAACTGTGTAATGCTTACCATCAGCGATGCCTAGATGTACAATGTTTACCATCGGCGATGTTCAGACCTACTTAAATTTTCATCCAGTCTCGTCATGTGGTGGCATTCTCACTAAAATAATGTCTGAAACAACCTTCCAACTACTTCGCTAGTCCATTTAATAGGTTATAGATCTACTTGGGGTACATTCAGGAACAGCTGTCAACACAGAGTCCTAAATCATTTCAGATATTTGAAATCTAAAAATTATAGCACAGCAATTGCTTTTTTATTTTCATGATCTTTATCATGTTTCTGACATGCTAAAATATAAGTAAAGTTAGAATGAAAATATAACCAGGAGGACTTCTGAACCTAAACCAGACAACAGTGTTACTATTTAAGAGCACCAATCTATATTTTACACACAACAAGTTCACAAAGCTCACTGGTACAGTTTGGTACAAAGTTAAAGGGTCTCCATAAGCCAGAAGATGGAAAGCAAGTGTATAATTCTGGAGTTGTGGATGGGTACATATACTTCTCATTACACATGACTACACATATCTCTGGGCCACCACCAGAAGAATCACAGGCCAAAGCACCATTCAATGGGGCCCTCAACTTCTCACATGATGTGGCTAAAGAGAATAAGAAAAAATGCATTCACTTTAACTCATAAACAGCAATCACGTAGTTCAAATACAAGAACTTTCAAAATATAATCTCAAAATAGAATTTAGGTAGTGTCTGTTTCATAAATGCCTTTGAATGTAAATGCTACAGAAGAGTTCTTCAAATATCATGGACACAAAAAAAGAACAAATACTACAAAATACACAAAATACTACAAGAACTTAATATTGAAGAAGGCTGGCTAGTAAAGAGGATTAAACAGAGAAAACTTAAATATTCTGGACACATTAAACATCATGATAATCTAGAGAAAACTGTCTTGGAAGGGTACATAATGGAAAAAAGAAAGAGAGAAAGACCAAGGTGAAGATGGCTGCAAGACATTGTTAATGATCTGCAAATGGATGCATCAGCAGGAGGCCATCTTGCCCAAAACTGAGAGGCCTACAGGAGTGCTATTAGGGAGGCAAAGTTCCACAATGGACATGTAAATGAATGAATGAATGAGTGTCTGTTTACAAAAAATACATTTTTTAGATGCAGAGAAATATTTTTAACAAAGTAAAATTCCCATTTCCATGTCATTAAGAAAAATGAGGGCACAATGTTAGGCCCAATATCCTTGATCTTCAGCACCTTCTCAGATTTCTGTGGTGCCCATTTTTAGAGGTTGGGTGGCTCCTGGGGCCTTTTTTGGTATAGAGAAATAATCTTACAAAGTGAAGTTCACACACAAATTTGTGGAGAACATTAGTGGGGGTTAGAAGACTGAAAGACTTTATCATGTTACAGAAATAAAAACCGTGAAATACTGAACCATTATTTCTACTGTTTTCAATAATGCTAGCAGTAAAATTTTGTAAACCCATTACTAGAAAATTGCAATACAGTCTTAAAATAAAACATATTTACTACCTCTGCATTTGAGTTACCAGAAGTAAAACTTGATAACTTCCACCAGAAGAGTACTTCAGAAAGGAGACTGATTCTGTGGGTTTCTCCATTATAAATAACCAAAACAAAACAAAAAATAACAACAAATTTCTCTGCAGAATAAATTAGAGGTTTTTCTAAATAGCATAAAAAATATGAAAACACTACTCATGAGGATTTGATAATAATTGTTAAAATTGAAAAACATAATTTTTGATAGAGACTTAAATCTGAGTCATAGTGTACTGATTACAAAAGACTAAATTTTAAACCTGTGTAAGTAAAAATAAATTTTTTAAGTAATATATATATATATATATATACATACACAAATAAATATTTAACAACATACACCATAAACTAAAATATATATATACATACATATATATTTACTTATATATATGTATATAAGTTCAAACGTACGATTACAGTAGGGTACAACAGTGCCAGACCATGTCCACAAGAAACCAGCAGAGTTCACATTTTTAGTACATCTGATAGTACTTGCTCCAGTTAAAGGATTTCGTTCTTACAGCTTAGCTGGCAAATGGCCCCGAGAACATATCCATCAGAGCAGTTATAGGCAATTAAATCTTTATCTGTTCTGTCTATCCTCGGCTCACTGCAATTGGCCACTGAAAAAGAAAAGGCTAAAATTATTTTAAAGCATTATTTTTAGCATACACTTTTTTTTAATTGTTTCAGATTTTGTTTCTTATTCATGTAACAAGAGCCTTATTTTGTTAATAAAACCACACAAAAACATTGTTATAATAATCTGACAATATGAACTGCAAGTAATTATTGCAATAATAGTAGCATTGGTAAGTAGCAATAGCAGTAGCAGAAGCAGCAGTAGCAGTAGTAGTAGTAGTAGTAGTAGTAGTAGTAGTAGTAGCAGTAGCAGTAGCAGTATCAGTAGCAGCAGCAGCAGTAGTAGTAGTAAAAGAAATGGCAACTGCAGTAAAACTGGTTCTAGTAATGAAAATAGATGAGTGTATGGTTCAGTTTTATAATAAGATAGAAAGAGTGAGGAAAGTGGCCAGAAACAAGACTGGCAGAAAGTTAGATGAGTACATATAATAAAGGACATACAACAATCCAATATTTTGGCAAAAGCCTTTTTCAAGGGTGACATTTAGAAAAAACAACACAAAAGATAAAAACATGAACTGCAGCTCAGAATCTGCTCCTGTTCTTCTGATGAATAATCTAGGAAAGCTCTGAACCAGCACCTTATTTTCCAAGCCAGCTGTCTCCACCCAGCTGGAATGAACAATAAGTTCAGCTTTCTTTTAACCACATCTCCACCTTGTTACTACCTCTTTCTATTTCTGCTACTCAAGCCCAACTTTCCTGTCTTAATTCTACTCACTTCACTGCATTTTCTCATTATTGCTGGAGGCGATTTATATTTTATTTTCAGATAAAAGGGATGGCGACTGCAGTAAAACTGGTTTAAATAAATAAGGTAGACAGAGGTGTATGGTGCAGTTTTACAAAGTGAGAGAGGGAGTGAGTAAGGTGACAAAAAAACGAATAGAAAGTATGAGAATGTATAAATGAAAAACATACAACATCCGATATTTCGGCGTGAGCCTTATTCGAGGATATATACACAATGAAACAAAAACACGAAGAACTTATCTGAATGAGTCTTCCTCAAAGTAGGAAACAGAAATGTGTGTGGTAGAAGGGAGAAGGAAAGACCACGCTGCCTCCAAACAAAAGATGCCCGATAGAGCCAATCGTAAAGAAGAGGTGGAGAGAGAGGAGGAGAACAAGTGGGAGAAAGGGGTGGGGGGTAAGGCAATAGAAACATGATAGCCGCTAGAGGTGTCGGGGGGGGGGGGGGGAGAGGGGAGGGAAAAGGGGACATGGAGAGATAATGAATGAAGAATATAAACACCTCATTCATTCATTCCTTTGCTTGTCCCTTGCGGAACTTTGCCTCCCAAACAGCACTCCTGTAGGCCTCTCGGTTGTGAGCAAGATGGCCTGCTGCTGCTGCATCCATTTCCAGATCATCAACGATGTCTTGCAGCCATCTTCGTTTCGGTCTTCCTCTTTTTCTTTTTCCCATTATGTATCCTTCCAATACGGTCTTCTCTAAAGTATCATGACGTTTAATGTGGCCAAAATATTTAAGTTTTCTCTCTTTAATCCTCTTTACTAGCCAGCCTTCTTCAATATTAAGCTCTTGTAGTATAGATATATTTGTTCTTTTTTGTGTCCACGATATTTGGAGAACTCTTCTATAGCATTTACATTCAAAGGCATTTATGTGCTTCTCAGCTGTTTTGTTAAGTGTCCAGGTCTCACAGGCATATGTTGCGATGGGAAAGATGCATGCCCTTAAAAATCTTCTTTTTGTGTTTCTGTCTGCTCCTCTCCACAGATTCTTTATTTGTTTTACTTTCTGAAGAGCAATAGATGTCCTCCTTTTAATTTCCCGCATTGTATCTCCATTATTAGTTAGTAGTGATCCAAGATATTCAAAACTCTCCACTTCTTCCAGTTTTTCCTCACTGATACATATTTCAGTTGCCTTGTCTGTTTTGTCAGTTGTCATCACTTTAGTTTTCTTTGCATTAAGATAGAGGTTCTGCTCTTCGCTGTTCTTGCGGACTGACATAATTAGTTTTTCCATTCCTTCTTGTGTTGTGGACAGCAATACTGTGTCATCAGCATATCTAATCTCTGGTATTTCATAACCTCCAACTGTTATGGCATCGTAATATTCTTTGTCTACATCTTCTCTAACATTCCTCATTATATTTTCAGTATACAAGTTAAATAAGTAGGGTGACAATATGCACCCCTGACGGACCCCTTGTTTTATGTCAAACCAAGTTGTTGTTTCACCATTTATTCTTACTGCTGCTTGTTGGTCTAAATACAGCAGTGATGTTAATTGTATCAAATGTGTTGGAAATCCCATTTTTTCCATTATTTCCCAAAGTTTCTGGTGTTGTACACAATCAAATGCCTTTGAGTAGTCTATAAAGGATAAATATAGATTCACATTAAACTCCCTGCATTTCTCTATTATTAATCTTAGATTGAATATATGATCTCTTGATCCTCTTCCTTGCCTGAAGCCAGCTTGGACCATATTGACTTCTTCTTCTATTTTCTTTCGAAGTCTACCCATTATGATTTTTAACAGAATTTTACTGGCATGACTAATCAGGGCAACAGTTCTGTAGCTGGTGCATAATTTCAGGTTACCCTTTTTTGGCAGTGGTATGAATACAGTTCTTTTCCATTCTTTTGGCCAAATACCTGAATGCCATATCTTTTTACATAGTGCATGATAGATTGTTGCACACTCCTTTCCTCCTGCTTTAATAAATTCAGCGGTTATCTCATCACATCCTGGTGATTTACCATTTTTCAGACTCTTTATTGCCCATAAAACTTCTTCCATTGTCGGCTCGGGTTCTTTCTCCTCCAATAATAATTCACACTGTTGATTTCTGCTTCCACAGTCGGTTGTTTCATACATTCTTTTGCAATATTCCTTCCATCTTTCCAGAATTTCCTCTGTCTCTGTCAGAGTATTCCCCATCTCATCACAAATTACATTTAGCTTAGGTGTGACATTTCTCGTCAATGTCTTCATTTCTTTAAACATTTCACTATCTCTTCCACACCTCTGATGTTCTTCTATTCTTTCACAACAATCTTGTATGTATTGTTTTTTGTCTTTTCTTATGTTTCTTCGTACTTCTTTTGTTAAAGTTTTATATTTATCTTTGTTGTTGTTGTCACTTTCCATTGCGTCTTCATTTCTCTACATTGTTTTATCAGTTCTAGTGTACCTGCTGTGATCCATCTATTCTTTTGTGTTTTCTTTACTGGAACCATGTCTTTAGCTGTTGTTACTAAGATATCTTTGGCCTGCGTAGCCAATTCATCTGGTGTCATCTCTTCCTGTACAGCCATCAGGATTTCGAAATGGTTCTTCACTTCTATACCGTATTGTTCTGGTATATTTGTAAGGTCAAAGCGGAGTGGTCTTAATCCCATAACTATCTTTTTTAGCTTTATCTTCATGTCTGCTATTAATAACTCATGGTCCGTGTCACAATAAGCACTTGGTAAAGTTTTTGCTGATGTTATGCTTGACCTCCACCTTCTCTGCACTAAAATGTAATCTATTTGATTCCTGGTTTTCCCATCAGGTGATGTCCATGTGTAAAGTCTTCTTGGATGTTGTTTAAAAAGTGTGTTAGCGATCATTAGCTCATTTTCCATACAAAACGCCATTAGATTGTCACCTGCCTCATTTCTGTGTCCTATGCTAAATTTCCCTACAACTTGTCCTTCATCTTCTGCTCTTTCTGTACCAATTTTTGCATTAAAATCACCTGTTATAAATACAATATCATTTTTCCGTACCTGGTCCATTGTCGTCTGCAGTGTGTTATAAAAATGTTCTACTTCATCTTCTTCTGCTGCTGATGTAGGTGCATATACCTGGATGACTGTTACATTTCTAGGAATGCCCTTAAGTCTGATTGTTAGGATTCTATCACTTACTGGATTGTAGCCTAGTAATGCTTTTGATGTTGATTTGTCCAAATAAAAAGCCACTCCATTCTTTCCTCCTACTTCTCCACCAGAATATATAAATATATTATCATTCTCGCTCTTAAAGTGTCCTGATCCTTTCCATCGATGTTCGCAGATTCCCAAAATGTGTATCCCCGTTCTTTTCATCTCGTCACTTATTACTTGATATTTTCCCTCATACATACTTCTTACATTCCATGTTCCTACTCTTATTTTTCTTTTTAGTTTGATACAGGGGTTTTCCTTGGTAACACCGTCAGGATTTTGTCCGTCATCACAATTACTAGTACCGACCTCTGCCTCACACTCTTCCCCAGTGTTAAAATTAGATCTATCTGGCCTGGGGGACTCACCACCAGATCTTTTTCCTATTTGACTTTCCATGATTGCTGCTTGGGTTTCTTGGTATGTTTCCAGAAGGTAGTTTACCATTGCTTTCCTTCCGGGCAGTGACTGTACTAGTCAGTGATCGTAGCCATTGTCCCTACATTGAGATCATCTGCCTACCATCATAGAATAGGTGACCATAACCAACATTATCTGTCAGCTGCTCTCCCATTCCATCCACCACCTGCTCCCATGGCTTCACGTCACCCTGATCGGGGGGCTATACGGGTACTCCACCTTGCCCAAGGGTGTCCCGTAGACTAACGGAGGTAAGGAGGCGTCTTACTTCTCCTTTGATAGGGGATACCCCTACCCCGCTAACCGATATAAACACCTTTTTTTTTTTTTTTTTTTTAAACTCTACTTTCTTTCTCTATGCTATCCCTCCCTACCACCACCCTATTTTCTTCCCTGCCAACATATTGGTCTTGTCCTGTTCATCAGTTTCACATTTTTTTTATAAACACCTGCAGGGAGAAAATGTGAAACTGATGAACAGGACAAGACCAATATGTTGGCAGGGAAGAAAATAGGGTGGTGGTAGGGAGGGGTAGCATAGAGAAAGAAAGTAGAGTTTAAAAAAAAAAAAAAAAGGCCAGTGGAAAAATAAAGAAGTTACAGAAAGCTGAAGACATTGTTAATTCCAGCTGGGTGGAGACAGCCAGTCTGGAAAATAAGGTGCTGTTCTAGGACCCTCCAAGATCGTACATCAGCAGAACAAGAGCGGATCGCACTGACAGAAATGTCCTGTTTACCCCTGTGGTTGCCAAGGCAAAAATGTTTAGCCACAGGTGTCCAGGCCCTCTTAGAAATATCATTGAGATGCTGGCGAAATCGATCTCCTAACCATAAGCCAGTCTCCCCTATGTACTTCAAACCGCAACGTTTGCACATGATAGCATAAATGACATTTCATGAAGTACAGGTGAAACCCTCTTGAACTGATAACGTGGACTTAGGGAAGGAGATCTGGCTAGCCTCGACAACAAACGGACAAGTGTTACATCTAAGGCGTCCACAACATCTGGTACCATAAAAAGTGTCATCTGTCTTAAGATGACTATGAATTAAAAGGTCCCTGAGGTTCTTGTCCCATCTGTAGGCCACCAATAGGGGTTCCCCAAAAAGTTCATGTGTCTCAGGCTCGGTCTGGAGGAGATGGAGATGGCGAAACAGTATGTTTTTAACTGCCAAGCTATGAGGGTGGTACGTGAGTACTAGTTTCACTCTGTCCGAGCTACAGTGTGGTTTAGGGGTGAGGGCTTGTTGCCACGATATATGGCTAATGCGGTTCCAAGATGATGAGAGAACGTGTTCTGGATAGCCGCGTTGACGGAATAAATCTAGCATTTTATGGCCTTGGTCCTGGAAATCCAAATCCTCCTACTTTCTTTCTCTATGCTACCCCTCCCTACCACCACCCTATTTTCTTCCCTGCCAACATATTGGTCTTGTCCTATTCACCAGTTTCACATTTTCTCCCTGCAGGTGTTTATATTCTTCATTCATTATCTCTCCATGTCCCCTTTTCCCTCCCCTCTCCTCCCCCCCCCCCCCGACACCTCTAGCACCTATTATGTTTCTATTGCCTTCCCCCTACCCCTTTCTCCCACTTGTTCTCCTCCTCTCTCTCCACCTCTTCTTTACGATTGGCTCTATCGGGCATCTTTTGTTTGGAGGCAGCGTGGTCTTTCCTTCTCCCTTCTACCACACACATTTCTGTTTCCTACTTGGAGGAAGACACATTCAGATAAGTTCTTCGTGTTTTTGTTTCGTTGTGTATGTATCCTCGAATAAGGCTCATGCCGAAATATCGGATGTTGTATGTTTTTCATTTATACATTCTCATACTTTCTATTCGTTTTTTTGTCACCTTACTCACTCCCTCTCTCACTTTGTAAAACTGCACCATACACCTCTGTCTACCTTATATATTTTATTTTCCAGCCATTTCCTCTCTAGCCCCTAATAGGCTTTGTTAGCCTCCCCATAATGTTTTCTCACTCTTTTATCATCTACATCATCTGGGTGGCTTTGTTTGAGCCATAGGTATGTGATGGTGGCTAGCTATGGCTATTTGTGGCATAAGGCCATATTGTTTACCATATCGTACCCTTTGTAATAACTCCTTTTACAACATTTCTCAGCCAATCATAGGCTTTCACTTTGTGCTCTACTTCACCCATCTTGGCACATTTTGGTCAGACTATCTTACTTTTAGGAGGCCAGAAAGTCGATATATTTTTCATCCATTTTTAATGTTTTTATCTGTTGTGCTGTTGTTTTTTTTTAATGTTATCTTTGAAAAATGCTTTTGCCAAAATATTGGATTGTTGTATGTGCTTCATTTATATGTACTCATTTTGCTTTCTGGCACTCCTGTTCCTGTCACTTTCCATACTTTTTCTATCTTTCAATAAAACTGAACCATACACTCATCTATTTTCACTAGCAGCATCAGCAGCAGCAACAGCAGCAGTAGTAGTAGTAGTAGTAGTAGTAGTAGTAGTAGTAGTAGCAGCAGAAGCAGTAGTAGTAGTAGCAGTAGTAGTAGTAGTAGCAATAGCAGCAGTAGCAGTAGTAGCAGTAGTAGTAGTAGTAGTTGCAGTAGTAGTAGCAGTAGTAGTAGCAGTAGTAGTAGTAGCAGTACTAGTAGTAGTAGTAGTAGTAGTAGTAGTAGTGGTAGTAGTAGTAGCAGTATAACAGCAGTAGTAGTAGTAGCAACAGCAGCAGAAGTAGCAGTAGTACCAATAGTAGCAGTAGCAGTAGAAGTAGTAGTAGTAGCAGTAGCAACAGCAGCAGCAGCAACAGTAATAGCAGCAGCAGTAGTAGCAGTAACAACAGCAGCAGTAGTAGTAGTAGTAGTAGCAGCAGCAGCAACAGTAATAGCAGCAGCAGTAGTAGCAGTAACAACAGCAGTAGTAGTAGCAGTAGTAGTAGTAGTAGTAGTAGTAGTAGTAGTAGTAGTAGTAGCAGGATCAGCAGCAGCAGTAATAGTAGTAGCAGCAGTTGCAGCAGTAGTAGTAGTAGCAGTAGTAGTAGCAGCAACAGCAGCAGCAGGCAGCAGCAGCAGTAGTGATAGCAGTAGTAAGGAATGAGAAGACAAATAATAAATACTGCACTCAAGCAAATGAATTGAATATGTAGAAAATATGTTTCCTTATCCATTTTTATAAGTGTTGGCCTCCTGCAGAAAGCCATTTTATTTCACTTTAATTTGTCTATTTTGTTTCATTCAAATGTTTTTGATCACTTTCATGACAGTCTGATAACCTTGTGAAATTTATGAAAGCTAATGTGAAAATATAAGAAAATTTAAATGAATTCATTTTTGTTGTAAATAATAATAAAAATTATTTTGATATGAGCTGCTTTAAAAAAAAAGTATTAAAAATCACAATTAATTTGACTAAGAAATTGTTGACAGAAGAATGTATATGCATAAAGCCTGACTCTCTCTCTCTCTCTGAACCTTAAGTGCCCAGGGCACATGGGGCTTCCGCAAGGGTTTTCCACAAATGCCTGTCTTTCGCCTTTTTTTCTGCTCTTGCCCAGGTGAGCCCTCTATTGCTCAACATCCTTTCTGTTGTTCTTCTCCATGTCTCTTTTGGTCTACCCTTACTTCTGCTCCCCTGTGGTGTCCATCTTAGTGCTATTTTTGGTAGTGAGTTGTCTGTCATTCGGAGCACATGTCCCAACCATCGCCAGCGTCTTTCCTCAATAATTGTTGTCAGTGGTTTCATCTGCATTTCTGCCAATAAAATGTTATTTCTTATGGTGTTTGGCCAAAATATTTTTTTAATTCTACGTAAACATTTAGTCTGGAAAGAATTCAACTTGTTTTCTATGGTTTTGGTGATTTTCCAGCACTCACTTCCATAGAGTAGTACACTTAGAACATTACTCTTAAATATCCTGATTTTCATATTTATGCTTAGTTTATTGATTTCCATATATTCTGTAGCATTGCAAAAGCCTGGTTTGCTCTAGTAAGTCTGCTGTTGATGTCCTCTGTGCTGTCTCCATTTTCTACTACTCTGCTGCCAAGGTATACAAATTCGTTGACCTCCTCCACTAACTTGTTATCTACTCTGAGTACATTTCTGTTGTTCACATTTTGCTTCATTAACTTTGTTTTTCCTACATTGATCTTTAGTCCTATGTTGTTTGCATTCTGGGTTAACTTGTTTATTTTATCTTGCATATCTTTGTGACTGCTTGATAATAGACAAATGTCGTCTGCAAAGTCAAGGTCCTCCAGCACTGTGTCAAGGGTCCATTGTAATCCTCTGCGTTTGTCTGATGTTGCCTCCTTCATTAACCAGTCTACTGCCAAGATAAATAATGTTGGTGATAGTAAAGCCTGACACAAAGATAAAAATATGAACAGAAAAAGAAAAATATTATAAAAATATTATATGAAAATATAGTGCTGGAGGACCTTGACTTTGCGGACGACATTTGTCTATTATCAAGCAGTCACAAAGATATGCAAGATAAAATAAACAAGTTAACCCAGAATGCAAACAACATAGGACTAAAGATCAACGTAGGAAAGACAAAGTTAATGAAGCAAAATGTGAACAACAGAAATGTACTCAGAGTAGATAACAAGTTAGTGGAGGAGGTCAACGAATTTGTATACCTTGGCAGCAGAGTAGTAGAAAATGGAGACAGCACAGAGGACATCAACAGCAGACTTACTAAAGCAAATCAGGCTTTTGCAATGCTACAGAATATATGGAAATCAAATAAACTAAGCATAAATATGAAAATCAGGATATTTAAGAGTAATGTTCTAAGTGTACTACTCTTTGGAAGTGAATGCTGGAAAATCACCAAAACCATAGAAAACAAGTTGAATTCTTTCCAGACTAAATGTTTACGTAGAATTAAAAAAATATTTTGGCCAAACACCATAAGAAATAACATCTTATTGGCAGAAATGCAGATGAAACCACTGACAACAATTATTGAGGAAAGACGCTGGCGATGGTTGGGACATGTGCTCCAAATGACTGACAACTCACTACCAAAAATAGCACTAAGATGGACACCACAGGGGAGCAGAAGTAAGGGTAGACCAAAAGAGACATGGAGAAGAACAACAGAAAGGATGTTGAGCAATAGAGGGCTCACCTGGGCAAGAGCAGAAAAAAAGGCGAAAGACAGGCATTTGTGGAAAACCCTTGCGGAAGCCCCATGTGCCCTGGGCACTTAAGGTTCAGAGAGAGAGAGAGATATGAAAATATGAGTGTTTCTCTGGTTTTTATTCAAAATCTTGCCCAGTTTAAATATAGGTTCAATAACTTTACTTACTTACAACTTCGACAACAAACTGGCAACTTGCATTGTTGCCCTGGGAGTCTCTGGCAATTATTGTTACTGTAGTGCTTCCAACATTAGCAGCAAAACCAGAAGCAGGATCTCCCATTGTTATTATACTTTCACCTGAATTGTCAGTGATTCTTGGAAGTTGGTAACTCACATATGTTGGTTCTCCAAAACTAGCAGCAATGACATATTTGTCAGCTGGACAACCATCAGGGAAACTTGGTGGTGTCACATCTAAATGGATTTTTAAATTTTTGATATGAGCAATTTTAAAGCAAAAACATAACTGGAGTTTTCCAATGAAGTACAGAAGAAGAAAGCTGCGCAAGAGAGCTTGACAATCAGCTCAGACAGCCATGGGCAAGCTAAGTTTTTTAATAATGTCTCAACTTATGATTTTATAAGTCAGCAAAAACATCACTAAATTTGTATTTAATTTTCTTACAAAAGTTCTTGTTTCCAGTAAAATTGTTACGAAAATAAAATGAGAGATGGAGACAAGATGTATGTCTACACATTTTAGCTATCACATTTGTTAACAATAGCACAAACCAAAGCAAGAGCCTTTCTGTGTCCACTCGATGTTTATATCACAAGTGATGGTGAGTGGGGCTATAGGTCTATAATCTTTGTCACATATTAGAGGGCAGCTGGTCTGGTATGTGGTGCCATTTAAACATTCATAGTATCCATGAGAGACAGTCGGTGGTGTTGCGCAGCTCCTGGCTGAAGTATGGAATTCAAATATTTAACAACATGACTGAAACATAAAATAGGGCTTTTACTGTATACTTCAGTCATTAAATACACTTGACTTATATGTACAAATATAGGGTTTTATGTAATTATTAAGCATTGACCATCTATTCTATTTCTACAAGTTCCTATACACTTGGTCTCATTATTTTTTGGCCATATTTTCAGTTTCATTTTATTTGTCATAAAGAACAAAAATATATGAAGTTCAACCTTAAAAAAAATAAAAATATATACAAAAATATAAATATAAGAATAAAATCTGAACAGAATGTATAAAGTTGCCTGCATGTAATAAAGTACTTTGTGAGACATGAATGTTTATCTCCACTTACGTGTACATGACTGATTACTACCACTCCAGGTCTGATTATTTTGACATATTCGAGTTATTGGTCCAGTCAACAGATACGCTTGATGGCAAGTAACTGTACATTCAGAACCAAAAGTGTTTTCGTGGGAGCAGGTAATATCTGAATTATCAGGAGCTTCCTGTCTCAGACAAAGCTTTTCTGAAAGCCAAAATTCACACAGGAAACAGCTTTGATTTTTAAAAAATTCTTTAATAAACTAAACCTTTCCTGCTCAAGACATTAGTATGTAGTGGAAACATTTTATCCTATCTAAAAATGTTTTCTGTTCCATGTTAAGAAGGCATGTAGGAGATATAAAGCTGAAGCTCATACTTTACTAAAATATCCATAACTTTGAGGATATAAATGATAAATTCTAAGTGCTCATATTTTCCTTCACTTGATACATGTCAAAATTGTCAACATCATTAAGGATCTTTATAAGGAATATGTTTGTGCAGTCAATACAAAAGAAGGAATGAGCGAATGGTTCCAGATTGAAACAGGTGTGAAACAAGGATGTACATTATCTCCCTTGCTTTTTTGGAACTACCATAGACTTCATAATGAAAAAATCTTGAGAACATATGGGGTTCAAAAGTTATAAGCACAAAAACCAAGTTAAGATTATTCAATTCAAATATAACATCCACTCTCATTTATGAATGCAAAAACTGAAAAACAACTAAAGAAATAAACAAGAAATTAGACACTTTTGAAAACAAATGCCTAAGAAAAATACTCAGTATAAAGTGGAATGAATTCAAGAACCATGCAGAGATAAGACAGGTGATCAGAGAAAGAAGATAGACATATGTTGGTCATGTGATGAGAAGAAACAGTCAGAGAATCCTAAGACATGCTATCTAGTAGAACACAACAGGCCAAAGAAAAATGGATCAACCACATGAAACTCTAAAGAGGACACTGTTAAGAGAGGCCAGTTTAGTGGACATAACATCCCTTGATGAGGTTGAAAAGCTTGCCGAAAACAAGAAAACGTGGCAAGCTCCCATGCGAGCCCTACGTGCACAAAAAGGAATATCAGAGAGAGATACATGTCATAGAGGCATACTGAGGCATATAGGGAAAAGTCATCAATGCTCATATTTTCATAGACTTGATACATGTCATAGAGGCATATAGAGAAATGATGTCTATGCTCATATTTTCCCAGACTTGATACATTTGATTGAGGCATGTGAGGCATATAGGGTAAATGATATTAATGCTCATATTTTCCTTGACTTGCTGACATAGTGAAGGCTGGTGTGGTTACTGTCTCCCAAGAGAAGACAGATGCCCAGTTTTACAGCTCAGAACATATGTGAAGCAATAATCATAAGGAATAAAATAAGAGATGGGCAAATGATTTTTTGAAGGCAAAAGCATGAAAGTAAGTGCAAACCAGCATATATCATGTACATGTGACATTATTTTTTATATTTCTTCTTCCTACACACAAACATGTTGTATGTACAGTGTACTTTAGTGTGCCTCTCACTGCAGTTAAAAATATTTATTTTAAAAAGCTAGATATCTAATTCTAATAATAGCAAGACATCATAGAAGAAACTACAGGCTTGTGAAAACAAAGCTGAACCCACCCAGTGGGATTCCACAAGGGCCCTTTACTCTGAATAATGCACCTTAATGATTGACTGGCTTCCCATCCTCTGAATTTGACCTAAATAAGACTACACACTTAAGTGCCATTTTCCTATTGTGTCTCTTAAAATTATTAATACTTCTGATAGAGCAAGATCAATTTCTGTTAAAGATAACTTACTTTACTTGGATAAAATTTATGAAACAATACACTGTTATTCATTGCTGTCATCACAATCTGTGTATAGGGAAAATAAAACTAAAACTAAAAAGCTAACACAAGAAGTCAGTACACAGAAAGATAAACACCCACAGCCTACAAGAAGAGAATGCTAACAGTAATTTCAATCAGGAACTTGCCAATCATTCCACAGCACCCAGTGAAGTTGAGGAGACAGGTATAGATGAATTATGGAATTCTTACAGCACAGCCATAATCACAGCAGTAAAAGAAAGTGCTGGACTGAAAAAACCAAATAGAAAAGCATGGATATCAGAAAACACATGAATGTACATACATGAAAGACGAGCAGCCAAATTAGATATGTTGAATGTAAAGACAGATCTTGGAAAAGATCTGGTGAAAGCAACATACAAAGAATTAGACAAGAAAGTAAAAAGTTCAACTAGAAGGGATAAAAGAGAATACATAGACAATATGACGAAAGAGGCAGAGAAAGCAGCAAAAACAGGAGGCAGCAAAACTTTATATAACATACAAAAGAGGCTAACAGGTACTATTACATCTAAAGAAAGACCAATCCTTACCAAAACTGGAACCCTGTTAACATCAAATAAAGACCAAAAGCAAAGATGAACTAAACAATTCCAAGAAATACTTAATCAACCACACCCAAAAGAATTGTTAAACCTTGAAACTGACTTACCAGCCCCACAACTAAACATCAACCTAGATGATATTACATTGAAATTACATAGCTGTTTGTAGTAAGAATTTATCTGTCATTCTCATACTATGGTCAATCCAGTGTCACCACCTTTCAATCACTGTCAACACTGCCTCTCTTAATAGGATGTCATTTCTTATGGTATTTGGCCAGAACATTCCTTTGATCTTAACCACACACTTTGTTTGGATGGTGTCAAATGTACAAGGGCTGTCTGTATTATTTTTCAGCATTCACAACTATATAGTTGGACACTTGAAACATTACTTTTCAATATTCTATGTTTGATTTTCTGGCTTATCTTTTTTTCAGACTACCAAAACTATATCCTCTATATATCACTATATGATGATAAAGCAGCCTTTACCTACCTTAACTGTTACACAGACCACAACATAGGAGTTGATGCCCTATATCTTAAGTGTTCAACTTCAGTGGCCTCAAGGGCCACAGCTGAATGCAGAAAGTTAGTGGTATGCCACATCTAAATCAATTTGTTTTTGTCAAGTTACGCAGACTAAATATTTACAAAGAATTAGAAAAATATTTTGGCCAAATACCATAAGAAATAACATCTTGTTGGTAGAAATGCAGATGAAGCCATTGACAGCAATTATTGAAGAAAGATGCTGGCAATGGTTGGGACATGTGCTCCAAATGACTGACAACTCACTACCAAAAATAGCACTAAGATGGACACCACATGGGAACAGAAGTAAGGGTAGACTACAAGAGACATGGAGAAGAACAACAGAGAGGATACTGAGCAATAGAGGGCTCACCTGGGCAAGAGCAGAAAAAAGGCAAAGGACATCATTTGTGGAAAACCCTTGCAGAAGCCCCATGTGCTTCGGCCAGTTAAGGTTCAGAGAGAAATTATACAGAAATGAGAAAAAGTGACACTTATGAAGTAAAGGTGAATTGATTGTTTTTAATTAGCTTTTCAGGACTTTTAAAAATGTCTTTATGTACTTTGAAGAAAAGAAATTCATGTAAGTGTACATTATAATATATTGATTATATCTTGTATTTCACAAGCCACCAATTTGATACCCCTGTTCTATATGAACATAAACACTGTCTTTAATGAACAGCAATCTTTTTAAATGAACACCAAATGTTTTTTATTAACAGAAGACAAAATACATAAGATTTTAGTATTAAAAGAAAGCAACAAACAACTGGAAGATAGAGGAAATATTGTTTACCTTTAACAAAGACAAAAAAGCTACAAGAAGCTGTATTTTTGGCCTCATCTGTTCCTGTACATGTCACTTTTGTTTGTCCAAGTTCAAAGACAGAACCAGAGACACGGTCACAGGCAAGTGTCACATTTCCCCCTGAGTTGTCCTGGCTCACAGGATCTGGCCACTGAGCTGCTGCAGGTGTGCGCTTTGGTCCAGCAAACACTTCAATGTTGCTACCACACAGCACTCGAGGAGGTTCTTTGTCTGAAGAAAAGTATACCTGACTTACAGCAAAAGTATCTCAGTTACAGCAAAAGTATCTCAGTTACAGCAAATACACCTTTCTTCACTGAGATCTTTTTGTCACACTTTCTATTATAAAAACTAAACAAAATCAATTTAGTTTTATCTCTCTCTCTCTCTCTCTTTCTCTGAACCTTAAGTGCCCAGGGCACATGGGGCTTCCACAAGGGTTTTCCACAAATGCCTGTCCTTTGCCTTTTTTCCACTTTTGCCCAAGTGAGCCCTCTATTGCTCAACATCCTCTCTGTTCTTCTCCATGTCTCTTGGTCTAATCTTACTTCTTTTCCTCTGTGGTGTCCATTTTAGTGCTATTTTTGGTAGTGAGTTGTCAGTCATTCGGAGCACATGTCCCAACCATTGCCAACATCTTTCTTTAATAATTGCTGTCAGTGGCTTCATCTGCATTTCTGTCAACAAGATATTATTTCTTGTGGTGTTTGGCCAAAATATTTTTATAATTCTTCATAAACATTTAGTCTGGAAAGAATTCAACTTGTTTTCTATGGTTTTGGTGATTTTCCACATTCATTTCCACAGAATAGTACACTTAGAACATTACTCTTAAATATCCTGATTTTCATCTTCATGCTTTGTTTTTTAGATTTCCATATAGTCTGCATCATTGCAAAAGCCTGGTTTGCTCTAATAAGTCTGCTGTTGATGTCCTCTGTGCTGTCTCATTTTCTACTACTCTACTGCCAAGATATACAAATTTGTTGACCTCCTCCACTAACTTGTTATCTAGTACATTTCTGTTGTTCACATTTTGCTTCATTAACTTTGTCTTTCCTACATTGATTTTTAATCCTATGTTGTTTGCATTCTGAGTTACCTTGTTTATTTATCTTGCATATCTTCGTGGCTGCTTGATGGTAGACAAATGTCGTCCGCAAAGTCAAGGTTCTCCAGCACTGTGTCAAGGGTCCATTGTAATCCTCTGTGTTTGTCTGATGTTGCCTCCTTCATTAACCATTCTGCTGCCAAGATAAGTAATGTTGGCGATAGTACATATCCCTGCTTCATTCCTGTCTGTACTCTAAAGCTGCAGGAGGTATGCTCTCCACAGATCACTTTGCACTGAAAACCCTTTGATTACATTCACTATCTTATGGGGGAGGCCCTGCCATCTTAGAATTTTCCACAGTGCATCTCTGTTGACACTGTGAAAGGCTTTCTCAAAATCTATAAACAGTGCGTATGTTGTGCTTTGCCACTCATTTGCCTGCTGTAATATTTGTCTAAGTGCAAATATGTGGTCCATGCATGATCTTCCTTTCTTAAATCCTGACTGCACTTTCCAAAGTTTTCTCTCAAGCACTGGTTCCTTCTTTGGTAGTTTTATTATAAGGCCAGTTCTCCATTCCTCTAGAGCTTTTTTTCTACATCCCAAATCTGTTGTAGTATCCAGCAAAGTTGTTTTGGTGTTTCTGTTTCTTCCGCTTTCATCATCTCAGCAGTCATTTCATCTTCACCTGGTGCCATGTCTAATTTTAGCTTCTTCATTGCCTCCTTTACTTCACTTATTGTTATTGGTCTTATATTGATGTTTAGATCCATTTTTGCTTCAGGTATGTCTATTATTTGTGCTGCTTGTGTTCTGTTTAGTAGGGTGTAAAAATGTTCCCTCCATCTTTCAATTTTTTCTCTTTCTCCACTGATCAGTTGTCCCTTATGTGTCCTTATTGCACTCTCACATCTTGTGCTGAAGTTACCTGTCATCTGCTTTGTGATTCTGTATATGGTTTTCATGTCATTTGCATATGCTGCTTTCTCTGCTGATTCTACTAAGTTGTCATAGTACTGATGGTCATCTTGATAGCATGATTCCTTCACTTCTTTGTCTTTTTGTCCATAATTACTTAAAACTTGTTCTTTTAGACTTTGTGATTTGGTGTTCAGTACTTTTTTCTTGATTTCTTTTCTTTGCTCTGTCTTTTCCCATGTGGTCTTGCTTATCCATTCCTCTTTTCTCTGTTTCTGATATCCTACCTCCTCTTTTGCTGTTTCCTGTAGTGTTTTTTTTAACTCTAGTATAGACATTTCTGCTTCATCTTGTAGGACACTGAAGCAGTTCTTAAGTACTATTGAGAATTCATTCCTTGTTTGCTGGTCTTTCAGTTTTGCTGCATCAAAGCATGCCTTTCTGTGTTCTCTGGTTTTGGCTTTCCTTAATTTTAGTTTTATTTTTGCTACCAGACAGTTGTGATCAGTTCCTACATCTGCTCCTTTCCTTGCTCTCACATCTTGTAGTGACCATTTCCACTTGTTGTTTATTAGTATGTGATTGATTTGGTTTTCTGTGATTTTATCTGGGGACCTTCAAGTCACTTTATGGATATTTTTATGTTGGAAAATTGTCCCTCCGATGGTCATCATGTTTTCTTCACAGAAACTGCAGTCTTTCTCTATTTTCATTTATTTCTCTGATTCTTCTCTTCCCATGATTCTTCTTCTATCTTCATTTCCCTCACCTACTTTTGCATTAAAGTTGCCTAAGATGAGTAGCATATCATGCTTGGGTATTGTTTCTACTGTGGCTTGGAGGCTGTTGTAAAAATCTTCTTTTAATTCCTCTTCAGCTGCTTCTCTTGGTACACAATAAACTATAATAGACAGTTTCATGAATCTTGAGTTGAAGTATGCATATAATAATCTCTCATTTATAGGGGTCCATTTCAGCAGTGCTCTTGATGCTTCTTTTGTTATAATCAATGCTACTCCTCCTCCATGATGATCTTCTTTACCTGACCATATTATTATATCTTCTGTATGCTGTGTTGTTAATTTCCTTCTGCCTTGTCCTGTCCATCTTGCCTCTTGTATTCCTAATATGTCTAGTTTGTATCTGTGCATTTCCTTGATGGTTTGTGCCAGTTTTCCAGTCTGATTAAGTGTTCTTACATTCCAGCTGCCTATTTGCATCTTGTGTTTAGGTTCCAGGAGGTCTGCAGTCGGGCTGGGGACTTCCAGTGGCTGGCTTTCATCCACAGCCTTCGTGGGCTCAGTTTCCTGATAAGCATTTCTCCTTCCACCTGCATTTGTTTTTTCCCTTGCTTCTGTTTCTGTAGCAGTCTGATAGTTGTTTTACCAGATAGGGTTGCTGGCCCTATGCTGAACCCTCCTTAGTTGCCTTTTATGATCGTGCATGGTAGGGTACAGTGGTCCTATTCTTTGCTTCCCAGGCATGTGCCCAGGTCCCGGGTACCATACGAGGGGGGTTTAATTTTATATCCCTAAAGTATTAAATTTTATTTTGTTATTATAATAATATACTGCAAAAATTAACATTAAAAAAAAAAAACACTTTTCCATGTGTCTTTAACACAAAATGAATATAACCATCACATTTAAAAAATGTATGTTAAAATTCATTTTGAAGCAAAAAATTGTAACTTTCACAAAAATAAAATACTCAATAATGGTTGTTGTGAGACAAATATCAGATAACTTCTTGTATCATCTCACATGGGATTGTTGTGAGACAAATATCGGATAACTTCTTGTATCATCTCACATGGGATTGTTGTGAGACAAATATCAGATAACTTATAGTACCATCTCACATGGGATTGTTGTGAGACAAATATCAGATAACTTATAGTACCATCTCACATGGGATTGTTGTGAGACAAATATCAGATAACTTCTTGTACCATCTCACATGGGATTGTTGTGAGACAAATATCAGATAACTTCTTGTACCATCTCACATGGGATTGTTGTGAGACAAATATCAGATAACTTCTAGTACCATCTCACATGGGATTGTTGTGAGACAAATATCAGATAACTTCTAGTACCATCTCACATGGGATTGTTGTGAGACAAATATCAGATAACTTATAGTACCATCTCACATGGGATTGTTGTGAGACAAATATCAGATAACTTCTAGTACCATCTCACATGGGATTGTTGTGAGACAAATATCAGATAACTTCTAGTACCATCTCACATGGGATTGTTGTGAGACAAATATCAGATAACTTCTAGTACCATCTCACATGGGATTGTTGTGAGACAAATATCAGATAACTTCTTGTACCATCTCACATGGGATTGTTGTGAGACAAATATCAGATAACTTCTTGTACCATCTCACATGGGATTGTTGTGAGACAAATATCAGATAACTTCTTGTACCATCTCACATGGGACTGTTGTGAGACAAATATCAGATAACTTCTTGTACCATCTCACATGGGACTGTTGTGAGACAAATATCAGATAACTTCTTGTACCATCTCACATGGGATTGTTGTGAGACAAATATCAGATAACTTCTTGTACCATCTCACATGGGATTGTTGTGAGACAAATATCAGATAACTTCTTGTACCATCTCACATGGGATTGTTGTGAGACAAATATCAGATAACTTCTTGTACCATCTCACAAGGGACCAAAAGTGGCTCATGCTTTTACTTCATTAGTATGTGTTTTATAAAACAGTCTAGCATGGCATGGAAGCAGATGAATAAGTCATTACAACAAGATCTGTAAGGCAGGAGAAATGAACAATGTCTTAATCCAGTATGGACAAGGAACTCAGGCCTTTGCTATAGTGTGCATCAGAATATATGAAAGAATACTTGGTCCACCAACCAAACAGCAAAGAATGTTGGTAAGTTACAGACATGAATGTTCAAACAGTATCTTCAGCTTCACAAAATGTTTATAAACCAACAGCTCACAGACATCTGAAAGTCATGATCAAGAGAGGCCCATCTTCTTCTTACACATCAAAAGTATAAAGAACCAAAACACTTGCTTGAGATAGGAGACTGAAAGGGGTACTTCTCTGATGACCTGAATAGTTCAGTTGCCCCAGAGACATTTTTACTTAAAACACTGTTCAGGATTAAGATTAATGAAAATGAATTAGGATAAGCAACATACAACATGATAACTTACAAATATAATTAAAGAATAATATAGTGTAGTGCACTTTTTTTTATAATGGTAGTAACAATTTTATTTTATATGAAAAGATGTAGCTAAAACTATTCTCTGGTTGTGAGACTTGCATAATAAACTGAACAGAAATTGGAAGATATTGCCCATGAGGAAAAATACAATAAATCTTAGACTGCCATGAATGAAAAAAGGTTCACAGATCATTCACTTATTCATTTGCATGTCCCTTGTGGAACTTTGCCTCCCAAACAGCACTCCTGTAGGCCTCTCGGTTGTGAGCAAGATGGCCTGCTGCTGCAGATCGTCAATGATGTTTTGGTCTTCCTCTCTTTCTTTTTCCCATTATGCATCCTTCCAATATATATATCCTTCTCAGATATGCCACAAAAATTGATAACTAATTAAAACTACTGAGAAAAAGCAATCGCAATTCTTTGTACATGTCATGAAATGACAAGTCATGTTAGAGAAATCTAATCTTACATCTTACATCTTACATCCTTCCTGTGCCATTAAACATCACATAGAGCTCACATGGCAGTTCACCAACTTTTTATGTTTTCTGTGAGTTTTTCAACCTCATGAAGGAATTTTATGTCTACCAATTTGGCCTCTCATAACAATGTCCTCTTTAGAGTTTCATGTGGTCAATCTCTTTTGAAATCTAACAGTCAATGGAAAATCAAAAGTCCATAGATACTTTTAGAAAAGTTTCCCCGATTCGTCTTCTGAAAATCAATAAATTATATCTGGAATATATTTCTACCAAATTATTCTCTTAGCTGTAATGAAAGGTGATTTTTGACTGCTACAAATCCAGATTAACTAAACAGCTGAGAAACACATAAGTGCCTTTGAATGTAATTACTATAGAAGAGCTCTTCAAATATCATGAACACAAAAAAGACCAAATATATCCATATTACAAGAACTTAATATTGAAGAAGGCTGGTTAATAAAGAAGATTAAACAAAGACCAAGGCAGAGATGGCAACAAGACATTGTTGATGATTTGCAAATGGATGCATCAGCAGTGGGCATCTTGCTTACAACCAAGAGGGTTCAAGAGTTAGGGAGGCAAAGTTCTGAAAGGGACATGCAAATGAATGAATGTCAAATCCAGCTCTTACCAACACACTGTCCAGGTGTTGTCCATTTCTTGTCTGCCTGACAGGTGATAATATCATTCATCTCTATGGCATAGCCAGCATCACATGACACCACACATTGAGACCGATATGTGTAGCCTTGTGTTTCACACTTAAGATGTCCTCTATTTATGGTTTGGGGTGGTCCACAGCTAATTTCTGGGAAATAAAATTTGCTCACAATGAAGTTTCAAATGCCATTTAGAATCCTGCATAGAGCTCCTGTTCTAGAGGATAACTGTGCACGCGGTATTCTTAGAAATTAGCTGATACAATGACGTGGCACAACAGCTATCTGGTTCAGTTACACAGACATAACACATGAGGATGTCAGAGCACTTCTTCTTCTTCTTCTGCATTCGAGGTTGTTGGTCACATCAGATCTTGATCCCTATTGACATGGTAAAGCCCGAAGTCCTCTCCAGATCCTGATAGGAGCCCCAAAGCTTTTGCCCCAAGCTTGTGTCTTCTGGCCATGTCTCACACCTCAGGTCTGCATGGTTTGGGCATCAGAACACTGATAAAATGCATCTGGTTAATCACTACTGAAACATTCACTATCAAAGCAGACAAAACATTCACTATCAAAGCAGACCATTTGTTAAGAAAAAGTGAATAACTGACATTCTTTCAACTTCAGGGCATCCCAATGTGAAGAATTATTTAAGAAGTCCTATAATATGCAAAATGCACTTACTTACCTCAAATTGCTGGCCATTTTATAAATGTTTATATAAAAATACAGGATTTTAAAGAACATTTCTTCCCATGATTCAGAGTCTTAGAAAAAATGTATAACATTTTGCAACAAACAGAACAATTTCAAAACACAAATGCTATGAAATAAGCAGAAAAAAGTGTAAGATATTTTTAAATGTAAGATTCTGTTAATAATTCTACAATTTCAGAAAGTTTTATAAAGGCAGAGTGAAGGAAAGAAAATTTCAGATATAACCTTGAAGTCAGTGTAATAGACAAGATTTATTCCCAGTTAAACTGCAAAACAGAAATTATTGTTATGATGACAGTACAAAACATCATTTAAAAACTATATTGCACTAGAAGTTCCTAGATTTTATTTTTAATCACACCTGTTATTTTTTTTTTAAAACTGAATATCAGAAAATTATTCTTGAATCATTTTTCAAAATACATGCAGCCATTTCTGTGTGCTATGCTATTACCACTAAATTTGGACCTTGCGGAAAAACTTATTAAATTTTATATATCCTGGACAACAAATTATACTCTTTTGAAAACAAATGCCTAATAAAAATACATAAAGTGGAACAAATTCAAGAACAATGCAGAGATAAGGCAGATGAGCGAACAACAACCAGTCTCATGGGTGATCAGGAAAAGGAGATGGACATATGTTAGTCACCGGATGAGAAGAAACAGTCAGAGAATCCCAAAACAAGCTGTCAAGTGGAACACAACAGGCTGAAGAAAAAGAGGTCAACCACGTGAAACTCTAAAGAGGACATTGTTAAGAGAGGACAAATTAGTAGGCATAAAATCCCTTGATGAGGTTGAAAAGCTCACTTAAAATAGGAAAACCTGGTAGACTACCAAGCAAGCCACACGTGATGCTTAACGGCACGGGAAGGATGTAAGAAGTAAGGACAAACTAGAAAAAATCTCAACATCATGTTGTTCTGAGATTGCATCCTCAAAGGTTTTATTAAAAATACCTTGACAGAAGGGCAGTGCACTCCATGTTCTACTCTCTCTACACTCTGCCTGTGAACTACCATTGAGCACATATCCAGGATCACATACATAGGCACATACACTACCATAGATGTTCTTTGAATCTTCAGGTTGGCAGGAAGCAGTGCCATGAAGAAGGCTTGTTCCGGACATGGAGCACCTGCGAACTGAAACATTTTCTTATATTTACTATCAAAGTCATCAAGTAAACAGAAGAGAAGAGACTGACAGAAAGAATATTAGAGAAATGGAAACTCAGATATTATGAATTGTATAGCTTTTCATTGAAAGTCCACACATTTAATAAATGAGCATCTTTAAGTATTCCAGAATTAACAATTTCAAAAGTAAACATAGACTAAACTTTGAAAAAACAAAAAAAGTATCTTCCTGCTGCTGTTCACTGATCTGCTCATATACAAACTAGATATTACAAATATTTGAAACTGAACATCAACTATATCTTCATCCTGTATTTACACATTTCAAGCGCAAGAAAAATTTCTACCTGGCCATTATACACTATCAGTCTTTCACTATACAAATACACCAGTTCCTCGCCATAATCTGTTTTCTTCAACTATATTGTACATGAGATCAATAAGATATAAAGATGTTTGATGAAATTTTAATTAAGTACACAGGCTACCTGTATTGTTTGTTGAACTACTTTCTAATGAAGTTCATTCATTCATTCATTTGCATGTCCCTTGCGGAACTTTGCCTCCCTAACAGCATTCTCGGTTGTGAGCAAGATAGCCTGCTGCTGATGCATCCATTTGCAGATCATCAACAATGTCTTGCAGCCATCTTCGCCTTGGTCTTCCTCTCTTTCTTTTTCCCATTATGTATTCTTCCAAGACAGTCTTCTCTAGATTATCATGATGTTTAATGTGTCCAAAATATTTAAGTTTTCTCTCTTTAATCCTCTTTACTAGCCAGCCTTCTTCAATGTTAAGTTCTTGTAGTATGGATATATTTGTTTTATTTTTTTTTTGTGTCCATGATATTTGAAGAACTCTTCTATAGCATTTACATTCAAAGACATTTATGTGTTTTGTTTTGTTAAGTGTCCAGGTCTCACAGGCATACGTTGCGATGGGAAAATTGCATGCCCTAAAAAATCTTATTTTTGTAGTTCTGTCTGTTCCTCTCCATAGATTCTTTAGTTGTTTTACTTTCTGAAGAGCGATAGATGTCCTCCTTTTAATTTCCCTCATTGTATCTCCATTATTAGTTAGCAGTGATCCAAGATATTAAAAACTCTCCACTTCTTCCAGTTTTCCTCATTGATACATATATCAGCTGCCTTGTTTGTTTTGTCATTTGTCATCAATTTAGTTTTCTTCGCATTAAGATAGAGGTTTTGCTCTTCACTATTCTTTCGGACTGACATAATTAGTTTTTCCATTCCTTTTTGTGTTGTGGACAGAAATACTGTGTCATCAGCATATCTAATCTCTGGTATTTCATAACCTCCAATTGTTATAGCATCGTAATATTCTTTGTCTACATCTTCTCTAACATTCCTCATTATATTTTCAGTATACATTGTAATTAAGGCATCAGTATATATTCAAATCCAATTTATAATTTTAACAATCTCAATTGAAAAATAATCTCTTCAGAAAACAGCGGCATGTATTTTGTCTCTCCAATTATTTGCTTAATATTGTTTTAAACAAAAAACACTGAACTTTACATTATGTATAAACTAGGAAAAAATGTAGGAACAGCTTTATTATTTAATAATAATACACTTGTGATGTTTCGGCACAAGCCTTTGTCAAACAAAAACAAGCAGGATGAAGAATCAGAAAGAGGAGACAGCTTTATTATTTAACGATAACACTCTTGTGACGTTTCAGCGCGAGCCTTTGTCAAACAATGGAGATAATATATATCCTTGTTTCAATCTGACATATATGAAGAAAAAAAGTGACGATGATGATGATGACGACAATGATGGTGGTGGTGGTGACTCACCAATCACACTAAAACTGAAAGAGCACGTGGCTATAGTTTGTCTAGTATCTGTGGCTTGGTAAGTGACAGTGTAGATGCCTTCTGAATGTTCTGTACCTGGATGTTGTCCCTGTGTCTGCTTAACACTGTCAATAAATATAATGATTTATAAATCATAAGGCATCAATCATTGGTATCAAATTTAAGTCTTCTTTTATTTGTCATCATTGACACAGATTCCCTGTCCTTTCTCAAACCACTGACACTCAGAGTCTAGTCCACAAAGTACTGACAGCCTGTGAACACTGTACTGGACATATCTGGTGCATATGAGAGACATGAGACATTTATTTCTTTCAAAATGACACTTCCAGTTTGTGAGCATAAGAATCATGAGATGATTTCATCTTTCAAACTGATATTCCTAGTTTTACACTTGCTGTTTTGATGTTTTGATGTCCTCAGCAGACCAATATGGCAGTATGTGAAGGTCAGATATAAAGAAGGAACAAGTAAAAAAAACAATTTTGTTGAAAAAGTCACTTCACATTCATTAAAGAATTAAATGGAAGCAAGTTATTTTCAACTGACCATATTCTGAGAACCATGATCACACCAGGAGACTACTCTTTAGACAGAAAATCTGCATGAGAATAAGAAAAATCTTGGATGAACTACTACTTTTGTGCTCTTGAGATGGACTCTACTCACAAACAGCTGATTACTTTAGAAGATAACTCATTTTATATTAATTTTTACAATTCTCAGAAGAGTTATCTATCTTACATCCTAGCATTCAATATACTGCTATACATAAAGGCATCATTTAAAAAAAAAAGAACTTTGTTGTCTGAAATCATGACACAACATGTTTCAAGCATGAAAATATACATGACAATTATAATCAAAACTTGTTATGGGATGAAGGTGATCTGCAAATGAGTTTTACAATGCCATGATGGAAGTGTTGGTGAAAACAAGTTCTAATGTCAATGTGTCCTTGGTGAAAACAAGTTCTAATGTCAATGTGTCCAAATGTACTTAACTATGGGATTGTTGGTAAGGACAGACGTTGTAGCCCAAGGTGGCTGCCACTTTTAAAGTGATGTGCCTGGATGGCTGTTGCAAGCTAAAGTGAAAATAAATGTAAAAGGTGTGCTTTTGTTGAAAGTGATGAGATTAGGATCAGAAGAATAAATATTGATCCAAGTGTGATAGGATGTCTTGGGAGGTTGTTTGCTCAGGTTGGAAAATATCTAGAAGGGAAGAGAGACCCAAATGCAGTATCATGTTGCAAATAAACTCTTATGTCTGGGCAGATAGATATGACTTACACTCACTAGATAAAAAGGAGTTGGTGATACATCCTGACTAATGAAGCCAAGGCTGAACTAAAATCAGCTTCCATCATACATCATACATAATACATCATACATCCAAATTCAGAAGAAAAAAAAAGGCAGCTGTTTAATGTTGAAGTACAGGTACTGTTTGTTTTTTTATGTATTGTTATCAAGTTAGTCTTTAAAAAATTAATAAGACAGTATTTTCTTCTGTATTCAACAATTAAGTTTTTCACTCAATAAGGTTATAAAATACTTTTTTTTCAATTTATATTTGCTTTTAATTATTTTGATGTGTTTGTGTGATATATTAAAAAAGTGGAAACAAAAAAAAAAGTAACTTTATCTCTGTAATAGTTTACACCTGTAGCGTCCCTGAATTGTAGCCCTTACAAATTGTTAAATGAATGTTTCATGAGTGAAGACAAGTTTTTGAAAAAAAAATTATTTGTGTTTCATGTACAAAAGTATTGATCACAAGATGAAGTCCATTGCACTCTCTAGACTTTTGGTTACAGACCTCAAGTAAGGCATATTAAGTAAATGTCTTTAATCCTAAACTAAAGAGTAACAAATAAAAATATGTATAAAGCTGAGGTTTGCAGTATAATATTACATCTAATATTTTTTAAAAATCAACAACTCAGTTTGAATAACCTGTGTCACTCCATGAAGAATAAAGAGATGTAAGTTGTGTCACTTCATGCGGTATAAAGAGATGTAAGTTGTGTCACTTCATGCGGTATAAAGAGATGTAAGTTGTGTCACTTCATGCGGTATAAAGAGATGTAAGTTGCATGTCATTTCATATACCATGACATGCAACTTTAAGGTGACTATCTGTACTGATTTTTCCAGGATAGATCATATTTTGGACTATTTTCAAGCCTTTTTCCCGACAAAAAAAAAAAAAAACAGTCCACTGAGTTGTCTTTATTTTGACAAAACTATCCTGATTTTGAAAATTTTTAATTTAAAAAACCTTTTATTTGAAGGGCAGTAAATATATTTCTGACTTTCAATCTTTTTGGCCTGATTCCTTTTCTTCATAAAAGGCTAACTATGCATGTATCAGCTCTCTCTTGCTGTCTAGGAACATGAAAGAAGTTGAGTTAATGAAAACTGTTTCTTTTGCACTTTTTTTGCAAGTAATTTTGCTCTCAGTAAGATGGAAATTGGCTCAAAGAGACATAAGTACTCCTCTAATGAAAAACCACACAAGGAATTTCCATTCATCACAAAGACCAGTTTACAGCAATCACTGTGGTTCAAGTGATTGATAGCAATAATGGACTGAAAACTATCTGTCCAAACTGTTTCTTTCCTTCACCTATTAGGGTAATACTTATAAAATTGGAAAGAAAGGAAGAACTACCTCCAAACGAGGTTAAAAAGTTTCATACCACTGCACTCTCATTCTGAGAAAAAATTCTCTATGCTACTGAAAAAAAAAAGACTGAAAAAACTTTCTGGGTCCAAAACCCTATAGCTGGGTACTCTTGAACAGAACACCTTCACTTTAGCTAACAGACATTGAGAGAATGTCATCTTTGAGATTAAAACTTTGCCATCTGCTACAGATGTATAATGAGACTGTCTACGTGATACAGTTTGTAACTGAAGTATCCGAACTGAGTGCTAATAAAATTGTCAAGTCTTTCAAATAATTTGTCTTGCTACACCTGCAACAACATTGCTTGCATTCCTTTTGAGAATTACTTACTTCACGTTATATCCATCCTCTATATCATGGGCAGTGGCGCGTGGCCAGTATACAGGCGCCGTAACACTAGCCTTGTCGGTGTAGAAGACATCTGCGACTGTTGGGCAGTTTATAGTCGGCTGATGGTTACCTGTAGGATTTGTAAATAAATTAAATACATTATGTTTCACAATGGCTATTACTGAATGAAATATTAAAGAAGATGTCTAAGTATATGTGAATATGTTTGGATCTAAACATCAAGATTCCAGCATTACTAATCGTGGAACCTGAATTGTTTTGTATATCAGGACAGGTTCGCCTGCTAAAATAACAATATTCAAGTAGCAGATAGTTTCCCGTCCATGTTACCCTGTAGTTAGTGGAATGAAACTGTGTTCGTGAAAACAGACAAAAACCATTTGTTCTTAAACAAACGAGAAAAGCTTGTGAATGAAAAAAAAAAAACACCTCCACATTATTGGGGTCCATCCAGCCTCTTGTAATTGTACTATCTTCCTGTAACTGCACGTTGCTGTTCTTTGCAGCCGATGCTGTAGGGGTGTTGGGGCACAGCATCGTATCGGCTTGGGAACGGGTTATGACGGCTACTTTTTCAGTCCCGGAGTACAGCTAAAAAGCAGGGAGTGTGTAATGCTTCTTCAGCAGACTCCACCACCACGGGGACTATAGCGATCCCTGCCCCGTTAGTCAGGCTAGGCCTGTTACTGGGGGTACCACGGAGAGGTGGGGCAGGGTCTTGGTCAGCTATGGTTCGCTAACCCTGACGCTAGCATATCAGCATCCAGCCTGTAAAAATGGGTATGGCAGGCGTGATACTGACCACATCACGCTGTCATGTGCCCAAGGTCATGGAAACACGGGCCTAACACCGTATCCCAAGTAAGCCTTAATGGCATGGAAACACGGGCCTAACACCGTATCCCAAGTAAGCCTTAATGGCATGGAAACACGGGCCTAACACCGTATCCCAAGTAAGCCTTAATGGCATGGAAACACGGGCCTAACACCGTATCCCAAGTAAGCCTTAATGGCATGGAAACACGGGCCTAACACCGTATCCCAAGTAAGCCTTAATGGCATGGAAACACGGGCCTAACACCGTATCCCAAGTAAGCCTTAATGGCATGGAAACACGGGCCTAACACCGTATCCACAGTATGCCTTAATGGCATGGAAACACGGGCCTAACACCGTATCCCAAGTAAGCCTTAATGGCATGGAAACACGGGCCTAACACCGTATCCACAGTATGCCTTAATGGCATGGAAACACGGGCCTAACACCGTATCCACAGTATGCCTTAATGGCATGGAAACACGGGCCTAACACCGTATCCACAGTATGCCTTAATGGCATGGAAACACGGGCCTAACACCGTATCCCAGTATGCCTTAATGGCATGGAAACGGAATCTTACTCTCTTTTTTCTTCTTTTTTTTTTAACCACCACATTACTGACTGCTAACAGTTCTTAGATGAAAAATTTTCTTTTCACATATTTAATGTTTATCTTTACACCAAACAAATTCATAAAGTATACTACAAACAATCACTGCCGTTCATAAAACATAAACTATCCTATTCCCATTTTATGTTCAAATGCTGACCATGAATACTTATAAACTTCCCAGTAATGCACAGTACTACATAAATATATGTTGTTGTTTACAAATGTAGCATATCATGCATGTATTTACCTACCTTGATACACATAAAATAATATAAAATTATTTATATGACACTGACTGTATACTGCCAGTTTGTTTTATTAGGAGGACTATATACACTAATGGATATATATCACTGAAACACTTCTGTATCACGCTGCTCTCTCTCTCTCTCTCTCTCTCTCTCTCTCTCTCTCTCTCTCTCTCTCTCTCTCTATCAACAATATCTCTCTCACAATATATATATAATTTACTCATTTTAACACGGTAATAAAACCTATTAAGAATACAATATTAATTTCCTGCATACCATCAGCGTCCATTAAACTATATTTTAGTTTGTGAGTTTCCTTTTTATCTTTTGTTTCTATTCCTGAGAATGCATGTGAGCATCCCTCGTGTCTTTCGAAAGTCATTACACACATCTCTATGTCCCGCAGGATTTACACGGGTGTGAAGTTTTTTAGACCATTACAGCATTTGGGGTTGGGATACCGGCACCTGTCCTCGCTGTCTTTGTTTCATTTTTTGGAGGTTGGGTTAGCTCTGGTGCCAGTCGGTTCCAGACAACTCCGCCCGAGCGTGAAATCGAACCGTGGACTTTCTGATGGGCTGGCGAGTGCATTAACTACTCAGCACTATTTTCAACAAATCTAAACTTAAATCTTGAAATTAAACTTTAAACTAACTCTCTCTCTCTCTCTCTCTCTCTCTCTCTCTCTGTTTCTCTCTCTGTCTCTCTCTCTCCAAGACGAGTATGATAACACAAGCATGTTTCCCCCCTTTCTTTGACTACTGTACGCACTTTTCCTCCATTTGGTTGCATTACTCTGATTACTGTAAAATAAACTATTATTTAATTACCAGACTTTCACGAGACTGAACACACTGTGGCTAAATTCGATATCATCAGAGAACGAAGCAGCTAACAGACTTTCCAAATCAGGTAGTGTACAACACAACATCAACACCATGTCTCATACAAACAATCACAAAATCAGCACTGTGTCTCATACGGTAAAGCCAAAACTATAATCAAGCATCAGTACAAGAAGCTGTAGACTGACCAGCACAACCCACCAGCTAACGACCAGGTGTTGCATCTCTCACATCAAGATCGAACCACCATCTTCAGAGTACGCACATGACACTGCCGGATGCGAGCACACCTGCATCACCTCGACCTGTCACATGAGAAACAGGCATCCAGACTTTAGAAACAGTCACCCTGCAGCTCTGCCCTCTCTAGAAGCCCGAACCCAGCTCTGGCCATACGGGGCTACTCTGAAAGACGAACTTTGGGCTGCAAAGCATGACCTTCAAAAGTTGCACAGTTTCTCCAGACAATAAGTTTAGATGTCTGAGCCCAGAACCATGGAACGCAGAAGATGTGTTCAACAGCACACAGGAGAATGACGTCAATGAAGTTTGGGTTGTCTTACTAGCACCGCCCTGTAGTAACGCTGTCGAATGTCAGGTAGCAAGTCAAATCCGAACTGCTGTTCCTCATCTTCAGGTGAATCCAGGTCAAACTGAATAAAGTGCAGCTCGAGTCCAAGTTGACCGACTGAAATCTACATCTCTGTTTAACACACTATATCAAGTATGTTCAGTACAAATGTAGATTTTCTAGCAATAAATAAATAATCTTTCATACATTTTTCATCTTCTTTACGAGTGCCATGTAATAAAAGCCGCATATATTTCCTTCTGTTTCACTGGCGATGGTTGGGACATGTGCTCCGAATGACTGACAACTCACTACCAAAAATAGCACTAAGATGGACACTACAGGGGAACAGAAGTAAGGGTAGACCAAAAGAGACATGGAGAAGAACAACAGAGAGGATGTTGAGCAATAGAGTGCTCCTGGGCAAGAGCGGTGTATCACAACTTGTTCTTACATCATAGCAATGAATATCAAAAAGTCAGGAGACTGTATCACAACTTGTTCTTACATCATAGCAATGAATGTCAAAGTCAGGAGACTGTGTATCACAACTTTTTCTTACATCATAGCAATGAATGTCAAAGTCAGGAGACTGTGTATCACAACTTTTTCTTACATCATAGCAATGAATGTCAACAGTTAGGAGACTGTGTATCACAACTTTTTCTTACATCATAGCAATGAATGTCAAAGTCAGGAGACTGTGTATCACAACTTGTTCTTACATCATAGCAATGAATGTCAAAGTTAGGAGACTGTGTATCACAACTTTTTCTTACAATCATAGCGATGAATGTCAAAGTCAGGAGACTGTGTATCACAACTTGTTCTTACATCATAGCAATGAATGTCAAAGTCAGGAGACTGTGTATCACAACTTGTTCTTACATCATAGCAATGAATGTCAAAGTCAGGAGACTGTGTATCACAACTTGTTCTTACATCATAGCAATGAATGTCAAAGTTAGGAGACTGTGTATCACAACTTTTTCTTACAACATAGCAATGAATGTCAGAGTTAGGAGACTGTGTATCACAACTTGTTCTTACATCATAGCGATGAATGTCAAAGTTAGGAGACTGTGTATCACAACTTTTTCTTACATCATAGCGATGAATGTCAAAGTTAGGAGACTGTGTATCACAACTTTTTCTTACATCATAGCGATGAATGTCAAAGTCAGGAGACTGTGTATCACAACTTGTTCTTACATCATAGCGATGAATGTCAAAGTTAGGAGACTGTGTATCACAACTTTTTCTTACATCATAGCGATGAATGTCAAAGTCAGGAGACTGTGTATCACAACTTTTTCTTACAGAGTTTTCTGATCCATTCATTTTTATAACTGTGATACTTCGCTAGTTTAACGGCACGAGCCTAATTAAAACTATTACTGGATAAATTCATATGTAAAATGTAAAATATTAAAATGTTTTGTGGGATGCCGTAGTGTTTTTAATGGGTTTTAACACGTTTTCTTATTACTTCAATTTAGCATCTTTATTCTTTTAACCTCTTTATCGTAATATCTGTCTCTTTTATCGTAAGCGGAAAGAAATTCTTTTCTTTCTCTCTTTATCTCTGTCACTGGTAATGGTGCTTCATGGCCTAAGGATGTAAATCGCTAGCCGTTTTGGTAACTAAAATTCTTTAGTTTCCTATATGACTTACGCCCGTAAATGGGAATACTAAAAATTGCACTTCTCCCTCTAACGAATCGGTAACCCAGGTTCATAATCCCTTTCGGTCTGCTGTCTTGTTAGCTACCCTATAAACTGAATGTTTACTTAACTACATCTAGAGAAAAGTGAAAATCCAACATATATGACTCAACATCATTCTCCACCAAAAATTTAAAGAATACCCATGAACACCTTATCTCATCTATCATCAAATCTAACGGCTAACTCAAAAACAACATTGCAGTTCAAACGCCTGCGCGACATCTTCATCGTCAAAATAAAGACATAAATTGAAAAAAAAGATGAAACAATGTGGCATTAAATACTTCATGACCCATGTAATTGATGAATAATATGAGATTATTCGAATGATCAACACTCTGGTAAAACACCGAGCGCGAGCGACAAGCACGTGGTAAATCAAACATATAGCATTGTCCAACGAAGTCAAATGAAAATCATATAATAAATCATAACATGATAATGAACATGAATGACGATTGAATTATATACCACAACTATCTTAGTCTAATGGAAATGCATTTAGGACAACTAACATTGAACACTGGATAAAGCTGGGGCGACAATCCCCAACCCAGCGCGTCACAGGTGGCGGATGGTGAAAGTCCTCCAGATATAGAGGATCCCTGTGAATAAGGATTTACCCAAATAAGCAGACACGGAGCAACTGGCGGCAGACTCAGAGAGCGAGGTAGGTGGCTCTACTATTCCTATAAGGTGCCTCAGGTGCACAGGGAAGGGAATACCAGGCGGGTAAGAGGCGCCTTAAAACTTCTCGCTCCCGCTGCCTTGCGGGTAGGACAGCGAGTCCAAAGGCTAGCGGAGAGTCCGTACACAAACCGGCAGAAGGTAACGGGAAACCACTGTTGTAGCTTTCAAGAACAATTATGCTTATTCAGAATAGATTTGTCATGAACGACATTAATGGATGTTCCTCTGGAACAGCCTCTTCCGGTAGGGCAGCTCACGAGCCACAGGTGAGGCCAGATCGTCATCAAGCTACTGGTGGTAAAAATAACAAGTTCAAAATAACAACAGGAATGTTAGAACTTTATTCCAGGCTGGAAAATTAGAAAATGTAAAGAGGGAAATGGAAAGAATGAAGATCAACATATTAGGAATGAGTGAATTTAGATGGACAGGTGCAGGGAAGATAAATTCTGATAAATATATATTCAGGGAGTGAGAAACATGATCGAGGAGTAGGAATAATATTTGACGAACAAACAGCAAGGACAATTGTAGGATATCTGAACATCTCGGACAGAGTCCTGCTAACCCAACTGAAAGGACGATCAATAAACATAAATATTATACAAGTGTACGCTTCAACATCTAAAAGTTCTGAAGAAGATGTACAGATATTTTATAATGACATAGAGACAGCACTAAAACACATAAAGTCATATGAAGTTACTATAGTCATGGGAGATTTTAATGCCAAAGTTGGTAAAGGAGAAACTTCAGATATCGTTGGTGACTATGGACTGGGGGAGAGGAATGACAGAGGTTGTAAATTAATTGAATGGGCAAGAATACATAGCATGGTTGTAGGAAACACCTGGTTTAAACAACATCCTCGAAGACTAGCAACGTGGTGCATCCCAGACAAAAAGACTTTTAACCAGATAGACTACATATTAATCAACAAACGATTCTGAAATGCATTACTGACAACAAAAAACTATGCCAGGAGCCGACTGCAATAATGATCATGACCCACTCTGTGGAAAAATTAGAATAAAGCTAAAGAAAACATGCAGAAAAGTGAGAAACATCAAACTGAATACAGAAATCCTTAAAAATGACCAAGAACTGCGAGAACAATACAAAGTTATTATAACAAATAGATACAATGTAATAGCAAAGGTGAATAGTATAGATGAACAATGGGCAATGTTAAGAGATTCTATCCACCAAACTGTTAAGGAGATAATACCACCGAAAAAGAAGCCCCTAAAAATAAATGGATGGCAGATAACATCTTAGGACTGATGGACAAGAGGAGGAGGAGTAAAAATAACCAAGACAAATATAACAAGATAAATAAAGAAATAGGACGCAAATGCAGAGAAGTAAAGGAAGAGTGGTTAAACGAACAGTGCAAACAAATAGAGGACTCTCATAATAAAGACAGCAAAAACATGCACATACGAATTAGTGAACTCACAGGCAGGAAAACAAAATATACCGCAGGATGCCTGAAACCAAAAGAAGGTAAAATTTAATGGGAAAAGAAGACATTGTGGCCAGGTGGACAGAGTACATCGGTGAGCTATATGGAGGAGAAAGACCAGAATTAACGCCAGATACTGAAAACTGTGATGGACCACCAATACTTGAAGATGAAATCATAGATGCCATCCAACACATGAAGAAAGGAAGAGCAACTGGGCCTGATAATATAACAATAGACGAAATAGAGGCACTCTCTAGTGAGAGACAGGAATAAAAATAATAACCAAGTTACTGAATGACATTTACAACAGTGGTTATATGCCCAGTGACTTGCTTAGATCCACGTTTATAGCACTACCAAAGAAACTAGGTGCAAAGGACTGTGATGACCACCGGACTATCAGCCTCTCATGTCACATAAAGTATCTACTTCTGAGAATCATTATGAGAAGAACAAGGGAAAAGATAAAAATGGAAATAACAGATGAACAGTTTGGATTTGTTGAAGGAAAGGGAACACACAATGCCATTTATGCTTTACGAACACTAACAGAAAGAAAAAAAACCTTGTCAAAAAGATAAGAGAGAGACAATGTACTTTCATAGGACATGCAATGAGAAGAAGGGCATTGAAAATATTATAACAACAGGAAAAATAGAAGGAAGAAGATCAAAAGGAAGACCAAGAGAAATGATACTGGACAGTCTGACGGAATGGTGTGAGAGGAGATCACCAACTGACCTAATGGCCTGCATGAAGGATCGTGTACTCTGGAGAAGCATAATAGCCAACGCCAGTCGGCACGGCACCTGACGATGATGATGATGATGATGATGAACAAATATCACGTGAACATTTACAATACACCAAACATTTGACATACAATAAGTTACATATCCTAGCAAAATAGGACTTGAAATTAACAAGGACAAAACAAAAATAATGAAAATTCCTCTCAATCAAAATGGAAAAATACACATAGAAGGGACAGATATTGAAGAAGTCAATCAGTTTGCATACCTTGGCAGCTACATAGACCAGGATGGTGACACTAGAAAAGAAGGTAGGATCAGAATTGCAAAAGCAGCATCAATCTTCAAGAATCTTGAGAACATATGGAATTCAAAAGTTACAAGCACAAAAACTAAGTTAAGACTATTCAATTCAAATGTAACATCCACCCTTGTTTATGCATGCGAAAGCTGGAAAACAACTAAAGAAATAGAAAAGAAATTACTCTTTTGAAAACAAATGCCTAAGGAACATACTCGGCATCAAGTGGAACGAATTCAAGAACAATGCAGAGATAAGACAGATGACTGAACAACAACCACTCTCATGGATGATCAGGAAAAGGAGATGGACATATGTTGGTCACTTGATGAGAAGAAATGATCAGAGAATCCCAAAACAAGCTATCAAGTGGAACACAACAGGCCGAAGAAAAAGAGGCAGACCGCGTGAAACTCTGAAGAGGACATTATTAAGAGAGGCCAAATTAACAGGCACAAAATCCTTTGATGAGGATGAAAGACTCGCCGAAGACATGAAAAATTGGCGAACTATTTTGTGAGCCCTATGTGACGTTTAGCGGCACGGGAAGGATATAAGATAAGAAGTTACATATAGTACTTTACAACGATGCGGCTGTTTGGTTCATAGCAGGACAGCCATTTATTCCACTCCACAAACAATAAGCTTCATGTTACACCTCCAGATATTCCAACGATAACATTGCTCGCCCAAAATAAAACAGCTGTTACCAAGCCAATTCCCCGGACGAACTAACCTAGCTACACATTTTCCTGCACGCCTCAACACTATCACGTGACCCAACATACTCGGGTCTCCCCGACCGAGAAAACGCGAGGTGGGCTGACCTTTTGCCTCTACGAAAACGGCCAATTTTTCACAGAGCCAAAGCCAGCCTCCCTCACACATACCTCATAAGCCACAGTGATAATATTCTGTGTCAGAAGTGCGTAGAAAGAAAAGATGAAGTACACAGCGAGAATAAAGTGCACAGAAAAGAAGGATGAACTGTACGGAAAAAGAAGTGCGCAGAAAGGAAGAATGAAGTGTACAAAAAAGGAAGAATGAAATACACAGTAAGGAAGAATGAAATGCACAGAAAGGAAGAATGAATTGTACAAAAAGGAAGAATGAAATGCACAAAAAAGGATTAAATGCACAGAGAGGAAGAGTGAAGTGTACAAATATTAAGAATGAAATACACAAAAAGGATTAAATGCACAGAAAGGAAGAATGAAGTGTACAAAAAGGAAGAATGAAATACACAAAAAGGATTAAATGCACAGAAAGGAAGAATGAAATGCACAAAAAGAATTAAATGCACAGAAAGGAAGAATGAAATGTGCAGAGAGAATTCTTGATACTGGAAATGCAGAATATTCTCACGTGGTGGGGAGTACCTAGCACAAGAGTCCCTTGGACAAGCTAGGGCGCATTCCACCAAAAAAGTAGCAACAGAAACGGTAACAGTGAAGGCAGCATATCTTGTCCTCTTTGAATGGTGCATTGTGTTTATATGGAGAAATGCTGCAAAACAAAACAAAATATGGTGTATACATCCATCCAAATACATCGAACAAACTGATGAAATGATTTCTAAAACAATACAAGAATGTTTTTCTATTTGGTCTTATGAAAATAATGTTATGCATGCTGAGTTTCCTTTATAAATTAACGAAGTAACAGAGATGTAGTTTTGCAGAGAGACATAACATGCACACCCTGGACGATCAGAAATAACAAATGAAGTGTTCTAAGAGAAATTTAGGAACACACTGAAAACTGGTAGAAGCACAAGGAAAAAGACGATCAAACTTCTTCTGATGTGTCATAAGAGGATAGACGCCAGAGGGCGTAATAGTCACGGATAAACTTTGGGACAGACGACAGACAGATTTTTTAAAGCCACATTTTCATATTCTGTGAGCAGTTTCTTTTTCCTGTTTGAAAATTATAGGCCACGGAAACTCTGACAATAATTTTGAATCACCCTGTAAATACTGGTGTGAAACTGTAAAATGGGTTTAGAGTCGTGTGAAAGATATTGGTCAAAAGTAATATTGCAGGAACATATTTTATTTGTTCAGGTTAATACAATGAACGTCAAAAATTTAACATTATTCAGTGGTAAGCAAAGTGATGTAGAAGATTATTATCTAGAGCTGAACAAACTGATGTGGAGCAGCATTATCCAGTGCTCAGAAAACTGGTGTTATCCATTGCTAAAAAAAAAAAAAAAACTGATATGGAGGATCATACTGTTCCTTTCTTAGATTCTGGGATTCGTCCATTTTTAAAAATTAGTTTGCAGTATTTTGCGAATTCTAAGTTTAAAAAAATATATTATTTTTAATCAGTTTTTCTGATCGTCGAGAACTTACACTTTTTTTTCTTTTTCATTAACTACCCAAGTGTCACGTGGGCTGGTAACATATTCTCTACATAGTGCACGGATAGTTTTTTTTTTAATTTCCGTACTGTAAGGACAATATTTTATTTATAAGGACCTTAATCACATTTGCTTTACATAATCCACACGTTATCCTACTTGTGCGATCCTTACCTGAAGTTATTGTTAAATGTAATCACTTGTCTCAGTGTAATTCCATTTACTCCATTATTTTGATGTCTCCATTAAAAATTGTTGTTTGTCATTTCTTATTGCTGTTGTAATCATCTTGCGTTGCTTTACTTGGTTATATGGGAGTGTGCTCAGAAAATATGATACGGCCGAGTTTTTTCACCTACGTTATTTCATGTTTATAACAAAAGATAGTGTTTATTTATTTTAGAATCGAAGTTAGCACATTTAAAGTTTAACTTTTCAGCATGCTATGTAAACTCAATCCGTGGATGGAAATATTGCTTCTATAACTGTTATTTATATAACTGTTATGTTATTTATATAACTGTTATGTTATTTATATAACTGTTAAACTATTATTTATGTTAAATTTCATTATGTTTCTGCACAAGTAAATCTGCTGGTGCAAACTTATATCTAAAGTGACCAACCGTCCCGTAATTCTATGGAGCACTTATTTGTTCAGAAAATCGTAATACTTCAAAAGGAACGCCTAAATGCCCCTATTTTAAAATGCAAGTCACATTCTATGTCGCATTTTTTAATATTTGATTGCCATATGTTCGGAAATACTCAGAATTTAAAAAGAAAATTATCTTGGTGGAAATGGTACCATTTTGAAGAAACGTCACTCTGTGTAAGTAGGCAGAATTGGTACATTTGTAAGTAAACTTATAAACCTAATCTGCTGATTAAAAAATTTAACTGTAAGAATCCACCTTCCCCCTCCCCCACCCTCCGTGAAAGGAAAAAAACAACGACAAATTATTATCCTCTACTTTTTTCGCATATTTTATCACAGATTTTTTGAAATAACCAAACTAATGTTCACTTCCCGTCTGACACTTTTCCGACTTTTATATAATGAATTAATTATATTATTAATTGAGCTCTGGAAATAACTATCCAGATAACTATCCAGATGTTATATGTTACATGTTAGGTAAAGAAATAACTACCCATATGTTATATGTTACATGATAGGTAAAGAAATGAAACATATTTTCAGAAACTTCAGATAATCAGAATACAATGGCAGTGAAACACTGTCGTATCAAAATAAACGAAGACTGGTAGACTGAACTTAAATAAATAGGAATGCACGAAAAGTTTTAGTAAGTGATCAGAAAAACGCGAATACATACGTTCAGCTTTGCCGCAGCTAAAATAGCGACTGTGTGCACAGAAAATTCATGCTAATACTGCTCTTATACTTTTGGTAGTTGTAAACTTTCCGTAGTCTAGATTTATCCTGTGTGACTACGTCAAACATTACAGAATGTTTTTTTTTCCTTTTAGTTTTAAGCGCTGAATTCTGATTGGAGAAGTTCTTAAGAGAGTAATGAGGGTCATTTGCATGTCCCTTGCGGAACTTTGCATCCCTAACAGCTCTCCTGTAGGCCTCTCGGTTGTAACAAGATGCCCTGCTAGAGTGGTGTGTAGTGAGAGAAAACGCGAGAGAGAGGGAGGGAGAGACGAGTGAGGGGAAACAGACAGACGAGGCAGAAAGAGAAAACCCGGTTTCCGTGAAATCCTGGATGTTACCGAGAAGAAATTCTGAGAATAAAAAGTTGTGAAATTTGTAGCCGGTATTGTGGAAGGGCAAGGAGAGGAGGATGTTCAGAGGTTGGTTGAAAACCTTCCAATCTCTGCACGCTTTTTAAACGTAGAACGTTTAATTTTGAATGACGTGTGCGGGATAAATTTGTTGGCCTAGATGTTTTCTTCTTTTCTTTCTTGTTAAAATTAGTGTATTTTAGATCTCTCTATAACCTTTATTTTGATGTCATCGTGGTCATTTGTGTCTTACAGGCTGGGATGAAACTGATAGTGCTAACGAGAATTATTTTTGTAGAACGACTTCTTTCATGGATCATTCTGATGATTTTAAGTCTCCCATGGCTCTTTCCGCCATTTTTTAAAATCAATTTTTTCTCATATTTCAAGCCTTCCATGTTTGATCCAACTGAAATCGGTCACGGTGACAAGAAACTATGTTGTTGTAAAGTCCAGTCTTTTTATACGTGTCTGGCTTCTGCTTGGACCTCGACTTCTAAGATGACGCATGTCCTGTGAGAATAGTCAAACTCTTTATGACAGTCTTTCGTTAGTTCTTTCTTGACCTCGGTGAGGATCCGAAAAATCTCTCATGAATACCTTAAAAATAGCCCTGTCTGTCGGCTTTGATCTGCCTCGTTGCTTTCTTGCAATTAAAAGTTTACCATATAACATTTTTCTGTGAATAAAAAGTTTACCCATTCTTGTAATATACCCAAATCTTCCGCTACATGTTGTTATTACGGCTGGAAGTTCACCACACTACTTTTGTAGTAACCTCCGAGTTGGTAACTTTTGTAGTAACCTCAGAATTGAATACTTTTGTAGTAATCTCAGAGCTGGTTACTTTTGTACTAACCTCAGTACTGGTTACTTTTGTACTAACCTCAGTACTGGTTACTTTTGTACTAACCTCAGTACTGGTTACTAGTGTACTAACCTCAGTACTGGTTACTTTTGTACTAACCTCAGTACTGGTTACTTTTGTACTAACCTCAGTACTGGTTACTTTTGTACTAACCTCAGTGCTGGTTACTTTTGTACTAACCTCAGTGCTGGTTACTTTTGTACTAACCTCAGTACTGGTTACTTGTGTACTAACCTCAGTACTGGTTACTTTTGTACTAACCTCAGTACTGGTTACTTTTGTACTAACCTCGGTACTGGTTACTTTTGTACTAACCTCAGTACTGGTTACTTTTGTACTAACCTCAGTACTGGTTACTTTTGTACTAACCTCAGTACTGGTTACTTTTGTACTAACCTCAGTACTGGTTACTTTTGTACTAACCTCAGTACTGGTTACTTTTGTACTAACCTCAGTACTGGTTACTTTTGTACTAACCTCAGTACTGGTTACTTTTGTACTAACCTCAGTACTGGTTACTTTTGAACTAACCTCAGTACTGGTTACTTTTTCCTGCCATTTAACGTTCATACTTGTTTATTATGATACTGCTTATTATGGTCATTTATATAAGACATTTATATAAGACTTTTATATAAGACTTTTATATAAGACATTTATATAAGACTTTTATATAAGACTTTTATATAAGACATTTATATAAGACATTTATATAAGACTTTTATATAAGACTTTTATATAAGACTTTTATATAAGACTTTTATATAAGACATTAGATCATCGACAGTATGTGTACTAATATGGTCGTGACCAATAAATAAGACATATGTGATCTGCTGATTCACTGTGTAAATCCCTGCCGTGAAAAGTTTTAATCTGGAGTAAGCAGAGAAGTTGTTTTTTTTTTTTTTGGAGGGGGAGGGGCGTCTCGACGATTTTGTGAGAATTTTGTGTTCTGCGTGGAATTCAGTGGGAAATTTCTGGGGAAAAACTGTAGTTTTAGTGGAGACATGATTAATATGGCAGGTAAAGTGATTGCACATACATCACATATAAAGGTTTCCATGACAAGTCCACACAAGAAAGTTCCCAAAGTGGAAAATTCCTCACACGGAAAATTGCTCATATCAAACAGTGTTCACAATCTTGTACGGACATACGATTTATTATCTGTTTTTGCACTTTTTTTCAGCATTAGAGAAGATTTCTCTGTTATCAATTTCCCACGTCTTGTATTACACACAGCAGAAACCTTAAATGCTCACAATTTATCGTGTCTTGTATCACGCACAACATAAACCTTAAATGCTCACAATTTATCGTGTCTTGTATCACGCACAACATAAACCCGATATGCTCACAATTTATCGTGTCTTGTATCACGCACAACATAAACCCGACACGCTCATAATTAACTATCCACCTATTTTGCATCTTTATCTCTGCTCTGCTGTAAACAACAAAATAGCATTTCTTTTAATCGTAAAAGCAACTTTCCTACATAATCATGAGAGAAAACAAATGAAAAAGCCAGAGTCGAAATTTGTACATTTACTCTGGAAACAGCTTGCATTTTGTTAAATATTCATTCGAAGTATTCTAATTTCTGAAATTTTCATACAACACTTCTTCCGTATTTTTCCACCAAATCGTTGAGTTACTGATGTTCTTGCAGTAGCACTTATCATCAAGCGCATCTCCACGGATTCAAATGATATTTCCTTATTTAGGACTTGTACTTGGTAGCTTTAAAATGTGCACAGATTTTGGTTGAACGTCGCATAGAAGAAGACGGAATAGATGAAAATGGATCAGTTCCCGCGCCGCTATCCAAGAAAAGTTCCCCACTGTTCTGAGGTTGCTCAGAATAGAAAGCAGGTTTACGTAAATAACCCGAACTCGCGGCCTGTCTTCTAGAAATTTCTAATTGTTTCCTCAGCCTTCTGCCTGAAAATATCCACAGCTCTGTATTTGCTGAGTTAGAAGAAATACATATATATTCATACTTTCTGTATAACAAATGTATATAATTTATTCATCTTTCAGATAAAAGTATATATTTTCTGTATCTATGCAACAGCAGTATATAGTTTCTGTATCTATATGACTACGTATATAGCATTTGCCTTATCTGTCACTTCTTCTTCTTCTAGATACCTACTCGGCACCGCAAACTGTTGTTGCTTTTTGCAGCCAACGAAGTAAAGTTGTTGGGATGCAAGCATCGTATCGGTTTGGGAGTGGGATTACAGAGGTTTGTTTGCGGGACCAGAGTCGACTCAAGAAGAGAACTCTTTCAATAGTCCATCATAATGGTAGCCACGATGAGACCTACCTCGTTAGCTAAGATGACCCCGTTACTAGCAACAAAAACGGAAAGATAGGACAGAGTTTTGATCAGCTCTGATTTGTCGGTGATACACAAGGACTACAGAATATAAGTTCTACATCTCTGTGACTACAGAATATAAGTTCTACATCTCTGTGACTATAAAATATCGTTTCTACATATCTATGACTAAAGAATATAATTTCTACATCACTATGACTACGTAATATAATTTCTACATCTCAATGACTACAGAATATAGTCTCTACATCTCAGTGACTACAGAATATAGTCTCTACATCTCAGTGACTACAGAATATAGTCTCTACATCTCAGTGACTACAGAATATAGTCTCTACATCTCAGTGACTACAGAATATAGTCTCTACATCTCTATGGCTACAGTATATATTTTTTGCATCTTTTTTTTTCTTTGCACCTCTATGTTTATAAATTGTCAAAGGAATATTGTTTTAGTAAGAAGGAATACACAAAGAACTAAAAAAAAAAAAAGATACGCAAACTAGGAAAGAAAGAAAGGAAAGGAAAATGATGGAAAATAAAAGAAAGATTCATTATTTTGTTTTTTTTTTCTTGTTCTATCTCCCTTGGAACTGCGAGAAGATGTTCTTTTGCAGCCGATGCAGTGATGATGTTCAGACACATCCAAGTAGAGTGTGTCGCAGCGGCTATTTGTTCAGTTAATGGGCGGATCTAAAAAGCTGACGGGGTGTGCAATTTTTTTTTTAACAGGCTCCATCACTATGGCTATTCTGACGGTCCCCGTGTCTAAGCTATGACAGCAATGTTACCTGGAGGTACCAACGAAGAAATTGGACAGCGTTGTGATCGGGTATGGTTCTCCATTTCTGGGGGGGGGGGGCATACTAGGTATGCGTCGCTGACCGACAAATTGGACAGCCAGCCCAGCCAGCCAGTCCAGCTAGCCAACCCAGCAAGCCAGTCAGCCAGCCAGCACATGAGAGAGCCATGCAGTAAAACGATGCTCGGCAAAACCCGAAACAGCTAACATTTTCCTTCTTCAAAACCGTTAATATCCAGCTTACAGGCGCATTTTAAACGTTAGAGGTAAGAAATTTTAAGGTCGATCTATATCTACACTATAGTAGTAGTACACAACTTAACTTGTTATGGAAATTCGCAACGAAACCAACCGAGCATCAGGGATGACAACTCCGAAGAGCTCAAAGAATTTCGTCGGCCCTAATCATATGACAGAGATTGGATTCTGGAAGGTAAGAATGATGGCAGCACCAACAAAAACTACTCAGGTGATCAGAGAAATGGAGAGATACCACCTAGACGTACCGAACATCCGTGAAATGCCAGGGCCAGAAGCAGGGAAAAGGATGAGGAAAACCTTAAATTAATAATACATTCAGACAGAGACTTCTTCTTCTTCGTTCGCTTCTAACCACCAAGACCGCCCCGTAATCCTACTGTATTTACTCTTGTGGTCCTCGATAGGTCCCATGGTCCCCCCTCCGGGTGAGAGGTGGTTGCCCATCCAGTCCAGCATTGGACTTTCTCACCGGAAAACCTCCTATTAAAATAGTATTATTACTGGATGCCTGGATAGTGACGTGCAAACACTGCACCAACTAAAATAGTATTATTACTGGATGCCTGGATAGTGACGTGCAAACACTGCACCAACTAAAATAGTATTATTACTGGATGCCTGGATAGTGACGTGCAAACACTGCACCAACTAAAATAGTATTATTACTGGATGCCTGGATAGTGACGTGCAAACACTGCACCAACTAAAATAGTATTATTACTGGATGCCTGAGTAGTGACGTGCCAACACGACACCAACTAAAGGCGTATCCTATCTTCTTTAACTGAAGAGGGAACATGTAGCTTTATGTGTGAAGAAGAAGAATCCTTGCTCTACAGCTGGGGCTCAGCTTGAAGCTACTGTTGTCTCAAAGGATCCAGAGGATCAACTAATTGTTAGTTAGTTAACTCTCTCAATAACAAGTTTAACAGATTGACCTAAGTGTCTTTAATTTGTGTTCTGCAATATACTCAGAGAACATTTACACTCAGGGACTCTCCTTCTTCCCACTGGACATAACAGTACAACTAGACTTCATTTTGCAAGCTTACAACACACAACAGTAACGCAAGTCCTTAGGAACAGCCAAGAGTGTAGTTCAAATCTCATAGACATGAAACTTATTGATGCGGAAGATGAGGATGATGGAAATGACAACGATGAAAAACTGCCATACGGCTGTGACAAAATATGTAACGTGAAAACTTCCCGGGCACGCAGTCCATACCATAAGGAGGAACATTCTACTACAAGGAAGTTACAAAGAAATTACTGCTTACAAATTCTGGAATGTGTAACATCTCCAGAACAACAATTCATTTTCCAGGAATAGGAAAACCGCAACAGTACACTCTGGTCCTAACAAGGACGCTACTACATAATTCCTACATAATAATACGGAAAAGTTTGCCCTAAAAAGGACAACAAAAGCGTAACTACACCTGAACTATGACATGACTGATCTAACTTTGAAACTGCTACTGACAGCTACAAAAACTCTCTCAAGAATAATCCTTGACAAAAATCAGCTGGTTAAAACTTCATCTGAACTTTACTCACCCTTCCTAAAAATCGACCCTAAAAGGTAATATCCCGAGAATTCTTTATTTCTATGAGCTAAAGCTACCTTACCCAAACATCCTGTGAAGCTACCAGTCTTACTATTTGTCTGCTGTTTAAACAAACAGACAGCCTACTACCAATCCCCCGTGAAACATTACATATCAGTCGAGACTCCCTGCTGGTGCTAAACTTTCTTCTCACGTGCAACGTGAGCTGAGTAAAAAAAAAAAAAAACAATATTTAACCAAGGGACTGAACAAACGTCCCTTATATTTACGATTAATTACTTCCCTTGTATTACAAAAATCGATCATTAATGATCTCAGCCTATTCTGTTACACTTAACATCAAGTAAACCCAAAAGCAAAGATGGGCCGAACACTTCCAAGAAATACCAGTACTTAGTCGACAACACCCAAAAGAACTAATAAACCTTGAAACCAACTTACCAGTCCCACAACTAAATGCCAGCCTAGATGAAATTACATTGAATGAAATTGAAACAGCAGTGAATCTAATGTTTAACAACAAAGCTACAGGTGAAGATGAAGTAACAGCAGAAATTTTTAAAGCTATTAAAAGTGACACCATGAGCCAAATACAGAGAATATTTAATAAAGTTTGGAAAGAAGAAAAGGTCCTTTCTAAATGGAAAAAAAGGAATCATTGTTAAAATACCAAGGTAACCTTAGCGACTGCAGTACTTGGAGAGGAGCAAGCTTAACATCATTAGTTGTGTCAAACATATTTTGAGAAGTTATTCTGAATAGACTTAAAGATATAGTGGATACTACAATGAGAGAAGAACAAGCAGGACTTCGAAAACGGAGAAACTGGCTCTACCAAATCTTTACTCTAAGAATAATAATTGAAGAACATATTGAAAAACAAAAACCATTAATACTGAACTTTATAGACTTTAAAAAGGCATTTGATAGCATACACAGAGAATCATCATGGAGGATTTTAAGACTATATGGAATACTAATGGAGAATACTGGAGAAGAGAGGGAGATATAAAAAAATCTTGTGAAAAAAAAAATAAGAGAGAGACAATGTACTTTAACAGGACATGCAATGAGAAGAGGGGACATTGAAAATATTATAACAACAGAAGAAGTAGAGGGAAGAAGAGCCAGAGGAAGACCAAGAGAAATGATACAGGAAAGTCTGATGAGATGGTGTGAGAGGAGATCACCAACTGATTTAATGGCCTGCATGAAGCATAATAGCCAACACCAGTCGGAACGGCACATGATGATGATGATGATGATGAACCATCTAAAATTGTCAACATCATTAAGGATCTCTACAACGAATATGTTTGTGCAGTCAACACAGAAGAAGAAATGAGCGAATAGTTCCAGATTAAAACAGGCGTGAAAAAAGCACGTATATAATCTCCCTTGATTTTTGGAATTGCTAGACTTCATGAAAAAATGTTGCACAGGTTAAACGGGCGTTGATTGAGTACATGGGACCCAACAAGGAAATCTTGATTTTGCAGATGATATAACTCTTATCAGTGACAATGTGAATTCCATGCAAGAAAAACAGATACCCTGTCTTCAATGGCTAGCAAAATGGGACTTGAAATTAAGAAGGAAAAAACAAAATAATGAAACTTCTCATTAATCAGTAAGGAAAATTATACATAGACGGAACAGCTATTGAAGAAGTACACCAATCTGCATACCTTGGCAGCTACATAGACCAGGATGGTGACACAGAAATGAATTAGAATTAGAATTTCAAAAGCAGCATTGACCTTCAAGAATCTTGAGAACATATGACACTCAAAAGTTATAAGCACAAAACCAAGTTACGATTATTCATTTCAAATGTATTATCCACCTTCATTTACGCATGTGAAAGCTGGAAAACAACTAAAGAAATAAGCAAAAAATAGACTCTTTTTGAAAACAAATCCTTCAGGAAAATACTCGGTATAAAGTGGAATGAATTCAAGAACAACGCAGAGATAAGACAGATGAGTGAACAACAAACAATCTGTCTCATATGTGATCAGAGAAAGGAGATGGACATATAAAGGTCACATGATGAGAAGAAACAGAATCTCAAAACAAGCTATCAAGTGGAACACAACATGCCGAAGAAAAAGAGATAGACCACCTGAAACTCTAAAGAGGACATTGTTAACAGAGGCCAAATTAGTATTCATAAAATACCTTGATGAGGCTGAAAAACTCGCTGAAAACAGAAAAACTTGGCGAACTACCATGCGAGTCCTATGTGACGTTTAACGGCATAGGAACGATGTAAGATGATGTAGAAAGCTCATCGTTTTTCCTCTGACGTTTCTTTCTTCTTTTTCTTCTGCGTTCGAGGTTTTTGGTCACTTCAGATATTGACCCCTGTCGACATGGCAAAGCCCGCAGTCTTCTCCAGATCCTAACAGGAGCCCCAAAGCTTTTGCCCCAAGCTTGTGTCCTCTGGCCAAGTCTCACGCCTCAGGTCTGCATGGTTTGGACATTCTTTAACTTCTTGCCTTTGACCAATTTTCGGGGTTCCAGATTTATCCGCAATTACCAGAGGGACGACACAGGATGTCCTCTTCAGCCAATGCGTTATCATCATTGTCTCGACGTATAAGCAGATTTTGTTTTCCAATTTTTCCCCAGCACAACTTGCGCAGCATCCATATTTACAGCTAGGTCGATCAAATATCGACAGCAAAGGGAGCAGAATCCATTACCTGCAGTTTGAGAAACTTTGTTACTACTGATCTAGTTATTACAGCCCCTCTCTGATTCCCTGCCTCGCAGCATTTGCATGTCGTAGGAGTATGAAGTGTTCGAGTCTGCACACTAGGCAGCTACAGTATTTGAGGCTGGGGTGCTAGCACCTGTCCGCGCTGCCTTTGTTTTCCTAAAGAAGCCCCAGGTACCCATTTTTCCATCCTGCATAAACCCCGGGGCCCGTCGGACGGAAAAATTTTCGCCCGAATGCGAAATCGAACCGGGAACCCTCTGATTGACAAACGAATGTACTAACCACTACACCAACGCGGTACCCCTCTCTGATTGCCCGTGTGTAAATATCGACTCGACCAGAAAGGTCGCTGCGGCACGACAGGGAAGGTTGTGCATGTATTATTTCATATGGAGCGATCAGATCATATTTTGTTTCCAGTTTTAAAAGAAAACCATTTATTGACCATCCTGTGTACTTCCACGGCAAGTGTCTGAGACATTCAGAATGAAGTGGTCCTTTCAAGATCAGAGATATGCCTAGAGCGAGGCAGGTGGAACATATTCTACAGTGAGCGTTAATGGACGCCATTTTTACGGCTAAATTAGAGAGAGAGAGAGAGAGAGAGAGAGAGAGAGAGAGAGAGAGAGAGAGAGAGAGTCTACTTTCACGCATAGATTTTCTTTTTTTCACTTACATTTTTTTTTTTTTTTTGTCAAGGAGCTATAATTTTTTTTATTATTTGTAATAAACAGCTCTAATCAAGGTACTAAACACCGCCATCAATCTGAAGCAGAAAACAGACTCTCCAAATCCTAGATAATGTTGCCGGTGAGCAGCGAGAACAAACCCGACTTATTCAGAACGGTATAAGAAACTTCAGGGCTGAGACATGGACAAGTTTTGTCGGACTCGTTGTTTATGACAAATATTCATAGAATCACTAAGTAGACAGTCCCGGATCAGTTTAAATGAACTTCCGTTTATAGAGAAATATGCCACATATTCTGCAAGGTCAGAAAAAAATGTCATGGATATACTGCATACCAGCTGACTGTAACAATAAATGAAGGATAATGTAAACAACACCAGCTGACTGTAACAAGAAATGAAGGGCAATGCAGAAAACACCAGCTGTCTGTAACAAGAAATTAAGGGTAATGCAGACAACACCAGCTGTCTGTAACAAGAAATTAAGGGCAATGCAGACAACACCAGCTGTCTGTAACAAGAAATTAAGGGTAATGCAGACAACACCAGCTGACTGTAACAAGAAATTAAGGGTAATGTAGACAACACCAGCTGACTGTAACAAGAAATGAAGGATAATGCAGACAACACCAGCTGTCTGTAACAAGAAATGAAGGATAATGCAGACAACACCAGCTGTCTGTAACAAGAAATGAAGGATAATGCAGACAACACCAGCTGTCTGTAACAAGAAATGAAGGATAATGTAAACAACACCAGCTGACTGTAACAAGAAATGAAGGATAATGCAGACAACACCAGCTGACTGTAACAAGAAATGAAGGATAATGCAGACAACACCAGGTGTTCGTAACAAGAAATGAAGGATAATGCAGACAACACCAGGTGTTCGTAACAAGAAATGAAGGATAATGCAGACACCATCAGATGTCCGAATTTGCCAGACTTTGGTCTTGTACACATGAAAGTGGACTTCTGACAAAATTAATTAACAAAACTTCTTAAAGAATGGAGGAACCTAAACTTTTATAAACATTACATGAAACAACTTTTCTAGTTCTTCACAGTGTTGCTATTACAATTAATCAAAAAAAGTTAATCTGAGTCAAAATGTGACAATTAGTCAAAAAAAGTTAATCTGAGTCAAAATGTGACTGTTTGAAATAAAAGTTGGAGCAGCTTAATTAACGAACATACAGCGTAACGTTTCGGTTTACACCTTCACACAAAAACAGGAAAAGAAGGAACCATACATTCACATGAATGATATTTAACAAATAAGAATGAAAACAAAACAATAATAATAATAGAAGCAATTTTGCTGCAGTGGCTTTGTATATATTTATTTATTTATTTAGTTTTATATATACTTATACACCCCCCGTGTGGTACCCGGGATCTGCAAAGAATAGGACCACTGTACCCTACCACGCATGATCGTAAAAGGCGACTAAGGAGGGTTCAGCATAGGGCCAGCAACCCTATCTGATAAAAAAAACTATCAGACTGCTACAGAAACTGAAGCAAGGGAAAAAATAAATGCAGGTGGAAGGAGAAATGCGTATAAGGAAACTGAGCCCATGAAGGTTGTGGATGAAAGCCAGCCACTGGAAGTCCCCAGCCCGACTGCAGACCTCCTGGAACCTAAACACAAGATGCAAATAGGCAGCTGGAATGTAAGAACACTAAACCAGACTGGAAAACTAGCACAAACCATCAAGGAAATGCACAGATACAAACTAGACATACTAGGAATACAAGAAGCAAGATGGACAGGACAAGGCAGAAGGAAATTAACAACACAGCACACAGAAGATACAATAATATGGTCAGGTAAAGAAGATCTTCATGAAGGAGGAGTAGCATTGATTATAACAAAAGAAGCATCAAGAGCATTGCTGAAATGGACCCCAATAAATGAGAGATTATTATATGCACGTTTCAACTCAAGATTCACGAAGCTGTCTATTATAGTTTGTTATGCACCAACAGAAGCAGCTGAAGAGGAATTAAAAGAAGATTTTTACAACAGCCTCCAAGCAACAGTAGAAACAATACCCAAGCATGATATGCTACTCATCTTGGGCGACTTCAATGCAAAAGTAGGTGAAGGAAATGAAGATAGAAGAAGAATCATGGGAAGAGAAGGAATCGGAGAAATAAATGAAAATGGAGAAAGACTGTGCAGTTTCTGTGAAGAAAACAAGATGACCATTGGAGGGACAATTTTCCAACACAAAAACATCCATAAGGTGACTTGGAGGTCACCAGATAAAACCACAGAAAACCAAATCGATCGCATACTAATAAATAACAAGTGGAAACGGTCACTACAAGATGTGCGAGCAAGGAAAGGAGCAGATGTAGGGAGTGATCACAACCTTCTGGTAGCAAAAATAAAACTAAAATTAAGGAAAGCCAAAATCGGAGAACACAGAAAGATACATTTTGATACAAGAAAACTGATAGACCAGCAAACAAGAAATGAATTCTCAATAGTACTTAAGGACCGCTTCAGTGTCCTACAAGACGAATCAGAAATGTCCATATTAGAGTTCAATAAAACACTACAGGAAACAGCAAAAGAGGTGCTGGGATATCGAAAAAGGAGAAAAGAGGAATGGATAAGCGAGACCACATGGGAAAAGATAGAGCAACGAAAAGAAATCAAGAAAAAATTACTGAACACCAAATCACAACGGTTTAAAGAACGAGTTTTAAGTAATTATGCACAAAAAGACAAAGAAGTGAAGGAATCATGCCGTCAAGATAAACGTCAATATTATGACAACTTAGCAGAAACAGCAGAGAAAGCAGCATATACAAATGACATGAAAACCATATATAAAATCACAAAGCAGATGACAGGTAACTTCAACACAAGATGTGAAAGTGCAGTAAGAACACAAAATGGACAACTGGTCAGTGGAGAAAGAGAAAAAATTGAAAGATGGAGGGAACATTTTAACACCCTACTAAACAGAACACAAGCAGCACAAACAATAGACATACCTGAAGCAAAAACGGAGCTAAACATCAATACAGGACCAATAACAATAAATGAAGTAAAGGAGGCGATAAAGAAGCTAAACTCAGACAGGGCACCAGGTGAAGATGAAGTGACTGCTGAGATGTTGAAAGCAGAAGAAACAGAAACACCAAAACAACTTTGCCGGATATTACAACAAATTTGGGATCTAGAAAAAGCCCCAGAGGAGTGGAAAACTGGGCTTATAGTAAAACTACCAAAGAAGGGTGACCTCAGAGATTGCGGGAACTGGAGAGGCATTACCCTACTGCCACTCGCCAGCAAAGTATTTTGCAGAATAATCATCAACAGAATTGTACTAACACTTGAGGAAAAACTTCGGAAAGAGCAGGCAGGATTTAGGAAAGGAAGAGCATGCATAGACCACATATTTGTACTTAGACAAATATTAGAACATGCAAATGAGTGGCATAGCACAACATATGCATTATTCATAGATTTTGAGAAAGCCTTTGACAGTGTCAACAGAGATGCACTGTGGAAAATCCAAGATGGCATGGCCTCCCCCATAAAATAGTTAATGTAATCAAAGCCCTATACGAGGGTTTTCAGTGCAAAGTTATCTGTGGAGAACATACCTCAAGCAGCTTTAGGGTACAAACAGGAGTGAAACAGGGATGTGTACTATCACCAACTTTATTTATCTTGGCAGTAGACTGGTTAATGAAGGAGGCAACATCAGACAAACGCAGAGGATTACAATGGACCCTTGACACAGTGGTGGAGGACCTTGACTTTGCGGACGACATTTGTCTATTATCAAGCAGTCACAAAGATATGCAAGAGAAAATAAACAAGCTAACTCAGAATGCAAATAACATAGGACTAAAGATCAACGTAGGAAAGACAAAGTTAATGAAACAAAATGTGAACAACAGAAATGTACTCAGAGTAGATAACAAGTTAGTGGAGGAGGTCAACGAATTTGTATACCTTGGCAGCAGAGTAGTAGAAAGTGGAGACAGCACAGAGGACATCAACAGCAGACTTACTAGAGCAAACCAGGCTTTTGCAATGCTGCAGACTATATGGAAATAAAAAAAAACTAAGCATAAATATTAAAATCATGATATTTAAGAGTAATGTTCTAAGTGTACTACTCTATGGAAGTGAATGCTGGAAAATCACCAAAACCATAGAAAACAAGTTAAATTCTTTCCAGACTAAATGTTTACGAAGAATTAGAAAAATATTTTGGCCAAACACCATAAGAAAGAACATCTTATTGGCAGAAATGCAGATGAAACCACTGACAACAATTATTGAGGAAAGACGCTGGCGATGGTTGGGACATGTGCTCCGAATGACTGACAACTCACTACCAAAAATAGCACTAAGATGGACACCACAGGGGAACAGAAGTAAGGGTAGACCAAAAGAGACATGGAGAAGAACAACAGAAAGGATGTTGAGCAATAGAGGGCTCACCTGGGCAAGAGCAGAAAAAAGGCGAAGGACAGGCATTTGTGGAAAACCCTTGCGGAAGCCCCATGTGCCCTGGGCACTTAAGGTTTAGAGAGAGAGAGAGATACTTATACACAAAAACTATTCGTGTGTTCTTAACCAGAGACAGCTCTTCTTTTACACCTCATAAATGTCTGTATGGTTCACTAACTTGCATTGTGGTACTGACTAAATATTTTGAAACTGCTCACTCTTACATGGTAGGCAAATAGATATAATTCAAGATTGCGATGCCATGATATTTCCATGTTACTTCACTTGAATATTAAACGTTTTTTATAGGCATCAGTGCAAATTCTCTCTCTCTCTCTCTCACACACACACACACACTCACTCTCCCCCCCCCCTTTTCTTCTTGCTCGAAACCTGCTGCATTTTGCTGTTCAGTTCTTACACTATCAGTATTTTGTTTAGTTCTTACACTCTATCAGTATATTGTTTAGCTCTTACACTCTATCAGTATATTGTTTAGTTCTTACACTCATCAGTATATTGTTTAGTTCTTACACTCATCAGTATATTGTTTAGTTCTTACACTCTATCAGTATACTGTTTAGTTCTTACATTCTACCAGTATATTGTTTAGTTCTTACACTATATTGTTTAGTTATTACACTCTATCAGTATATGGTTTAGTTATTACACTCTATCAGTATATTGTTTAGTTCTTACACTATATTGTTTAGTTCTTACACTATATTGTTTAGTTCTTACACTCTATCAGTATACTGTTTAGTTCTTACACTCTACCAGTATATTGTTTACTTCTTACACTATATTGTTTAGTTCTTACACTGTATCAGTATATTGTTTAGTTCTTACACTCTATCAGTATATTGTTTAGTTCTTACACTCTATCAGTATATTGTTTAGTTCTTACACTCTACCAGTTTATTGTTTAGTTATTACACTATGTTGTTTAGTTCTTACACTCTATCAGTATATTGTTTAGTTCTTACACTGTATCAGTATATTGTTTAGTTCTTACACTCTATCAGTATATTGTTTAGTTCTTACACTCTATCAGTATATGGTCTAGTTCTTACACTCTATCAGTAAATTGTAACCTGGAATTATGGAGCAGGACCTTGTAATAGTATACAGATTGTTAGAATGTAAGACAGATAACACATCTGAGAATTGGAAAATTAGTATAAAATGAGTTATCTTCTAAAAGTAACCAGCTGTTTGTGAGCAGAGTCCATTCGCTTTGTCTCAGTTAGCACGTGGGCCACGGTTAAGGTATGACAGGAAAAAAGTCAGGTGGAAGAGAAGTCATGTAACTGAGGGACAGTTGTGCTTTGTGTATCGTCTGGGATAGACGTAGATTAGTCTGTTAGAAATGTAGTTGTTTAGTGAGATAGATGTAGAATAGAGTGTATTAGGATATTCTGATGGCGACAGTAGTCTGCCGGGAACATAAGCCGTGGAAATGGAAATTACGTCTAGTCTTGTGTCCATGGATTTTGTTGATGCTTTTGTCGTTTTCGTCATATCGCTCATTGACTCATTGTCACCCCGTGCATCATTAAAGTCATTTCAGCTGTAAAGTTGCTGCTTCTGTATTACTATTTCCACTGAGAGAGAATGAACCTGGGAGCAAGTAAGTCTGTGAAGTGAATAACACAACAGACGCAAAACAACGTAGAACAGTCGTAGATTAAATGAGATAAAATCTTCACAGTAATTGATGAAGTCAGCATTTGTCGTGTTAAACAGAAAGAACACTACTGCAGTGGACAATAGTGGAAATTTACAGAGAGATTAATAACTATACGCAGCAAGTTTACATCTATACATAAGCAACAAGTTTACATCTATACATAAGCAGACGAGTAGAAGAGAGGGTCCTGCTTTAAGCTCAGGCGCTGTGATCTTCCGTCCAGAGATACAATCAGACCATGTCCAGGCTGATCAGGAGTGGAGTGGTGGTCGAGGCTCTGCTGGGCTGATCAGGAGTGGAGTGATGGTCGGGGGTCTGCTGGGCTAGTCAGGAGTGGAGTGATGGTCGGGGGTCTGCTGGGCTAGTCAGGAGTGGAGTGATGGTCGGGGGTCTGCTGGGCTGATCAGGAGTGGAGTGATGGTCGGGGCTCTGCTGGGCTGATCAGGAGTGGAGTGATGGTCGGGGGTCTGCTGGGCTGATCAGGAGTGGAGTGATGGTCGGGGCTCTGGTTGGCTGATCAGGAGTGGAGTGATGGTCGGGGCTCTGCTGGGCTGGTCAGGAGTGCAGTGATGGTCTGGGCTCTGGTTGGCTGATCAGGAGTGGAGTGATGGTCGGGGCTCTGGTTGGCTGATCAGGAGTGGAGTGATGGTCGGGGCTCTGCTGGGCTAGTCAGGAGTGGAGTGATGGTCGGGGCTCTGGTTGGCTGATCAGGAGTGGAGTGATGGTCGGGGCTCTGGTTGGCTGATCAGGAGTGGAGTGATGGTCGGGGCTCTGCTGGGCTGGTCAGGAGTGGAGTGGTGGTCGGGGCTCTGCTGGGCTGATCAGGAGTGGAGTGATGGTCGGGGCTCTGCTGGGCTGATCAGGAGTGGAGTGATGGTCGGGGCTCTGCTGGGCTGGTCAGGAGTGCAGTGATGGTCTGGGCTCTGCTTAGCTGATCAGGAGTGGAGTGATGGTCGGGGCTCTGCTTGGCTGATCAGGAGTGGAGTGATGGTCGGGGCTCTGCTTAGCTGATCAGGAGTGGAGTGATGATTTGGGCTCTGGTTGGCTGGTCAGGAGTGGAGTGATGGTCGGGGCTCTGCTGGGCTGATCAGGAGTGGAGTGATGGTCGGGGCTCTGCTTAGCTGATCAGGAGTGGAGTGATGATTTGGGCTCTGGTTGGCTGGTCAGGAGTGGAGTGATGGTCGGGGGTCTGCTGGGCTAGTCAGGAGTGGAGTGATGGTCCGGGGTCTGCTGGGCTGATCAGGAGTGGAGTGATGGTCGGGGCTCTGCTGGGCTGGTCAGGAGTGGAGTGATGGTCGGGGCTCTGCTGGGCTGATCAGGAGTGGAGTGATGGTCGGGGCTCTGCTGGGCTGATCAGGAGTGGAGTGATGGTCGGGGCTCTGCTGGGCTGGTCAGGAGTGGAGTGATGGTCGGGGCTCTGCTGGGCTGGTCAGGAGTGGAGTGATGGTCGGGGGTCTGCTGGCTGGTCAGGAGTGGAGTGATGGTCGGGGCTCTGCTGGGCTGGTCAGGAGTGGAGTGATGGTCGGGGCTCTGCTGGGCTGGTCAGGAGTGGAGTGATGGTCGGGGCTCTGCTGGGCTGGTCAGGAGTGGAGTGATGGTCGGGGCTCTGCTGGGCTGGTCAGGAGTGGAGTGATGGTCGGGGGTCTGCTGGGCTGATCAGGAGTGGAGTGATGGTCGGGGGTCTGCTGGGCTAGTCAGGAGTGGAGTGATGGTCGGGGGTCTGCTGGGCTGGTCAGGAGTGGAGTGGTGGTCGGGGCTCTGCTGGGCTGATCAGGAGTGGAGTGATGGTCGGGGCTCTGCTGGGCTGATCAGGAGTCGAGTGATGGTCGGGGCTCTGCTGGGCTGATCAGGAGTGGAGTGATGGTCGGGGCTCTGCTGGGCTGATCAGGAGTGGAGTGACGGTCGGGGCTCTGCTGGGCTGATCAGGAGTGCAGTGATGGTCGGGGCTCTGCTGGCTGGTCAGGAGTGGAGTGATGGTCGGGGCTCTGCTGGGCTGGTCAGGAGTGGAGTGATGGTCGGGGCTCTGCTGGGCTGGTCAGGAGTGGAGTGATGGTCGGGGCTCTGCTGGGCTGGTCAGGAGTGGAGTGATGGTCGGGGCTCTGCTGGGCTGGTCAGGAGTGGAGTGATGGTCGGGGGTCTGCTGGGCTGATCAGGAGTGGAGTGATGGTCGGGGGTCTGCTGGGCTAGTCAGGAGTGGAGTGATGGTCGGGGGTCTGCTGGGCTGGTCAGGAGTGGAGTGGTGGTCGGGGCTCTGCTGGGCTGATCAGGAGTGGAGTGATGGTCGGGGCTCTGCTGGGCTGATCAGGAGTCGAGTGATGGTCGGGGCTCTGCTGGGCTGATCAGGAGTGGAGTGATGGTCGGGGCTCTGCTGGGCTGATCAGGAGTGGAGTGACGGTCGGGGCTCTGCTGGGCTGATCAGGAGTGCAGTGATGGTCGGGGCTCTGCTTAGCTGATCAGGAGTGGAGTGATGATTTGGGCTCTGGTTGGCTGGTCAGGACTGCATTGATGGTTGGGGCTCTGGTTGGCTGGTCAGGACTGCATTGATGGTTTGGGCTCTGGTTGGCTGGTCAGGACTGCATTGATGGTTTGGGCTCTGCTTGGCTGGTCAGGACTGCAGTGATGGTTGTGGCTCTGCTGGCATGGTCAAGAATGCAGTGATGGTTAGGGCTCTGCTGGGCTGGTCAAGAATGTAGTGACGGTTGGCTGGACTGATCAAGAGTGCAGTGATTATAAAACGCATGAACAAGTTTTCCTTTCTCTGTAGTCACATTCCCTCCCTACTAAGTTCTCATCTACTCTTTCCTCAACTGCAACTGATATTTCGGGACCTTCACTGTACCATATTACAAACCCTCGGCTCCAACCACATTCATCTATTCCAACGATTCTTTTCTCGGCTCAACAACTTTTGCATCCTGCCTGCCTGCCTGCCAGTCTGTCTGTCTGTCTGTCTTGTCTGTTTGTCTGTCCCCCATCATACCTCGTAAGTCTTCATTTAAACATTCACAATACTTCACCACGCGCACTGTCGGGCGCGTCTTCTTGGGAGTCACAACTAACAGCTCGCTTTTTTTTCTATTGTTTTTATTTTTCATTCTTATTTGTTGTATATCATTTATGTCTTCTCTTGTTTTCTTATTCCTTTGTCCTGTATGTTTCTGTAGGATTAAAGGCGTGTAAATTGAAACGTTACAAATGTATGCTCATTAATTAATAAAGTCATTGCTTACACCCCCCCCCCAAGTGGTCTTAACATCTTGTTACCTCAGCTTTACTGCAGTGGCTTTGTATATATTTATATATTAGTCTTGTATATATTTATATATTAGTCTTGTATATATTTATATATTAGTCTTGTATATTTATATATTAGTCTTGTATATATTTATATATTAGTCTTGTATATATTTATATATTAGTCTTGTATATATTTATATATTAGTCTTGTATATATTTATATATTAGTCTTGTATATATTTATATATTAGTCTTGTATATATTTATATATTAGTCTTGTATATATTTTATTAGTCTTGTATATATTTATATATTAGTCTTGTATATATTTATATTAGTCTTGTATATATTTTATTAGTCTTGTATATATTTATATATTAGTCTTGTATATATTTATAATTAGTCTTGTATATATTTATATATTAGTCTTGTATATATTTATATATTAGTCTTGTATATATTTATATATTAGTCTTGTGTATATTTATATATTAGTCTTGTATATACTTATATATTAGTCTTGTATATATTTATATATTAATCTTGTATATACTTATATCCATAAACTCGACAGGCTTTGAATTCTGGAGTTCACCTCAAAATATCTGTTCCAGTCAGGGAATCTGAAGAAGCCGGGACACTAACTGAAATCATGTGAAAAGTTGCAGGCCATGGACAACTAAATAAATAAACACACACTTTTTGGTGTAAACAAATACATAGTTATACACGAGGCTATTGCTCTAAAGATGCAACAATAAATAATTAACTTTATGTAACAATAAATAATTAATTTTTAAAAGGTAGAAACAACTTTATTTCTTAAAGAAGTACTGAACACAGCTGTAACATTTTGAAATTCATTTTAATCGCTAGTCATGTGCTTCGTTAGTTAATACATCTTTGCGTATCATTTTGTAACAAATCTTATTTATTTCTTTTTTTTAAGTAAATAAAACTTCAATGAAAATTAGATCTAAATTACATGAACATGTTACGAGAAGATATGTTAAAGAGACTGACCACTGGAAAACTGCAAGAGGAAAAAAAGACATGAAAATAAATTAACAAGGGTGGACAGATGAACAGACTGGACAAACAGCAAAGAAAACGAATGCAGCTGATCTAATTTGAAATATCACCCACCTTACAAAATAGAGCGGTATGACTGCCAATGCTTTCAGGACCGTACCTCATGAATACATCTGGTCCACAAGACAAATATAAGAATCGGATATAGAAAAACTTCTCTCAGTTCACATACAATGACATGCACTTATAAATCAAAAGTAAGAAACTTACTGTCTGTTAACAATACGTCTTCGCCATATGGGAAAATAGCCATAGTTGAAAATAAGGAAACTTACATACCATAATGAACACAGCTTCATTTCCAACTTCCCAAATGACTGAAATAACACACACACATAAAAACACCGACTAACCAATAACTAACAACTTGGCTCTAACCTAACTATGCTCTCTCTCTCTCTCTCTCTCAATTCTGCGTGGCATTTATACCACAACTGTGGCCATACCATCCCGAGATCCCCTTTCTCCCGCGTTGCTTTTCCCGCGCTGGCGTCCTGCGCTGCTTTCCCCCCATCAGTTAGGAGAATACTGCCATATTCGCAGAAAGTCTTGGCGGGACGCATAAATGTACCACTTGGAGCCTGTTAATTTTAAAGTTTAATAAAATCTGTCAACAAAAAAAAATCCATTAATTTTAAAATGGTTGCGCGTGACCTAAATGATCAGAAATGTTTATTATTCTATTTTTAACTTGATATAAATTTGTGGTATGCATTAATTGGTTGCATCAGAAAATGATCTCCACTTATTCTAGAAACGTTGAACCAATCAGAGCGTAGTTATTTTCCTCATGACTAAATTAACCAATCACAGAGTTAATGGAAAAGTTTGAAGGCGCTAAATGTTTGAGCCAGCGTCAGTTTTATGTCGACAGAACGACTGAGAGGGTGGTTTGGATTTTTTGTCATGTTAATTAGTAGTACTGTACTTGTTTAGTTATTAAGTAAGGAGCATCTCACGGGCGTTGTTGTGTGTTTAATTTTATTTCTCTTACTGACTTACCAACTGAACATTACGTGGCTGGCTAATCAAAATTTTGCCTCCACTCCGACGACGTCTAAACGAGCGTGTAAACTGAATCAACAATTAAAGAGTGATTTCCCTTCATAAAAGAATGCGAGAACCGACATTGACTCCCATGTTAGATGTAAACTGAGCAGGTTGCTCAGTTCATACTTGGGACAATGTTAGGGAGGGACAATACCCCCAACCCAACTGCAACTCCAAATCCATGGCCTAATATACCGCCGTACTGGATGGCCATGCATCAGCTTTTAACTATACAACCCAGGGTTTACATCCTAGGATAACACAACATGCCAGTTTTGTAACCTATATGCATCTAACACATTACATAACATACACTACAAATTACAAAAGTCAGCTGGCCAAGTATTTCTGTATTTATTTACACTTCTACACATAACAAGGACGCCACGTGGACACGTAGACACAAGAATATATATATATATATATTCTGTAACATATTAAAAACATAACGTGTATCATTAGTGTAACATAATTTAAACATGACATGGATCATCACTGTAATACACTAATCTCTATGGATAACTAAGATATATAGGTGCCTGATGCTGTCCGAGGCTACCTTGGCCCCGTTCATCTAGCGGTGCCCTCGCCCTTATTGACCTCGCCTACTGCTGCTCTTATACAAACATGTATCCTTCCAGACATCACTTCTGCAAATTCAGCACTGCTGCCCCGCCCATCACCGCATATATAATCCTGATCTCCTGGTGTGTTAGTGCACTGGAATAATTACTTCACAATTTTTGTGTGCCAAATGCACTGGAATAATTACTTCACAATTCTGGTATGCTAATTGCACTTGAATAATTATTTCACAATTCTGGTGTGCTAAATGCACTGGAATAATTGCAGCTGGTGCTGATTTCCTGATACAGGTGCGATATATTATCCATAAGAATGAGGCCCGATGGACCCTTGTATATGCCCATCCAATATCTGGCGACAATCCTTGAATCAGCTCTCCAATAATACGATAAGGCAATACTCAAACGGCACAAGATGATTTTCACAACACATATGTTTAGTGCGAGATGGGCAGGCCAAGTATTAAAATGCGCTCAGCCGCCATTTGCCTCTGTGTTCTTTCTGCTTCCCGTGTGTAAAAATTTTCCCTATATACCAGGTCTTCACAAATTCGTCACGTGGCGAGACGCGAGCAGACAGACTTGCTCTAATTCTGAGCACGCGGCTCACCCACATAGATGTGACACTTGCAAATCTGAATTTTCAATTTCGCACGGGGACAGATCGGATATCACAAAACATCTGAAGAGTGATCGACATAAGGTAGCTGTGTTAGCAGCACTATCCGCCCGTCACGTGACAAACTATTTTCCTACCAGCAACGTTTGGGAGCACAGAAGCCAAGTTAGCAGCTGCAGAAGGCACATTTACATATCACACCTTATATCACAATCATAGTTTTCGACCAGTGACATGCACCGACAAAATGATTCAACATTTGTTTGAGCCGAAGTTTATGTGAGGGCGCACAAAATATGAGGCCATAATAACTAACGTCCTTTTTCCATTTGCAACTGTAGAATGCAAAATTTTTGACAGCAATGACAGATGCCTCAAATTACAAAGATATAAAGGTGTTCCCACTGCTTGTGAGATATTTTGTGCCGTTCCTGGATGTCGAAGTTAAGTTATTAGATCTGCAGTCAACCTCTGGCGAAACATCGACATAATTTGTGAGTTTCTACTGAACGTGTTGAAACAAAATGATTTAACTACAAAATGTGTGGGTTTCCGTGGTGACAATGCCAACACAAACTTCGGTGGTGTTCAAAGAAAAGGACAAAACAACGTATTTGCGAAATTAAAATCTTCGATTACAGAAAAACTTGTGGGGATTATCTGCGTAGCTCACATTGTCCACAACGCAATGCAAACGGCAGCTGATTGCCTTCTTATTTATGTTGAAACTGTTGTTGTGAAAATATATTCCTACTTTCATATTTACACTGCTCGTATGGAAGAAATGAAGGAATTCTGCGACTATGCAATGGTTGAGTACCAACGGATTCTAGGATACGGAAAAACCAGAGGCCTTTCACTAATGCCAGCAGTGGAGAGAATCATTAAGCTCTTTCCTGCGTTGAAATCCTATTCTCAACAGATGTGCCCTACGGTGATGCGAACTTTCTTCGAAAACCCATGTGCTGAGTTGTGGATCTTCTTTGTTTACAATATTTCTGCCATTTTTCGTGCGGCTGTCTTAAAAACCGAGGAACAAGCAATTTCAGCACCGGAAGTGTCGTCTGCAGTTGACGATCTCCTGCAAAAATGCAGGGATAGGAGTAGAACCAACTTTGTTCCAAAAAGAGGTGAAAATCCAGATTCGCTGTTTGGAAAACGAGGGTCTCGCCAGAAAAACAGATAAGATGAATATTATCACCAATTTATATGACTGTTGAATCTCTACAGGAAAGAGCGAACCAATTTCAATATTTGAGTTGCTTCAGTTCGGTGGCTTTGAGGCATCCACCTTCTTGGGAAAATGTGGAAACGAGCCTAAACCTCTTTGGTTCAGAATTTCCAGATCTTGAAATCAACGATAACGAACTGTTAGATGAAATCAACACTGTTCGTAGATTTGCTTCAGCAGAAAAAAATTTCAGACTGAAACTCCAAACAAGCAAAAACTGACACCCAGTGGGTGGAAGTGTTTTCCCATTTCCCAGCTAACTCTGTTGCGTGCGTTGAATTACAAAAAAATATCGAAAAATATCTGTCTGTCTGGAACTAACACACCCACTGAAAGAATCTTCTCATACGTGAATACGATATAGACGAGCCAGAAAACACAACTTTGCGTCAAAACATTGAAAGCCATGCTTATGGTTAAATGCAGCTTTGAGGGCGCAGGAAACCCAGGCCAGAAACTTCACGACACGCCCACGCAGCGCCCAGATCTACTAAGAAAAATACGTTCCTCACAGAAATATTGCGCCACAACTTCAGAGGAGACAGTAGTAAGTACATCATCTGCTGCAGAGCAGCTGTGGTGGCTGCTAATTACTGTTGGTGTGACGATACGGTACGACTCCTTTAAACTGAGCTTTTACATTTTTTTAATATGAACTTTAAAAACAAAACATTAGCTATGCATGGAAAAATTACTGAAGCGGGCATACAATTTTCAAAGACTTTCTGCAGTTTGAGTTAGACCTATATAGGCAGTAAAGGTTAAAGAGCAAATTTTGTTTTGCGCGGGGATGGGTGGGGTGGTCTGGCTTTGGTTTGCGAAAAATATGGTCACTATAGATTTGTGACTGGTAGTAAATTTACGTTACTGAAATAATAATAATAGTTTTTTTATATCATTATTTTAAAACGTCTTTTAAAATATTTTTTTGTGTGAGTCATCTAACATTGTTGGCTTGGGGTAGCGGGTCAACTACCATTGTTGATCTAGGGTCGCGAGTCCGAACTCTTTATAATTCAGGTTCGCGTTAACAACAAAAAAAAAAAAGGTTGAAAACCACTGCCGCGATGCTCGGATTACTGTATGTATGATCACTAATGACGTGGAAAATGGCGTTAAAGTGACAAGATTGTGGACCTCGCGGCCACATAGTAATATTGTGCATGTTATATTTTGTCTTCTCGTATGTTCGTTGTCTACATTTATATTTTTCTTGATAGTAAACGGCAACGTGTTTCTTGTATATGAATTCAATTTTTTTCCCACATGAATGCCCGTATATAAACTAACATTGCGCAAGACCGGAAGTACGAATATCTGGCGTAAAGAGACGAGCTTGATTTCTGGACTGAAAATGTTTTGACTTAACAGTTGTGTAGCACGTGTTTGTTGCTCTATGACTTTCCATAGACATTTTCCAGGTAACTTAACAAGTTATCACTTTGTTTTTTCATTTTGGAGCCGTCGGTCTGTGTAGATTTAGACTTTCTTGTTAGGGAGCTGAACGTGAAAGGTTTCGGTAATAAAATAATCGAAAACTGGTGAGACGACATGCGCTCCGGTCTCGTTGTTCAGTTATATTTCTTTGAATTATTCATTTCGTTTAAAAAAAAACACCAAAACAAACATTTTTGTTAAGTTGCACTGATTTCTGATTTACATGCGAGTCCAGGTAATCACACAACTGTTTATCTTTGCTAACTTTAATGTCGTGTAATCATTTTTGAAATGTCAAAGTAAAAGCAAGTGAAAGTCGGTTACAGCTTTTTCCCCCAGTTAGTGACGGGATATGATACATTGTTCAGTTGTCTAGGATCTCAAATAACTACAGTAATAAACGACAGAGGTGTCATTTTTACGCTGAACTTTTTTGCGTGTATGTTTTAGGTTAGAATTACAAGTATGTGTCCATGTGAGGAAGTGTACACAATACAAACACACTTCGTGATAGGCGCGTAAATAATACTGACACGCCTCTGTGATAATGAGATTATAAATTCTCCAGATCAAATATTTGTTCTGAAATATCTGGATAGCATATGCTGAAAAAAAATTTTTTTAAGTTATGTATATCAAGTAATAGTAGTAGTAATGATCCTTCATTCAATCATTCTAATAATATGCTTTTGAAGAACACCATTTTTATGTATGCTTTGTGTGTCAGTTTTGGTTTCTTTCAACAAAGTCCCTCATGTTGATACCAGAATTTATAGGAACCCTTGAGTTGATGGCCAGGTTAATCTTATCAGAATGTTTGGTGTATACATATTGCTTTCAAGTCTCTTTATACTTAGGTGTCCTTCACTTACATTGCATTATGCTAGTTATAAGGATTATCATTGAGGATGCATCAGTCTTCCATTTGATTGGCATGTTCAAGCCACAATAACCTGTGTTATCTATGCAGAGTATATTTGTTTGAAATATTTCCAGATAGAAATGTACAAAGTGATAAAATGCTTATCAACACATTAAAATGTTGGCAGCTCCTGTTACGTACTTTAGACTTGAACGTCAAGCAGGAGCATGAATATTTCTAGATGTATGTCACTGTGTATTTTTCAGCTTTTCAACAGTCTTCCAGCTGACATAATCAAACTACATACATATCTGTTTGAACTGCTGTGCAGGATTTGAGAAACCAAAGCATGACCAGAACTGAAACATTTGTGGGCAAGTCTGTCTGTTGCAGAGATCAGGAGTCCAGCTTTAGCAGAAAAAACTTGCACACAGTAGATGTTTGGGGGGCAGGAGAGGGGAAACAGGGGGAAAGTATTAAATGAGAGTGCTACAGAACAGGGAGATAATTCTGAGGTTAATAAAACAAAAGTTGTACTGTGAATATAGTAAGATGTGGTTATAGTCTTAGTCCTGGCAACAGAAATAACCACATTCAGAGTCGCTGCAGAATATAGTCAGCATGTATCAAGGCTAGCTATCAGGAAAGTAGATAACAGTTTGCATAATTTTTCACCATGTGATAAAATGAGGGGAATTGATGGGGAACATTATACAAGTGGTGATACAAACAGTGAACTGATGTGTTTTGTTTTTTTTTTTTAAACCCCAGATTAGTTTGAATGGATACTCTGTGCCCAACTCATGCTGGCTTATATTCTTATAATTGTTCTCTCTGACACATGTGTCGTCATCAGGTACCTGTTTACACACAGACAGGTCTCTTACATACTGTCTGTTCATGAGTACTTTGATTACAGTCCTCCAGTGATCATCGGATAGTTTTACCAGGCTGTACAAAATAAATGGAATTTGAATAAGCAGCATGACACGTGCTGTTTTAACTGTCTGTGATACATGCATGACAGATAGTGCTGTTTTAACTGCCTGTGATACATGCAAGACAAATAGTGTTGTTCTAACTGTCTGTGATACATGCATGACAAATAGTGCTGTTTTAACTGTCTGTGATACATGCATGACAAATAGTGGTGTTTTAACTGTCTGTGATACATGCATGACAAATAGTGGTGTTTTTAACTTCTGTGATACATGCATGACAAATAGTGGTGTTTTTAACTGTCTATGATACATATGTGAACAGTGTTGTGTCTGAATCATCAGTGATCCGGCTTTTGTCTTTGACTGAAGTGCTAAAGGAGTACAGTGAGAAACCCTTTGTTTATCTGTAGGCTCTTGACTGAATGGTATGCCCGAGTCACCTGGCAACATTGAGGAGATACAAAACTCCCTTAGGGCCTCCCTGAGTCGGGGTCGCACAGATATTGATCAGGATGTGGTTGCAGCATCAAAGCGAGTTCTGCTTGAACATATATCATTCCAGCCAGCATCTATGTCTTATTCAATGCAGCGTGATGTTCTGAGAACAAAATACATCCCCTTGAATCCGATCCCTCAAAATGGCAATGGATGGACTGGCGGAGAAGCAGCAGCACAGCAGCAACGGCAGCAAGGAGGTAATGATGATAAATTTGTTTCTTAAACTTTGTGTGACATTTCCCCTGGGAACGGCTGTTAAGAGCACACTTATCTTAACATAATCTTTGTGAAACAGGGAACATTAGATCTGACTGCTTAAAAAATTCTGACCTACTCCCGTAGCCCTGAAACCTGTAGCAACCAACACTATTTATTATATAATGTCACCCTCTTATAAGGCAGAATTTTTAAGAACAGAACTTTCTGTAAAAAAAAAAGAGGGAGCATAGAAGGTCCATGCCAGGTGGTTCAACCCCTGGCTACCCTGAGCAAAAAATCGGCTACAGGGGGACACACTAAACATTCTTCAAATCAACATTTCTGGACTTAGGCCAAAGGCCTCAAAATTAAGCAGACAGCTGAAAAAAGTCAACATCCATATTGTGATCATACAAGAAACCCTTCTATATGGAAAATATCACTCAGTGCCTGGATACACCACGTACAAATGTGAATGTGGTAAATGCAGGGGTATTGCCACACTCTTGATAAATGACATCCAATGAGAAGTTAAAAACAGAAAGTGCAATGAGAGTGATATCCAAGAGATAGCAGTATGGCATGATAGACTGCGGTACACACTATATAACGTTTATTTTCCTCCAAACTCTAAAAGTCATATCAACATACACAGCACAGACATGCAGAAAACTATCATTGCAGAAGATTTTAATGCACATCTACCATCACTAGTAAACAAAGACTGAAACCCTATGGGAAACAACATTGAAGAGCTATGCAACACCAGCAACATGATAATATTGCAAGACTCCTCACCAACACTCCTCCACAGAGCCACTGGATGCACATACAGAACTGACCCCAGCAAACATCCACAATGATTGTATACTCACAGAAAAAAGTAATTGTGCAATGCTTTAAAAAGCACCATGAATGTGGTCAGGTGATGATTGAAATAAAATTTGGCACATATTATGTTTGATTATCCAATAACACATAAAGTGATAACTTTCATGCAGTCACATGTCACAAAAAAGTGAAAAAAAAAAATCACCTAATGTGGTTCGCCACGCCAAGAAAAGAAAATCAGGGTTTCAGTATCATGTGTGCCCTCCTCGGGCAGTTATCACTGCTTGACACCGCCTTCTCATCGAACCAGTGACACATTGTATCAATTGCTGAGGCATGTTCTTGGCGGTTTCTAGGATGATTGTGCCGTCTTCGCAACCTCGATAGATGACGGGTCCATTAAAACTGCTGGCCATGGCAAGACAGTAATCTTATGTTGTTGAAAGTGGTCCCTGACCACACTTGCGACATGTGGCCGAGCGTTATCCTGCTGCAGTATCCCACATCCAGAAAAAGCATTATGTGGCATGTAATGATTTCGTCCCTATATCGTAAACCTATAAGATTGCCATTGAGGAAGACTAGGTTTGTTCGGCCAGCATAGGAAGTTCCTCCCCAAATCATTATACTGCCTTCTCTCCTCCTATCCACCTCTAGCACACAGTTATTCGCAAAAAATTCTCCTCTTTGCCTGTACACTAAAGCATGCCCATCATGGCCTTGCAGACAGAATCTGGACTCATCAGTGAATAGGATCCATCTACATTGATGATAGGGTCATGCCACATGGTGCCTGGCCCAGGTCAAGTGGGTTTGTCTGTAGTGAACTGTCAGTACTGGTCTAACTGTAGGCTCATGAGGTAAGAGCTCTTTGAGTCTGTTCCGCACTGTCCTGCCCGACACACGTCTTAAACCTGGAATGTTGCTGGCAATCCATGTTGCCTGAAGAAACTTGTTACGATGGTGCATAAGGCGGATGTAGCGGTCTTGTACAAGGGTGGTAACTCGTGGCCTGCCTCTTCTATGGCAGTCAGCAACTGAACAGTTTTGGTTAAAATGGCTTTGAAGGCGTGATATTGTGTTTCTGTGAACATTAAATGTTGAGATACTGCTGCTACTGTTGATCCAGCAATTAACATGCCAACAGCTATTTCTCACTGATGTTTGTTCAATCTTGGTGTGATGAAAAAAGATGTTTATACTGGAATTCCACTACTCCTTTCTTAAAGATTATGTGAAGAGATCTATGAGAACAGAATTACACGCTTACTCTCATTTTATCAGTGGTCAGTAACCAATCACAGATCACTGCACATGATTTCACTGGAACTGTGGTTATCTCTCCATGAATAGCGGGATCAGCTTCATGCAGCACAGGGAAGTGGACAACACTCAGACAGAACTTTGTGCCAAATTTGATTTCATTTCACTCATGACAACATGATTGGTGCGCTTGACACCACTGAACACTTACTTTTTTCCATGAGTATACTCTGAGTGCTTGATGGCATAGGAAGCGACCATCGCCCCATCCTTCTACAAATTTCTTACACATGAAACCAAAGACCACACAAACCCTTTTGCTGGAATTATGGAAAAGCAGATTGGGGAAAATTCAGAACACAAGCAGATGAAAACCTATCAAAATTAACTGACAACATTGACTCACTCTACACCAACATAACCCAAGCCATACTTGGAGTAGCCCACAAAACAATCCCCAGAGGATGCAGAAAGAAATATAGCCCCTTCTGGACAAAATCTCTGAAAGACTTAGTAAAAAAAAAAGATGTGTAGCCAGGAAGAATGCAGAGAAAAACCCTACTCCAGAAAACAGAATAGAGTACAATAAACTAACAGCTAAGGTAAGACTCAAAACTAAAAAAGCAAAGAAGGAAAAGTAGTTAAGCACATGTAGTAATCTCAGCCTCAGAACTGATGGAAAGAAGGCTTGGAAACTCATAGATAACATGCAGGAAAAAAACAAACTAACCCTAAACCAATGCGAATCTCTGGTCGAGTCCTCTCAAGTGACTCAGACAAAGCCAGTACTTTTAACAAATTCTTTGCTGCCACCAACAAATCCTCCAACAGGAAGGTACTTGACAAGGTGGTGGGAAAAGTTCTGAGAAGTAAAGAGAAATCTAGTTTGGCAAACATTCCACTTTTTGAGGGAAAACTTTACCATCCAAGAACTCCAGAGTGCTATGGGTAAGCTACAGCTAAGAAAAGCACCAGAACCAGACAAAATATCAGATGAAATGAACCTTCATCTGGGCCCTCTAGGAAAGTCAGTCATATTTAGACCTATCCTGAAAAAAAAGGAAAGCCAGAAGATGACCAATCTCACTGACTTCCAGCATTGGAAAGCTAGCAGAACGAGTGCTTAACAATAGGCTGTACTGGTGGTACCTTGGGGTCCCTCAATAACTTTCAGGCAGGCTTCTGCAAAGGATCAAGAACCGAAGACCAGCTATTTCTCCTCACTCAAAGTGTAAAAGTCAGTTTTTTACACAAGAGAAACTCTGTAGCTGTCTTTGTAGACTTCCAGCAGGCATATGACAGGGTCTGGTGAAAAAGCCTATTGTTAAAGATGCAAAACATAGGCATACATGGAAAAATGTATCAATGAGTTAGACTCTACCTGAGTAACAGGACCATACAAACTCAGGTCAATAACAGACTGTCAAATAAACTCACATTGGAAGGTCTGCCACAAGGTTCTGGTCTTAGCTGCACCTTGTTCCTAATTTTTATAAATGGCCTTCCCCGACCTGTTGAACACCCACAAAGCCATGTTTGCTGATGACCTTGTCATATGGACTAGTGGAACAGACCTGCAGCTGGCTGCTGAGAGACTTAATAGAGCCCTCCTCACCATATCAGCCTATTGCAATTTCTGGAAGTTGAAGATCAATGTTAGTAAAACTACATATACCGTCTTCACTCTTAGCAACAAACTAACAAATACTGATCTGAAAATAACTCTTGATGGTTCTCAAATCATGACTTCCCTATATACACACCTGCCAGAGCCTAACCCCAGAGACCACATCAGCAGCTTATGTCGTTGAGACCAATGCGCAATTTTCAGGTTGAGAACAGGACACATCACCCTCAGTGAGCACTTAACACAGAGTGACCGCTGACCACACACCATACTGCATGCGCTGCGACAGACAAGAAAAAGAAACTGTTAAACACCATTTGCTGGACTGCAGTGCACTGAAGGACATTTGGAACAACCTGATACCACCAGACTCCTCAGTCACCGACATTCTGTATGGAGATGTAGAACAGCTGAAGAGGACCTGTACGTTTCATTATCTGACACAAGGGAAAAAGTACGAAAACTCGTAAACCCGAGTCAAAAGTCTAAGTCAAAAGTTGTGTGACATTAAAAAAAAAAGTAACCAGGTTAATTATTTCAAGGAACTATCATTATCGATATCAAGTATGGACACAAAATGGTATTTCAGATCTTTTTTTTTTTTTTTTGTGAAGCTCAGTCATTGTTTTTCAAGCCTTTTATTTCTGCATTGTTTTTTTAATCCTGTTCAGAAGATGAATCTTACTTTTTATTCTTTTTTCTTCTGCTGCTTTTTATTCTTCTGTGTTTATTTGGAAACAGCCTGCTTATATTAATTATTGTACTTTCCTGTCAGTTGGGGGCATATCCAGACATGGTCTATTAATATTAATTATTGTACTTTTTTGTGAGGAGGTATCCAACCTCATTATCTTCTGACAGACATGTTCCGCTGCATCACATTGTGTTTGAAATAAGCACATTTTTTTTTAAAACAAACATTTGTGGCATTGTGGTTATGGTTTATGCAGTTGCAAATGTTATAGTAATGTGGGTTCTTTCCTTGCATTTATGTCTGCCTCATAGCCAAGAGATTCATTCTCTGTTCCCATAGTGTAAGGTTTGACTTTCATTATCCTGCCATTTTTACTTTTCTTTCCCATCTAGAGCTATGGCTGAATTTGTTTTGTGATATTTTTTTAACTAAGTTTTTAACTAAGTTTTTATTATTTTTTGTTTGTTTGTTACCAGCAAAAGTCATGACTAGTCCCATAGGAGTTGAGAAGAATATCAACTCGTTACCTGCCCCACGTGTTGTCCTGTATCCTGAGGAGAAGGTGAAAATGGAATGGACACACATTACTCGTATTGGTGCAGGTTTGGTAAACATGGGGAACACCTGTTTCTTCAACTCCACCCTCCAGTGTCTGACCTACACAGCACCGCTGGTGAATTACTGCTTCACTGGGGACCACAGGGAGAAATGTAAGCTGGTCTGTGGTTGTCACTTACCCTAGTACTTCATGTCCTTATTTGTCTGTAGTTGTCAGTTAGTCTAGTGCTTCATGTCCTTATTTGTCTGTAGTTGTCAGTTAGTCTAGTACCTCATGTCCTTATTTGTCTGTAGTTGTCAGTTAGTCTAGTACCTCATGTCCTTATTTGTCTGTAGTTGTCAGCCATTATAGTATTTCATTTCCTCATTTGTCTGTAGTTGTCACTTACCCTAGTACTTCATGTTCTTATTTGTCTGTGGTTGTCAGCCATCCTAGTACGTCATGTCCTCATGTCTAATGCCAATACTTACTGAACTGTCTTGTTATCTGAGACGGTCATTCTCTTACCAAACATCTGATGTGATGATGTGGCTTTGTAGATCATTCTTAAAATGTATAAAGAAAAGATTCATAGCTTGAATTGTAATTGAATAATTTCCCGGATTATCATATTTTGAGATTTGTTACTGTTTTGGAGACTTAAAGCAGTGACATTAAAAATTATATGAGAATATGTGTGAAATATCATTTTGTCCCCCTTGTTTGTTTCAGGCAAGAAGAAGGACTTTTGTATGATGTGTGAGATACAAAATCATATAAAAAGCTCACTGGATTGTGGGGGAAGATCTATTAAACCACACTCAATACTTCAAAAACTGCGATGTAAGGACGCTTCTCCCACTACTTTCTCTTGTAAACATATTTATTTAGTGTCATATAACAAGGTACTAATGTGATCATAACTGTTTGATTCATTTTTACTATTTCTAAATCTTCTGCATATATTTTGTTCTGTCTGCTATACTTTGATGCTTCTCAGATATTTATAGAGTAAGGAGAATAAGAATACATTTTGTGGTTCAGTATGTCAGTAGTAATTTAGGTCAGTCAGGGTCATGGGTATGTTGATTCTAAAACAGGATTTAATCAAAGAAAGATTGGAATGGATGGAGCAGAGTCAGTATTGAAAGTGTGTGGTGTCTGTGTAAATAAAGTAGCAGATCTTTCACAACTTTGTGTGCTCAACAAATTAACATTTAAAGAATATATAGGCAGGACCTCCATGTATTGGAAAATCTTCAGAAACACTATTACAAACTCTGCAACATTTGGGACAATGTACATAAGGACAGAGCACAATACCACTACCTGGTACTCATAAATCAATGCACTGGAAAATTCAGTTTCAATTTTTAGAGCATTGATCACTGATCTATCTTGAAGTAATAATACACTTTTTATTGTAATTATTACAGATGATAAGATGGATCCAAAAGTAAAATATCTGACCCTCTGTCCACAACATGTTGTGTGATTCTTCGTTCATTATTGTGCTGAACTCATGGTCGGACATACACTTCATGAACCATGCTACATTCTTTTGTGCAGGTATAGCAAAGCACATGAAGTGGGGACGACAAGAAGATGCACATGAATTTCTCCGCTTTGTTGTTGACCACTTACAGCAGGCCTGCCTGAATGGAGAGACCAAGTAAATATTGTGATCTGTGTCTGTTCTGTGTGTCATATCTTTAATAACAAAATGTCATCTACTACTAATTTTCATGTCTATATGTATATTTATGCATTACGTATCATTTTATCCAATTAAATAGTTTATTCTAATATTATGCTATTCAGGTTGGACAGATTTAGCAAAGAAACCACAGTTATTAACCAGATCTTTGGTGGATATCTACGAAGTCAAGGTATGTGTTTCTGTGTAGACTCGTAATCTTTCTTCAGCATAGTTTATCACTGCATGACTTTTAGTTAATTTATCTGTGAGTAAGAAAAGAAAAGAGTGGTGAAAAGATCTCCAGTGATAAAATTTGCTGATGATTAATTGATACACTCTAAATTGCAGTGAATCTATCACATCTCAAACTTAGATACGTTCAAAACCTGCAGTCTCACCGCACAAGATCTGGAAGTTAAAATACGAGCAATAGGTAGTTTTGTTCATGCAAAGAAATTGCAGGGTACCAGCTTGATATTTGCTGCAGAAATATTTCTATACATGTAGAACTTAAGAGATTATTGTATGGCGTTTTCATTTTTTAAAAATTATGGTAAATGTGTGGGCTTTGGCAACTGGAACACCTAGTGAAAACAGGAGGGGAAAAGGACTTGACGAACTGAAATAATGGCACAGAGCATGGTTCAAAACACATCTTTTAGAAAGAGCGCTGGTAGAAGGTTGTGGAAATCAGTGGTGACCAGTACCTGATTGGCACGGACCAGGGAGAGAGTGTGGGGTTCCACATGCCTCTGTGCCCCCACCCCCCACTCCCCCCTTCCTTCCTGTGGAGTCCAGATAATTCAGTGTCTTTGTCTATTGGTCTTTTTTTTTAGGACAGGACTTATGTCTAGATTTCTATCACTTTCTCTGTACTCTTACTTCAGTAAGTATGCTTTATCTTTTTTTTTGTTTTTTTTGTTTTTGTTTTGGCACCTTTAGGCTTAGAATTGCTTAGTTTATATTGTTGTTGTAATTGACATATCAGGTGCTATGGCCAATATCTGCCTTCTTCACAAGTGAAATCTTAGAAAGTGCTAGTTTTTTTTCATCAAAGAGGAAGCAAGAAATTGATGTAATTTAATATAGTTCACAAAACTAAAGAGGAATTGATGTACCAGTGTATTGCAATTATTTAATGAGATCTTCAACCAGTCATCTTTATTTCAGTGACTTGTCTCCGATGTCAAGCCAAATCAGACACATTTGATCCGTTTATGGACCTCAGCCTGGATATAAAGGTAGGTATTTTCTTGACATTGGAGCAGATGTTTTCCCTTACCAGGACAGGGTTGTGTTCCTCATGTTCTTATGTGTTTTTATTTTTATTCATTTGGCAGCATTTTTTTTCTGGAACACACCAAAAAGGCCCCGGGGTCCATACAGACTCTAAATTTGGGTACTAGAGAAATATGGGAAAGTAAATGCAGCCAGGTGTGATACTTACCCCATTACACTTTCTGTGCTGAAAGTTGTGGAAATATGGGTCTACACTGGATCCCCAATATGCCTAAATGGCATGGAAATGGGAAGTCTACCTTTTATTTTTATTCATGTGTTCTTATTAGATAAAAATAAATTGTTGAAGAATCAAAAAACAGGAAATTAAAAGTTTAATGTTCCTGTAATTACTTCATCATTTGAGCCAGCCACCATCATGCGTATTATGTGTTTAGAATGATGGCAGTCCTCTGATATAAATATGCTAGATGTCTATAAAGATGGAAAACTTGTTATATTTTGCTCAGGTTGCGATTGGTTCATGGTCAGCTTATAACAGCAAACTGTTGTCCATGTGTCTGTTTCTATGATGATCTTAAAAGGAAGCATGTAGTCAGGTTAATAGAGAAGACATAATGGTGGCTTTCCTGCCTTGCTAGAGTTGATTTAAGATGAAGGCTTCTCCTCTCATGTAGCTCCACTCCACTGGTGATACAGATGGGTAAACTTCCTGGGTTTGTGTGAATTTTGAAGGCATTACTTTGTTTTTCAGGGTGTGAGTTCTGTAGAGGAGGCACTGAGCAAGTTTGTGAAGCCAGAAACTCTTGAGCATGATAATGCCTACAAGTGTCCAAAGTAAGCATTGACTGCTTTCACAGTAACCTCACAAATCAGACTCTGTTAATCCATGTAAAAGTAGCTCGTCTGTGTTTTTTGTTGTTGTTGCTTATCACTAGTGCTATTGTGATAAATTTGAGAATGTTTTGCACTGCAGATAACTTCTCAAAAGTGCCAGAGTTACATGTATGTCAAGATGATGCTTCAGTTATTAGAAAACCTGTTTCCAGCATTCAGAAGGACACTACTTGAAACTAACAAAAGAAATGCCACAAACTAATGTTTTAGAATGGAGAAAAGTACACAAAACATTTCTGTTATGGTATATATGTGTGTGCTTTAATTGTTAGTATTTAGTTGATCAAATAATGTAAACAGTGTACAACTTAAAGAGTGAATGTATAGACTGACATCATCTTAAACACACACTCACACATGTCCACTTCACATCTCTAGGTGTAAAAACAAGGTTCGAGCTCAGAAGAGGTTCTCTATAGAGAAAGCTCCAAATGTTTTGACTCTTCAGCTGAACAGGTTAGTAAGTTGTTTTCACTCTTTTGAAATTGTTGAATTTTTACACAAATTTTTTAGCATGTTGAATTTTTACACAAATTTTTTAGCTTAATTTTAGAGTGTATGAAGTGAAGCATGTGCCAGGTAAGAAGTATTTGTAACTGAAGTCTGGTCAAGTTCTTCGTAGTCAGTGTTGATGTATTGAAACATGTCTTTATGTTGGATGTAGAGCCTGAACAGTTCCAGGATTACACCAAAGCAGCATTCTCCACCATCATGGGGAAGTCATAAAGCTGTGCTTTGTTGTCCAAGCTAACTAATGCAACAGCCTGTTTTTTTGGAAGCACCATGGGGAGATAGGATAGAGTCCTAGACAAACATCTTTGGTCACTGGCCCTGATATCTGCACTGTCCACGTAGCAGTCTTTTTGCTGATAAAAATACTCAGTATATTTAAAAGAAGCAGAAGGTGAGGTGCTTGATCTACAGAAGTGAAGACTGATTGCACTGGCTGCTGTCTGGTGCATTAAGCTGTAAAAATTGGGTACTCTGCGTACTGATCTAAGGGAAAGTGCCTCAGAAAAATGAGAATATTTGGCTGCACAGTTAGGCAGACTGGATCACACTGCACTGAGTGTGTGATTTTCTTGAGTTACAGCATTTCAGAAGGTAAATAAAGTAAAAATAGGGAACAAATTATACATTAACTAATGAAGATGAATGAATAAATACATTTTATGGTGTAAACTTACAAAGTCCCATAATTTCTGTACCTAGGTTTGACTTTCATCATCACCTTTCTGGAAAAATCAATCGTTTTATTAAGTATCCTGAGAAGATCAATTTGAGGAACTACATGAGCCAGAGACAGGTGAGTTTGTAGCCATGGCTATCTTCACTTTTGTTCTGGGTGATTGTATTGTGATTTAATATACTGTACCAAGATTATATACTGTTTTAATATGTGTTGTACTGAGATTATACACTCATTTAATATATACTGTACCAAGGTTATATACAGATTTAATATGTGCTTTGCCACCTGTTATTTCTGAGAATATGTAGAACTGCTGTTTATTAATTTCATACCCAGTGGTATTGACTGTGTGTAGATTGCCACAGCATTGTACCTTTCTTTACTTTTACGTGTACCTCACTCTAGACTATGTAGGATTGAATGTTTCTTTGAATCCTATTTCATTGTACAAGGGGTGTCCCAAAAAAAGTAAACGTACAAGGCAAGTAACATCTATAAAAGTGATGCTGGACTAATAGGCATGGTTGTGGAATTTTTCATGTTCGTCGGGCAGCATTGCCATGCCAGATGGCAGCAAGCACCATGTAGGCAGCATCCTTCAGATAAAGATGGAGAGTCAGCTGGAGTAGTGACTCAAACAAGACGTTCATGCTGTGATGTGATTTCTGAATGTGAAGCAGGTGCCAGCTGTGGAAATTCATTGCCATTTGGTGGAAGTCTATGGAGACAGTGTGATGAGCTGACAGCATGTAGCAAAGTGGTGTGCAGAATTTCAAACTGGGCAGGTGACAACCAGTGATGTAACATGGAGTGTCAGCGAAACGAAACACACATCGAGCATGCAGTATTGGAAAACAGCAGTGATGAGACATGGGTTTACCATAGTAGCCCAGAATCAAAATATGCAAGGACCATATAGAAGTATCTGGACTCCCCATGAACCAGGAAATTCAGAGTCATACCAACTGTTGAGAAAGTGATGACTGCTGTGTTTTGAGATAAGAAAGGAATGTTGTTTGTCAATTTCCTGGAAAGGGGAGCAGTATTTAACTCTTTCCATGCCTGTCGTCAGATATCTGACACTTCTGTTTTCTCACATGGATGTCAGTCATCAAAAATTTGACATTTGGTTTTTCATTAAAAAAAATCGCCGTAAAATTTAGATTGTACACATTTCATGCGAGCCTCTGGTGACACTTTTCAAAATGGAGAAAGAGTGCTTAGTTACGAGCGATGTCGAGCGAGAAAAACGCAGAGAAGCATTGAGAAATTTCAGTTTTTGATGGTGTAGATAGGGGTATGGACATGACCTTTGACCAGACCACTATTCTTGAATGTATCCAAGTAGATCTAGACATATTAGACAACCGGAGAAGTAGTTAAATGGTTATTTCAGACGTTTTAGCGAGATGCAGCATATCAAAACAAGAGAACTTCGACAGGTAGTTCTAGGCATCTCAGATGGTAAGTCCTCTAGATCTAGAGGTACCCGATGGTAAGTAGGACAGAATTATTGTCTAAAAACAACACATTACTTTTTTTTTTTTTCCTAAAAAAAACTCTACATTTATGAAATCTTCATACATTTAGTTATATTTTGAAACATAATAAGTACACGGAAGTACATGGAAATACCGTTTTCATTCACTTTTACAACTATACCCCGTATACATATCAAGATCCGTGCTTTTACTCCGGTACTAACTGAACGTGGATTATGAGGCACGGAAAGAGTTAATGCAGCTGTATATGGTGCAACACTGGAATGTTTACAAGCTGCCATCAGATGTCATTGTCCTGGCTGTTGGCAAAAGGTGAATTGTTCCTACACAATATTGCTCACCCATACATGGCTGCTTTGATTCAGGAACTTCTGCAACATTTTTGGTGGGAGAATTTGGAGCATCTACTGTGCAGCCCCAAACTGGCACTAAGTAATTTTCACCTCCTCCCAGCTCTCTAGGAAGATCTTGGTGACCACAGATCTCAGAGTGACTAGGATGTTGTTGAAGCAGCAGTGACTCTGTGCTTCTATGTCCAGGACAACACATTGTACAAATAATGGCATTGAAATACTTTTTCTGTGTTCAGACGAATGCCTTAGTCATCATGGTGGCTACATGAACAAATAAAATTTCCATCATGGAACACAGTGTACAGTGTGTTATGTCCAAATAAATTTTGCTTTTGAAGTAGTGACTGTTGTAAACTTACTTTAGGATAACCCTTGTACATTGGGCTTGTGTGTGTGCCCACACACACAGAAAACTTTCCTTAGCTACTGAATCTATCTTGTTTTGACAATGTATTTTAGGATATCAAAAACATTCTTCTTCTTCTTCAGCTTTCCTAGCCATTAAGGCTCATTGCTGCAGATAAAGTTCGCCTCCATTCCTCTCTATTCCTAATCTTCTCTCTCCAGTTGCTGACACCAATTTCTTCTATATCTTCTTCTATGTTGCCTTTCCATCTCTGTCTTGGTCTACCCATTGGTATTGTTTCCTTCATTTCATGTTCATACATCATTTTTGTTTGTCTGTTCTCTTCCATTTTTTCTACATGCCCAAGCCAGCGTAGTCTGTTCAGTTTCAAGACATTTATAATTCGTTGAGGTTTAGATAAGCTGTTCAGTTCAGTGTTCTTTCTAGCTTTCCATTCTCCACTGTTGGTATCCTTTATGGGCCAAAAGATTCTTACAATCTTGTTCTCAAAGATTGCAATTGTTCATCTTTCTTTGTTGTACTCTGTTTCTGATCAATACATTATGGCTGGGTATTAAATCAAAAACATTATTGAAAAAAAATGTTTAAAGTGACAGAATGTTTTGTGTATGTGTTTAAATATGCAGTTTTGAAATGTATAAACTTTAAAATATGATCAGATTTCCAGTAATTCTTTTCACTTTTTTTTTTTAGGATGAGTTTAAAGCAATAAGAATGTTATAGTGTTAGCTGTGTGGTACATATATTGGACAGCCTTGGTCAAAGAGATGAATGTAATTATAGATGTAATGTTAAAATAAAGATACAGTGGGTGCAGAATTTGTGACAGAGACTGGTGTTATTTCCACTGCATTGACTGAATTGAATGACAATCTCATTGTTCCTGTTTGTTTGTTCAAAGGGTGAGCCTGTTCTGTACCATTTGTATGGAGTTCTGGTCCATTCTGGCCATAGCAGTGAACATGGTCATTACTACAGCTTTGTCAAGTCTCCTAGTAAAATATGGTACTGCATGAATGACTCAATAGTAAGTAAAGATACCTGAATTTTTATCTTGTTTTTACACATACTTTGTACTTACATGATGATGATGATGATGGTGATGATGATAGTAAGCAACTAAGGTTGTCTTGAGTTCTCATTGAAAACAGAAAAAGATGGCAGGTTGCTCTTCTAAAAAAGTAAAAACTTGTAGACTGCACCCAGGCCTAATAAAACTTGCATCATTTCTCTCAGACAGATAACAGATAGTATTCTTCAACAACTCTCTATCAAATTCTGCTGTAGTTGACATTGGTGTTCCACAAGGTTCTATTCTAGGCCTGTTGCTCTTTGCTATCTATATCAATGGTCTTCCATTTCATCTTAACACTCTTCTTGTGACCTTTTTGCCGATGATTGCAGTCTACACAAGTGACTACTACTGCGTTAGCCTAGAATCAGCTCTTCAGGTTGAGTTAAACAATCTAATTAAATGGAGCAACAACAATGTCATGATTGTAAATACTGATAAAACAAAATCAATGCTCATTAACAACTAACTCTTTGGTTGTGTATGGAAACATCACAGATAGAAAATGTTAATGAGCACAAAACACTAGGTCTTACTATTGACCAACATCTGACCTGGAACTCTCATGTGCAAGGCCTAACAAAGCTTATCGCACAAAAAGTATACCAATTAGCCAAAATTAAATACTTCATCGATCAAGACACAAGGAAGATATACTACATATCACATATACAGACACATTTAGACTATTGCTCAACAATTTAGGATGGTTGCTCAGTGTCAAATACAAAGAAGCTTTACTCACTTCAAAAGCGAGCAGTAAAACTTATTAGTGACAAAGATCAAGCATGAGCAACTAATCAACACAAACATATCAAAATACTGCCTCATAAGAACAGACTCCTTCAACAAAGCCAATTTGGTACATCAAATTCTTTCATGCTTCACCTTATCTATGGAACATGTTTAGATTTAGCTGAAAGTGTACCCAGTGCTTACAAAATATGTCTTCCAAAACCTAGACTTGATCTTTACAAGAAAAGCTTTACTTATTCTGCTGCTCATCTTTGGAATACCCTCCTGTCCTATATAAAAAATACAAACTACTCCTTCCTACAACTACACACTCTTCCAATATTCATTTGACGTCGATTACATGCCTCCATGATTCACAAAAGTTATTTTAGACTGCTCTTACAGACACTGGACTCAGTTGTTTATTATGAATAGTACCAAAATTCTGTTTGGTAGATATTACATCCTTCCTGTGCCGTTAAATGTCACATAGGGCTCACGTAGTTGTTTGCCAAGTTTTCCTGTTTTCAGCAAGTTTTTCAACCTCATCAAGGGATGTTATGCCCACTAAACTGCCTTCTCTTAACAATATCCTCTTTAGAATTTCACGCAGTCAACCTCTTTTCTTCAGCCTGTTGTGTTCCACTTGATAGCTTGTTTTGGTATTCTCTGATTGTTTCTTTTCATCACATGGCCTACATATGTCCATCTTTTTTTTTCTGATCAACCAGGAGACAGGTTGTTGTTCAGTCATCTGTCTTATTTCTGCATTGTTCTTGAATTCGTTCCACTTTATACCAAGTATCTTCCTGAGGCATTTGTTTTCAAAAGAATCTAATTTCTTGTCTATTTCTTTAGCTGATTTCCAGCTTTTGCATGCATAAATGAGGGTGGATATTACATTTGAATTGAATAATCTTAACTTGATTTTTGTGCTTATAACTTTTGAATTCCATATGTTCTTAAGATTTTTGAAGGACAATGCTGCTTTTGGAATTCTAATTCTAACTTCCTTCCTGGTGTCACCATCTTTGGTCTGTGTAGCTGCCAAGGTATGCAAATTGGTTTACTTCATCAACAACTGTTCCTTCTACATATATTTTTCCTTTTTGATTAATGAGAAGTTTCATTATTTTTGTTTTGTCTTTGTTAATTTCAAGACCTATTTTGCTAGCCAAGGAAGACAAGGAATATGTTTTTTCCTGCATCGATTTCATATTGTCACTGATAAGAGTTATATCATCAGCAAAATCAAGATCTTCTGTTTGGGTCCCATGAACCCAATCAATGCCTGTTTTACCTGTACAGCATCTTTTCACTATAAAGTCTATGGCAATTCCAAAAAGCAAGGGAGATAATATACATCCTTGTTTCATGCCTGTTTCAATCTGAAACCATTGTCTTGACCGCACAGATATATCTGTTGTAGAGATCTCTAGTGATGTCTTAAAATTCTCCACAATGATTCTCTGTGTATACTATCAAATGTTTTTTTTAAAGTATATGAAGTTCAGGATTAATGGTTTCTATTTTTCAGTATGTTCTTCAAGTATTATTCTTAGAGTAAAGATCTGGCCGAGACAGCTTCTCCCTTTTCGAAATCCTGCCTGTTCTTCTCTCATTGCAGTATCCACTACATCCTTAATTCTATTCAGAATCACTTTACAAAACACCTTTGACACAACTGATAGTAAGGTTACACCCCTCCAGTTATTGCAGTCACTGAGGTTGCCTTTTTTGAGTATTTTAACAATGATTCCCTTTTTCCATATGGAAGGGACTTTTTCTTCTTTCCAAATTTTATTAAACACTTTTTGTAGTTGGCTCATGTTGTCACTGTTAATAGCTTTTAACATCTCAACTGTTATTTCATCTTCACCTGCAGATTTGTTGCTAACCATTTGATTCACTGCTGTTTCAATTTCATTAAGTATAACTTCATCTAAGTTGACATTTAGTTGTGGGACTGGTAAATCAGTTTGAAGATTTATTAGTTCATTTGGGTGTGGTCGATTAAGTATTTTTTGGAAGTGCTTTTGGTCTTTACTTGATGTTAATAGGTTGTTTGTTTTGCTAAAGACTGGTCTTTCTCTGGAGATAATAGCACCTGTTTGCTGTCTCCTATGTTTGCTGCATTTTCTGCTTCTTTTGCCGTATTGTCCATATATTATCTTTTGTCTCTTCTAGCTGAACTTTTTACTTTATTGTCTAGTTCTTTGTGTGTTGCTTTTGCCAAAACATTTCCAGGATCTGTCTTTACATTCAACATGGCTAATTTGGCTGTTCTTCTTTCATGTATGTATTTCCTTGTGTTATCTGATATCCATGCTTTTCTACTTGTTGACAGCAGTCCAGCACTTGCTTTTGCTGCCTTGATTATGACTGTGCTGTATGAATTCCATAATACATCTATATCTGTCTTCTATCTCTTTGAGTGCTGCGAAATGTTTGGTAAGTTCCAGATTGAAGTCACTGTTGGTATTTTCTTTTTGTAGGTTATGACTGTTTATCTTTTTTAGTATTGATTCTTGTGCTGGCTTTTCAGTTTAAATCTTATCCTCCCTATACACAGGTTGTGATCACTGTTGACATCTGCACCCCTATATGCTCTTACATCTATCAGAGATGTTGTGAATTGTTTTCTAATACAAAAATGATCTATCTGGTTTCTGGTTCTATCATCTGGGGATATCCATGTTGTTTTATGTATTTCTTTGTGTGGAAATATTGTTCCTCGAATTACCATGTCTTCTGTTAGACACATTTCAATTAATCTTTCTCCGTTCTGATTTATTATATCAATTCCTTCTTTCCCCATTACTTTTTCGATGTCTGTGTTATCTTTTCCTACCTTGGCGTTGAAGTCTCCCATGACAATTAAGATATCGTGTTTAGGAACTTTGTTAATGTGTTGTAGTTGGTGATAGAAATCGTCTTTTATTTCATCATCTTTATCGTTCGTGGGTGCATAGCATTGTATGATTGTCATTCTTCTGTGCCTTATTTTGTATTCACTGGTTCCCATTCTGTAGGGCTCTTTGCTGCCGCAGATGACATAATTATACCCACTCCTTCCTGGTATTTACCGTCGTCTCCTGGAATATGTTATTAACATACGGTTTTCCGTCAGTCTTTTCCCTGCTTCTGGCCATTGCATTTCACTATGTCCAACACATCTAGGTGATATCTATCCATTTCTTTTATTACCTGAACATTTTTTGTTGTTGCAGTCATCATTCTTACATTCCAAAATCTGATATTATATATATTATTTCACTCAGCTTTCCAATGTTATGTTGGTTATATGAGGAGAATATTTGTAGAATGTCTGGAACAGAGTGAAAGTTGTATAATAAAGGGGAGAATGTCAGACGGGTCTGCATGCCCAATTATTAACTGTTTGGAAATAAAGATCAGTCAGTCAATCAATCTTCCAAAAAGCTACAATACTAGCCTCCACCATAATCTATATGACTTTAACTGGGCCTGTTTTCAAATAAAGTTTCAGAGAGTACATCATGGCAGAAGAACTTGATTTGCCACATTCGACACTGGGGTACATGTCAGGTTCTCAGAATCACATTTTTAAATGACAGTAACATGATGATTAAAGTTAATCCATCAGCTTGATTATTCAGATTTTACAATCACTGCTGATGTTGATAAAAAGGTTTTGAACATTTAACATTCTATGAAAGCTGTTCCAATGTGATAAGCAGATTGATGTCTAGATGTTCACAGAGTTAATGTAAAGTTCTGTAAAGAAACTTCAGTTTTGCTTCTGCCCCAACAAATACCATCTATTATATGCTAATATCTTGTAGGATAGTTTTGTGTATATATGGTTCTTATTCTTTGTTACTGAAACTGGGGAGGATGTTCTTTGCAGCAATGTGAGGGTGTTGAGACACAGCAATGTATCAAGTGGAGATAGGATTAAGGCAGCTATTTTTTCCAGACCTGAAGTTTAGCTCAAAAGCAGAAAAAAAAATACAGTGTTTCCTTAACAGACTCCACTGCCATGGGGACTATGGCAGTCCATGCCCTGTATCTAGGCCAGGCCTATTACTGGAGGCATCATAGCAGAGTAAATTTAGCTGTTATTTGCATACCACGTCCTTGGACTGCACCTCCGCTATATATACAATATATACTGTGATGTATATGAACCCCCTAAAAAAAATTCTGCATTATCAAACATAGTCACACATAAGATGTCTGATAAAATATTTTTGTTCTCAGGTACACCAAGCTGGTAATAACAGTGTCTTCAGTGCTGAAGCTTATGTTCTGTTCTATGCTCGTATTAAGAGCAGCAACAACAGCACCAACAATGGCCCATCCACATCAAACAACAGCATGAACCATGTCAAATATCCACCATCTCCTATAAAGGCAAGTAAATATTGTGGATTCCTTCTGTATACACAGTACAGACTTTCATGTTCTTTTTTATTTTTTATAATCTGTCCTGTTTAACCTTTTTTCTATCATGTATTATAAATGTCCTAAGACAAGCCATTGTTAATTGTATATAGGACAGAGTGATTCATATTTTTTGTCATAGAAAATAATATCTGAATGAGAAAAATGCAGCAGTTGAAAATGTAGGTAAGCTTGGTTCTGTGGTTGGTGTTAAATTAAAAAAAATGATATGAAACAGATCTTCTTTTCCCATTAAGTGTAGAAGATCCCATACAACATCTGCCACATGCATGGGATCGCATTAAATGCATGAGATCCCGTACAACATCTGGCATGTGCGAGTGATCCCAGTAAGTGCATGAGATCCCATACAACACCTGGCATGTGCGAGTGATCCCAGTAAGTGCATGAGATCCCATACAACACCTGGCATGTGCGAGTGATCCCAGTAAGTGCATGAGATCCCATACAACACATGACATGTGCGAGTGATCCCAGTAAGTGCATGAGATCCCATACAACACCTGGCACAAGCAATGACAATCATGGTCTTGTTACAAAAACTGCTGAACCACATGTGTAACTCATGTTCATTGTTGATGATGATGATGATGGCATTCTTGGTGAAGGGTGATGGTGAACACTGGCTAAAAAGGGCTTTTTGTCATATTCTCCACTTTACAGAGCAATTGTCAAATGTCTTCCACATTAGCTGCAAGGCTAGAGTTCTTACCAAGGCAAGAATCAATTTATCTGACTTCTTATCCAGACTTTTGTGATAGTGCTAATTATTACATCATTCATTCATTCATTTGCATGTCCCTTGCGGAACTTTGCCTTCCTAACAGCACTCCTGTAAGCCTTTCGGCTGTGAGCAAGATGGCCTGCTGCTGCTTCATCCATTTTGCAGATCATCAGTGATGTCTTGCAACCATCTTTGCCTTGGTTCTTCTCTATTTCTTTTTCTCATTATGTATCCTTCCAAGATGGTCTTCTCTAGATTATCATGACGTTTAATGTGTCCAAAATATTTAAGTTTTCTTTGTTTAGTCCTCTTTACTAGCCAGCCTTCTTCAGTATTAAGTTCTTGTAGTATTGATATTTTTGTTCTTTTTTGTGTCCATGATATTTTAAGAACTCTTCTGTAGCATTTACATTCAAATGCATTTATATGTTTCTCAGCTGTTTTGTTAAGTGTCCAGGTCTCATATGTTGCGATGGGAAAGATGCATGCTCATAAAAATCATATTTTTGTAGTTCTGTCTGTTCCTCTCCACAGATTCTTTAGTTGTTTTACTTTCTGAAGAGCAATAGATGTCATTTTAGTTCCCTCATTGTATCTCTATTATTAGTTAGTAGTGATCCAAGATATTCAAAACTCTCCACTTCTTCCAGTTTTTCCTCATTGATACATAGTTGAACTGCCTTGTTTGTTTTGTCAATTGTCATCAGTTTAATTTTCTTCACATTAAGATAGAGGTTTTGCTCTTCGCTGTTCTTATGGACTGACATAGTTTTTCCATTCCTTTTTGTGTTGTGGACAGTAATACTTTGTCATCAGCATATCTAATCTCTGGTATTTCATAACCTCCAATTGTTATGGCATCATAATATTCTTTGTCTACATCTTCTTTAACATTCCTCATTATATTTTCAGTATACAAGTTAAATAAGGTGACAATATACACCCCTGACGGACCCCTTGTTTTATGACAAACCAAGTTGTTGTTTCATCATTTATTATTACTGCTGCTTGTTGGTCTAGATACAGCAGTGATGTTAATTGTATCAAATGTGTTGAAAATCTCATTTTTTCAATTATTTCCCAAAGTTTCTGGTGTTGTACACAATCAAATACCTTTGAGTAGTCTATAAAAATAAATATAGATTCACATTAGACTCTCTGCATTTCTCTATTATTAATCTTATGTTCAATATATGATCTCTTGATCCTCTTCCTTGCCTGAAACCAGCTCAGACCATACTGACTTCTTCTATTTTCCTACGAAGTCTACCCATTATGATTTTTAATAGAATTTTACTAGCATGACTAATCAGGGCAACAGTTCTGTAGTTTGTGCATAATTTCAGGTTACCCTATTTTGGCAGTGGTATGAATACAATTCTTTTCCATTCTTTTGGCCAAATACCTGAATGCCATATCTTTTTACATAGTGCATGATAGATTGTTGCACATTCCTTTCCTCCTGCTTTAATAAGTTCAGCTGTTATCACATCCTGGCGATTTACCATTTTTCAGATTCCTTATTGCCTGTAAAACTTCTCCTATTGTTGGTTCGGGTTCTTTCTCCTCTTATAATAATTCACACTGTTGATTTCTGCTTTCACAGTCAGTTGTTTCATACATTCCTCTGCAATATTCCTTCCATCTTTCTAGAATTTCCTCTGTCTCTGTCAAGGTATTCCCCATCTCATCACAAATTATATTTAGCTTAGGTGTGACATTTCTTGTCAATGTCTTCATTTCTTTAAACATTTCACTGTCTCTTCCATATTTCTGATGTCCTTCTGTTCTTTCACAACAATCTTGTATGTATTGTTTTTTGTCTTTTCTTTTGTTTCTTTGTACTTCTTTTGCTGCTGTTTGTCACTTTCCATTGCGTCTTCATTTCTCTACGTTGTTTTATCAGTTCTAGTGTACCTGCTGTAATCCATCCATTCTTTTGTGTTTTCTTTACTGGAACCATGTCTTTAGCTGTTGTTATTAAGATATCTTTGGCCTGCGTAGCCAGTTCATCTGGTGTCATCTCCTCCTGTACAGCCATCAGGATTTCAAAACGGTTCTTCACTTCTATACCGTATTGTTCTGGTATTTTTTGTAAGATCAAAGCGGAGTGATCTTGATCCCATAACTGTCTTTTTTATCTTTATCTTCATGTCTGCTATGGTCCCTGTCACAATCAGCACCTGGTAAAGTTTTTGCTGATGTTATACTTGATCTCCACCTTCTTTGCACTAAAATGTAATCTGTTTGATTCTTGGTTTTCCCATCAGGTGATGTCCATCTTCTTGGATGTTGTTTTAAAAAGTGTGTTAGCGATCATTAGCTCATGTTCCATGCAAAAAGCCATTAGACTGTCACCTGCCTCATTTCTATGTCCTATGCTAAATTTCCCTACAACATGTCCTTCATCTTCTGCTCTTTCTGTACCAATCTTTGCATTAAAATCTCCCATTATTGATACAATATAATTTTTCCATACCTGGTCTGTCATTGTTTGCAGTGTTATAAAAGTCTTCTACTTCCTCTTCTTCGGCTGCTGATGTAGGTGCATATATTTGGATGATTGTTACATTTCTAGGAGTGCCCTCAGTTTGATTGTGAAGATTCTATCACTTACAGGGTCGTAACCTAGTAATGCTTTTGATGTTGATTTGTCCAAAGTAAAAAGCCACTCCATTCTTTCCTCCTAATTCTCCACCAGAGTATATAAAGATATTAATTCTTGCTTTTGAAGTGTCCTGATCCTTTCCATTGATGTTCACAGATTCTCAAAATGTGTATCCCTGTTCTTTTCATCTCGTTATTACATCATAGAAACTTTTCTTATAGTGTTTGGCCACTGACAGCAATTATTGAGGAAAGATGCTGACGATTGTTGGTACATGTTCTCCAAGTAAGGGTAGACCAAAAGAGACATGGAGAAGAACAGCAGAAAGGATGATGAGCAATAGAAAGGTCACCTGGGCAAGAGCGGGAAAAAAAGACAAAGGACAGGCATTTGTGGAAAACCTGTGCAGAAGCCCCATGTGCCCTGGGCACTTAAAAGTTCAGAGAGATAGAGAAACTTTTACTGGGACATTTTCCAGACTTTTGTGATAGTGTTGATTGTTACATCATAGTAACTTTTATTAGGACATTTGCCATACTAACAGTCTGTATAAGTAAGAACATGAAAAAAAAACATTCATTCATTTGCATGTCCCTTGCGGAACTTTGCCTCCCAAACAGCACTCCTGTAGGCCTCTCGGTTGTGAGCAAGATGGCCTGCTGCTGTTGCATCCATTTCCAGATCGTCAACGATGTCTTGCAGTCATCTTCGTCTTGGTCTTCCTCTTTTTCCTTTTCCCATTATGTATCCTTCCAATACGGTCTTCTCTAAATTATCATGACGTTTAATGTGTCCAAAATATTTCAGTTTTCTCTCTTTAATCCTCTTCACTAGCCAGCCTTCTTCAATATTAAGCTCTTGTAGTATAGATATATTTGTTCTTTTTTGTGTCCACGATATTTGGAGAACTCTTCTGTAGCATTTACATTCAAAGGCATTTATGTGTTTCTCAGCTGAAAAAAAACATGACATGCAAAAAGACATTTTTCGATGTACTCTTGGAAAATAGTTGATTATTGTAACTGCTCATTTATATTGATATGTCTGTACATGTGATAACTGGTAGCATAATTTAACATGGTGACATTTGTTTGCATTTTTTAGAAGCAGTATTCTCAGAAAATTGAAGGAAACTTATTGAAGCTGGTGTCTTATTTTAGCTCTTTGCATGCAGCATATTGAAGTTAAACCAAGGCAGTCTTATATTGTTTTATAGTAATACTGGATCTCTTATACATAAAATGTAGCTTAAGTGTTACAGTGAGTTTAGTTCCACCTGTAAGATTAGCTGTAATTTATCAGAAAAAGTTTGTTCCACTGTAAGACCACAGTAAGTTTACTGGACAAGCTTTAGTTATTTTCACCCCAACCATTGAGTATCACTGCTTTCATCACTTATAACCAGGACTTTTTTTTTTCCTTAAAAAATAAATGTTCAAAATTGTATTGCTAAATATGGCTTTCATTTTCTTGCATGTTTTTTTGTTCTCCTTCAGGCACTTTATTTACAGAAGCACTGCTGATCTAGGAGCATTTCATGTGAAATGATATTATCACATAAGACATTTAGACTTAGTGTAAAACTGTTAACATTTGTATTTACTGCTTACATTAACATTTGTTTGAATGTTCACAGAATAATTTCATTGGACCAACACTCCCAAATCATCTCAAGCAGGAGACTCCTCTTAATAATGGAATACATGGTAATGTTATTCATTTTGCAGATTAAATTTTATGTCATTATGTACATTTATTGTACAGATTTAACTATGTTCTCCTAATTTCTTCTAGACTTTGTGTTTGAAAATTTTTTAACTTCATTTTATTTACTGTTTTGTGTATTTTCACGCTGTCTATCCAGTTCTCATTTACTCTTTATTTTGTATCCATGTCAGTCAAACTGGTCGGTTTAATAAAAGAGATGTATGAACTAGCCAGTCTACTTGTTAACCACAACTGTCACATTCTTGTCCTTTAGAAAATGTTTTTCAGCAGATATTTGGAAAAGTACCTTTAAGTGACACTTAACTGGGAAAATAATAAGGGTACGGCTAAATAACATGCTTTAGACTTTTGTGTACATATTTTGTTAAATAATGAATGTGGTTGCAAGAATCCCTGGCTCCAGGGCGTGTAGATTTGTGTAACACTTTTTTTAGTATCCTCAAAACTGCTTTGATAGCTTTCAAGTGAGGATGAGTGGAATAGCTTATAAAAGAAAACATTACATAATACTTAATTATATCTTGTATTTACTTGCCCCATTTGGCTTACAAGTCTGGCCAGAGGGACCACAGTTATCAAGTTACAGAAATGGTGCCTGGTTGATCTTGGAGCTACTGAAGAAAAGGTGGCCAGGCATGATATTCAAAACATCCGTGTTCCAGGAAAATAAGAGCACCAACACCTAGGAGTTACTTGACATGATAGGGCTGTTTTTTTTTTTTATTTAGTCTTTTTAGAAGACATTGATGGTGTTTTCTGTTTGTGGTTTTATGGTTAACCAGCAGGGAATGTTTTGTCATAGCTCATTCTTTGATTGTGACCATCCTTTAATGATCTGTCCAACTACTAAACTCTGTTCTAACATAACCTCCTATCTTTGCATAGGATTTCTCTTACTTCGAAATCACACTGTTACTCATGTAGTGTTATTGCTTTTAATATCTGTTCATGGCATGACGAGACAGAAATGTGAAATAATGAACATTTTCATTAAGACATATTCTCTTTGTACAAAAAAGAGAAGATAATGTGAGCTTATTTCATTTCAGGGAAACCTACTTCTGAAATTGGTACTCCCATAAAACAGCAGCCTAACATATCCAGTCCGTTGTCACGTGCTGTGTTTGGGGGCCCCAAAGTTGTCCCAAATGCCACAGCTCTGCCAGGGGGGCACAGCAAAATCTCCTTCCCTATTCTTACACCTCTTCAGAAAAAGCAGTTATTGCAGCAGCAGCAGATTCAGAAAGATGATGGAAAACATATTGTGCTTCAGATCAAACATGGGAATTCAACAACAATGGAGAAATCTCCAGATGGAAAGTCCAAAGTTGTTAATGGGGCTGTTGGTAATCAGAAGGCTGTGGGGCTGGTGCCATACAATGATGACTCTGATTCAGAGCAAGAGAATGTAGGCAAGCAAGCAGCAGCTGAGAACTGCGTGAGTGTAAAGAACCAGCAAGAGACAGCTACAGCTTGCTCCTTGCTACAAGCTGCTGGAGATTATCATAACAAGCAGGCAAGTGTGCAGAAACTCACCTTGCCCGCCGCCACCAGCGGGGATTCGAAACACTTGATATGTACAAATCCCGCGTCCGGACACAAAAGTCCAATACTGTCACAAAGAGACCTTCAGACATCTTCCAGCGATCATCACCAGCCGTCTACCTCAGACTCAAAGAATCAGCTCACAAGCTTGCAAGCCAAGCTCCCTTCTGCCCATATGCCACCACATGCCTCAAGCAAAAATATTCGCCACAGAGAAATTGCCCCATCATCTTCAGCATCATCAAAACCAGTAGACGCCCCACCAGATCTTTCAGCGTTAAGCTCATCCACATCTACACCAATGGCAGCAGGTAAGGGCGGCGTTATGGAGCTCCCGGTTGTAAATATGTCATCCTATGCAGAGTCGAGCAGCGCCAGATTGAAGCGGCTGGCGGGAACTGGCTCGTTCAAGCCCAGGACTGCGCCCCCAGCCCCCGCGGCTCCTGCTCTAGCTCAAACAGTGTCAATTCTTCGACTGAATGGACTGTCCAGTCCAAAGGTAACTTCATTCCCAGCTTAGATCTGTCTAGGCACTTTTCAAAAACCAACTTTTGCCTCTCATTTAACAAACAGCTATAGATTTCCTTCTCCTTTATTTTTTAAAATTCTTGTGAATGTGCATCAGGTCAGCGGTTGTTTGTGCATAGGTCAGCTTTCTTGCACTTTTGAAACCATCATTAATCACTGTCTCCTGTCATTGTATAAACCACACAATTTTTGTAGTTCTTCGTGGGTTGTTTCCCCAGTTTATAGGGCATTTTTTTAATGGTTGACTTTCTACATTTATAGTCTAGTAGTTAATATTGATGGTACTTCAGATAAAGAAAATTTTGCCTTTATAATGCTAAGACAGTTTGACATGTTGAATTTGTGTAAGCATCCTTTTTACAATTTACAATTATAGAACATTTAATGGAAGTAGAGCTTGAAAGCTATTGGCTATAAAGCCAGTTTTGATGCAGAAGAGAGACTTTCCCTGCAGGAGGAAATAAATAGAGGAAACCTACAAATGAAGGAGATTTTTAAAGTTCTATTTGTTACTTCAGCTATATTTAGTTCTTCTGAAACATAGATTAAAGCAGTCTTAATGTGCCAGATATTCATCAGTATCTGGGGCCTGCATAATAAAACAGTGTAACATCAGCATTTCCTCTGCGCAGATTATAACAGCTGTTTGGCTGAAAACAGATGAAGAGGGCAGGGGAAAAAAAAAAAAGATATTTTTGCCATGTGGTACTTGGAATTGTCAAAGAAATTTTTCAAATAAATAAAATAGCTACAGTGAGCAAAGTGAACTTTTCTAAGAAACATTCTGAATAACAAAAGTGTGTGAGTGGTCCAAGGTTCATGTCACAGCATTCCAAATTCATAAATCAAGTTAACCATATAGAGGAAAAGAAACTGAAGGACTGCTCGTGTTTCTAGGCTGATATCAGGCGTGTATCAAGCTGGAAAATTAGCTTTTTGCCATGGTAATATATTGTTTTCCTTCAGATGTTAAGAGAAATTGTGCTCAGAAAGAATTTTACACAGAAAATTCAAGTGCCATTCAGCCAAGTCCTTGAAGAAAGCAGCTGAAGAAGTTTACAACATAATAACAAGATGTAAATAGAGCTGAAAGGGATACCAAGCTGTAGTGCTGTGAAACACACAGACACTAATATAAATGTATAAATATGGCTGCCTCAGAACAGTAACAGAAGTTAAACTGTTCAGCTTAAATCAAGTCTTCAAGCAATATCAGCTTTTTTTTTACAGCATGATAAAGAGAATGTCCTTAAAAGTGTAGAAAGATTATTATGGTGTTACAAAGAGTCAGTATTATCATATGCTTGTGAGACTTTGACAGTAAACAGATGAAGAAAACTGAAGATAACAGACGTTAGATGCTGTGCAGAAAAATTTGGTTTTGGGGGAGGGGAGGGGGAGAAAGAAAATTCTCAGAGAATTTACTGAAAAAATTATTCCATATTCTTTGGACATTTTATAAGAAGAGAGGAGGTGCAGAATCTGACAATCACGGAAAAGTTTCAAGCAAAAAAAAAAAAATCAACAAAGGAGGAATAGAAATAAACAGATAATCTGACCTGATGGCACAGGAAAAGAAAGAAAATGGATATAAATTTTTGGAAGTGTGTTTTAGACTTTGTAAGTGAACTTTGAATTTCAGAAATGGTTCATTGATCTGTTCTGTCTTAAAATGCAATTTCAGTGTAAGAGTTTTTTTTCTTTTATAAGTATTTTCAATATAAATGATTTTAATGTGCAAAATGAGCTCTACAACTCATGAGCCCTTTCCAATATTTCAGATTCATCTGTCCAGCCTAAACTCAGCATCACCAGTCTCCAGGAATCTGAGAAGGGAGAAACCGACCGGGTTGTCTGTGCCCAAAATCTTGTGCAATTAAAGGTGTCTACCAGCATTTCTGCTACCAGCGACAAGGTGTCATCAGTGCAGGTTAAAATAAGAGATGCTCCGCCAGGGAAAGCACAAAGTCCTGCTTCAGCAAGACCACCTTCTGGTCATATTGACGCAAAGCTTCCACAACTGTCAGTGTCTCCCAGACCAGCAACTCCAGTAGACATCTCTGACAAGTGTGCTCTGCTTTGTTCCCCTAACGAAGCTGCTGTTGGTGATGATGGTGGATTAAGAAAGAGAAAAAAACAAAAGAAAAAGCACAAGAAAGATTCAGAACGCTGGCATTTTGAGAAACTCAGGGAAGACAGTTCTTCTCGTAGTGATTCTTCTTCAAAGAAAAATAAAAAACACAAAAAGAATCGGCAAGAGAAGAAACGTAAGCGGAGCAGCTCCATCAGTTCAGATAGTGACTCTTGTGGGAAACGCAAAGACAAAAAGAAACACAATAAACATAAATACAGCCGTGGGCATTCAGACTCATCAGGTTCAGATGAGGACAGACACAAGCACAAGAAGAAAACAAGTGAAAGTGACGACCTAGATGGATATGAGTGGGTGGAGAAGACGATAGAAACAACGAATGTGAGAGATAACAACAGCCGAGGTGAACAAATTTATTTTTGTTTTTTGCATTGACAGCGTTCATTGATGTGACACTCAAACTAGTAATTTCTAGAGAGTGTGTGTGTAGTGGTCTTAACAGTCATTGTAACTAATGATCTTTATATATGTGTATGTGTGTTAAGCAGCCTCAAAGATTGATAGGCAACAACAAAATATTGTTCATTAAATAAGTTGTCAGGGACTTTTGTAATATCTAATTGTCTATTACAGCTAAAAATACCATGAAGATTTCTGAGCATGTACTGTATATAAAGATGTGTGTTCCTCTAGACAGAGACTGTGTGTGTGTTTCTCTAGACAGAGACTGTGCATGTAAAGCTGATTCTCAAGTGCTCTGCAAGCATGTTTTTTTTTAGTTTAAAATGAACATAAATCAAAATGTATAGTCCTTGTGCAATGATGTGATTACATTAAGATTCTTACTATTTGTTTTTTGTGGTCATATGTACCAAGTCTGAAATCTAATTTTGAGTGCTGACTGGTCATTGAAAATATGGACACCAATGCCATATGACAGATAGAAAAATAGTGAGAGCATATTCATTACAACCAGAAGTGTTGTCTGCCTGCAGTATTGGGTTTAGAGTTAGCCATGAAAATAGGAGATCACATTCTATCTGGAGAACTCTGAGATATACCATGACACAAGCAATAGAACACTTAGGAGAGCACTGAGATATACCATGACACGTGCACTAGAACATTCAGGAGAACTCTGAGATATACCATGACATATATACAGTAGAACATTCAGGATAACTCTGAGATATATCATGACATATATACAGTAGAACATTCAGGAGAGCTCTGAGATATACCTTGACATATATACAGTAGAACATTCAGGAGAACTCTGAACTATTTATAAGATACCTCCTCCCGGTGGAATATTTTTGAGATCTCTTAGATTTGCGTCAGTTCCTTGAGTAGAACAATCTGATGAGCTCTTGACTATCTGTCAACAGCATATCAAGACTTGCTTATTAGTGGATGACTTTAGTTATCTTGTCTTCTTCTATGTACAGACATTGGCGATGATGCATGGTACTCTGATTTTTGTGATACGCCTTTTGGTTGGGTACCTTTGATTTCAGCACCTTTCCTTGCTAGGGCAGACTGTGGTCTTGCTCGGACTGCCATGAAGACCGTGGTGCAGGCTGGTCTGGCCAAAACTTTGTTTTCCAGCCTATGGCGGCTGTACCTAACCCCCCTCTCTACGTCAGATCCAGCATGCAACGCTGGCTGGCCGGCCAGATGACTTTGAGACAGTTCCACAGATACACTCCAACTTTGGGATAAAGAATCTGATGAGTACCTCAGTGATATCCATTCCCTGCCACTTATAGTTTGCTGGCTCTGTTTTGTTTACATCATTCTGATAGCCGTTGTTGTAAAGACCCATAGGCTTGTCACGTCCTGGATTCATTGGTTTCACACCAGATTTTCCTTGTCCCTGCCAGTAATCTTCACGTCCCCATCTGTCAACCAACCTGACCTTACATTTTACAAAAGTAACAGTTACAATTAGTGTCGATTGCTACAGGTAACAGAAGTAGGTCAGAGTTTTTAAGCAAACAGATCTATGTTCCCTGTCTCACAGAGACTGTGTTAAGATAAGTGTGTTCTTAACACAGTTGTTACTGTAGGGATAGTTATCGTGTGAATTCTGTTGCCAAGGAAATTCTGTCAGTGATACCAAGAAGCTTATGAGGTGCATGCTGAACTGGTCATTGCTCATGGGGAAATGGATTGCCATAGTCCTCATGGTGGTGGAGTCTGCTAAAGAGGTTATGTAAACCCCCTGCTTTTTAGCTGCATTCAAGGACTGAAAAAAAAAATAGGCACCATGTCCTAGCAGACATAATGCCTCAACACCTTCACAGCTTTGGCTGCAAAGAAGATCAGCTCACAGTTACAGAGAGATGGAGGCATTATGTAAGGAAAAGTGAGCGGATGTTTTGCTGGAAACTGTACTGAGATAATGATAAGTTTTACTGCAGTAGTTAAGAAAATCTAAATGGGATGTTCATATATATTTTATGCAAAAAAAAAATAAAATAAACATTTAGTCATTTAATTGTCATGCAAGGGATGATGATGATGATGATCTTAATTATTTTATGCAGAAAAAAAAACATCTGTTCAGTCATTGAATCATCATGATGTTCTTATATATCTTACACCAAACATCATCTGTACAATCCTGGAATTATGATATTCTTATATATCTTATGTGAAACAGCATCTGTACAATCATGATATTCTTATATATCTTATGTGAAACAGCATCTGTACAATCATGATATTCTTATATATCTTATGTGAAACAGCATCTGCACAATCATGATATTCTTATATATCTTATGTGAAACAGCATCTGTACAATCATGGAATCATCATGTCAAGGATGATATGGCTCCTAGAAAAGAGATGTTGGACAAAATAAAAACCACATGGGATGGATCTCGCTCGTCTAAATCGGCACTTGCTCTAGAAGGGGCAAGTTATGCTTTTGGAAATAGTGGTAAGTACCCGTTTACAGTGTATCTGCTGTGTACTTGTTCTTTTAATGTTTCTTTTTGTGTTTGTTCATCTAATGTCTCTGTTTTATGTTTGCTCATATACCTACTGTTTGTTTTTTCAAGTAATATATATATCCAATATTAAACTTCCCTTGGATGTAAATTGAGCCTGATTTTATATTTCATTTTGCTGTGTTGCCACTTCCATAAATGAAAGGTTAATCATTTTCCTGTCATTATGAGAGAAACTTGTTTTACTTAAAGGTGACACTGACCTGATAATGATTGATTCATGTTTTCTGTATTCATTCAGTTCTCTCGTGGGATGGTCATAAAAACCACAATGATAGGGAGGTTGAGGAGGAGGAGAGAACCAGAAAAAAGAGGCACTGGTCAGAGGATTATAACGAAGAAATTGATGCTGGAAAGGTATGTTGTTGCTGTTGCACTAGATAAAGTTAGTTTCCTATACTGTTGTATTGTTGAGCATGTTGGACGAAGTTTGTACTCTGTACTGTTACATTGTTGAATATGATGGACGAAGTTTGTGTTCCATACTGTTACACTGTTGAATATGTTGGATGAAGTTTGTGTTCCATACTGTTACACTGTTGAATATGTTGGATGAAGTTTGTGCTCCGTACTGTTATACTGTTGAATATGTTGGATGAAGTTTGTGTTCCGTACTGTTATACTGTTGAATATGTTGGATGAAGTTTGTGCTCCGTACTGTTATACTGTTGAATATGTTGGATGAAGTTTGTGTTCCGTACTGTTACACTGTTGAATATGTTGGATGAAGTTTGTGCTCCATACTGTTACACTGTTGAATATGTTGGACGAAGTTTGTGCTCCTTACTGTTACATTGTTGAGCACTCTGTATAAAGTTGTAACCCAGGACTGAAAGAGATCAGCTACTCTGTAACATTATGTTGCTGGTTATGTAAAATACATGCGCTGTCTTTTGCTGACGTAAATAATGTTATATCTCAAGTTACAATCTTTCAAGTAGTTTTAGTAATGGATGTGTGAAAATACTGAGAAAAGTATAAGTAGGAATGTTTGTTTTCAGATAAAGAAAGTGAAGAAACATGCAGGGGAGATGTTTTCTTCAGACAACCCATTCCAGAATTTTCAGTCATCCAAGCAGAAAACTGAGGTAAATTTATTGTTGTGTCAGCAGCAGAAATTAGAAATAATGTCTGTTCTTCATTTTAAAAATTGTTTGATCGGTCAGTTACAACAGAGATACATGAGTAGTCAGTCACTTGTTGTGTATGTGAGTGGTCAGTCATTTGTGTACATGAGTGATGCTTTTGCACGGCATCCTATTTTTTTTCTTATTTCATGTACTGACAAACACACACACATCATCACACCCCCCCCCCCCCAATTATATGCACAGTGTAATCTAGTGACCTAGATAAACAGCTACAGTCTACAAGAAAAGAATACTAACAGTAATTTCAATCAGGATCTTGCCAATCATTCCACAGCACCCAGTGAAGTAGAGGAGATAGGTATAGATGAATTATGGAATTCTTACAGCACAGCCATAATCACAGCAGCAAAAGAAAGCGCTGGACTGAAAAAACCAAATAGAAAAGCATGGATATCAGAAAACACATGGAAGTACATACATGAAAGACGAGCAGCCAAATTAGACATGCTGAATGTAAAAACAGACCTTGGAGAAGATCTGGTGAAAGCAATGTAGAAAGAAATAGACAATAAAGTAAAAAGTTCAGCTAGAAGGGATAAAAGAGAATACATAGACAATATGGCGAAAGAGTCAGAAAAAGCAGCAAAAACAGTAGACAGCAAAACTTTATATAACATATAAAAGAGGCTAACAGGTACTATTACATCTAAAGAAAGACCAATCCCTAGCAAAATTGGAACACTGTTAACATCAAGTAAAGACCAAAAAGCAAAGATGGGCTGAACACTTCCAAGAAATACTTAATTGACCACACCCAAAAGAATTGTTAAACCTTGAAACCGACTTACCAGCCCCACAACTAAATGTCAACCTAGATGAAATTAAATTGCATGAAATTGAAACAGCAGTGAATTTAATGGCTAACAACAAAGCTGCAGGTGAGGATGAAATAACACCCGAAATGTTAAAAACTATCAATAGTGACAGCATGAGACAACAACAGAGAATGTTTAATAAGATTTGGAAAGAAGAAAAGGTCCCTTCTAAATGGAAAAAAGGGATCATTGTTAAAATACAAAAAAAAAAAAAAAAGGCATTCTTAGTGACTGTAACAATTGGAGAGGAGTAACCATAGTATCAGTTGTGACAAAAGTATTTTTCAAGGTCATTTTGAATAGACTTAAAGATATAGTGGATGAGAGAAGAGCAAGCGGGGTTTTGAAAAGGGAGAAGCTGTCTCAACCAGATCTTTACTCTAAGAATAATACTTGAAGAACATATTGAAAAGTAGAAACCACTAATACTGAACTTCATAGACTTTAAAAAGGCATTTGATAGCACACACAGATATTTCATTGTGGAGAATTTTAAGTCTATATGGAATACCATCTAAAATTGTCAACATCATTAAGGACTTCTACAGTGGATATGTTTGTGCAGTCAAAACAGAAGAAGGGATGAGTGAATGGTTCCAGATTTAAACAGGCGTGAATCAAGGATGTATACTGTCTCCTTTGCTTTTTGAGATTACAATAGACCTCATAATGAAAAAATGCTGCACAGGTAACACAGCTGTTGACTGGATACGTGGAACCCAACTATAAGATCTTGATTTTGCTGATGACATAACTCTTATCAGTAACAATGTTCCCCTGGGAACAACTGTGTTAAGAGCACACTTATCTTAACATAGTGTTTGTGAGACAGGGAACATAGATCTGTTTGCTTAAAAACTCTGACCTACTTCTGTAGCCCAGAAACTTGTAGCAATAAACACTAATTGTAATTGTTATTTTTGAAAAATGTAATGTCAGGTTGGTGGACGGATAGGGACATGGAGATCTCTGGCGGGGATGAGGGAAGTCTGATGTGAAACCAATGAATCCAGGACGTGACAAGCCTATAGGTCTTTACAACAATGGCTATCAGAATGATGTAAACAAAACAGAGCCAGCAGACTATAGGTGGCGGGGAATGGTTATCATTGAAGCACTCATCAGATTCCTCATCTCAGAGTCAGAGTGCCTTTGTGGAACTGTCTCCAAACCATCTGACATGGAGAAGGGACTTACATACAGCCACCAGAGGCTGGAAAACAAAGTCTTGGCCAGGCCAGCCACACTGTCTTCATGGCAGTCCGAACAAGACCACAGTCTGCCCTAGCAAGGAAAGGTGCTGAAGTCGGAGTTACCCAGCCAAAAGGCGCATCGCAAAAATCAGGGTAACACACATTATCGCTATGCGAACGAAGAAGAAGAGGATCAGTAACAATGTGAATCCATGCAAGAAAAAATAGATAAAAATAGAATAATCTTCACTGGCTAGCAAAAATATAACTTGAAATTAACAAGAACAAAACAAAAATAATGAAACTTCCCATTAATCAGAATGGAAAAATACACATAGAAGGGACAGATATTGAAGAAGTCAATCAATTTGCATACCTTGGCAGCTACATAGACCAGGATGGTGACACCAGAAGGGAAGTTAGAATTAGAGTTGCAAAAGCAGCACTGATCTTCAAGAATCTTGAGAACATATGGCATTCAAAAGTTATAAGCACAAAAACCATGTTAAGACTATTCAGTTCAAATGTAATATCAACTCTCATTTATACATGGAAAACAACTAAAGAAGTAGACAAGAAATTAGACTCTTTTGAAAACAAATGCCTAAGGAAAATACCCTTCAAGTAGAGTGAATTCAAGAACAATGCAGAGATAAGACAGATGACTGAACGACAACCAGTCCAATGGGTGATCAGGAAAAGAAGATGGACACGTGATGAGAAGAAACGATAAGAGAATCCCAAAACAAGCTATCAAGTGGAACACAACAGGCCAAAGAAAAAGGCAGACCGTGTGAAATTCTGAAGATGACATTGTTAAGAGAGGGCAAATTAAAAGGCATAAAATCCTTTGATGAGGTTGAAAGACTCGCCGAAGACGGGAAAATTTGGCGAACTACTTTGCGAGCCCTATGCGACGTTTAACGGCACGGGAAGGATATAAGATATAGGAAGAGTCTTTACTTAGTCAGGTACCCATTTTATGAGCTGAGTGGAGGAAGAAAAGAATGAAGAGGAGACCAACAGAAAAATATTTTGGTGAGCTGATCAAATGGCAAGGAGAAAAAAAATGGTTTTAATTGATCAGAATCATTAAAGATTGCCTGAGAAGGCCAGCTACCACACTATCTGGCATGGCACAATGAATAAATGGTGTAGAGGGTCTCCAAGCCAAAACATATGAGATAACAGCTCACTGCCTTATGTACTGCTTGTGGGTTCTTCATTACGTGTCATTTTTTTTTTAAAAGTAACTTTGTTCATGTTTGTTTTTCACTGTATTTGTCCTCATGTACAGATGTTATCAGTTTTTGTAATACCAACATGTTTTTCATTGTATTTGTCCTCATGTACAGATGTTATCAGTTTTTATAATACAAACATGTTTTTCGTTGTATTTGTCCTCATGTACAGGTGTTATCAGTTTTTATAATACAAACATGTTTTTCATTGTATTTGTCCTCATGTACAGATGTTATCAGTTTTTATAATACAAACATGTTTTTCATTGTATTTGTCCTCATGTACAGATGTTACCAGCACATAATGTATTTCTTCATAACCTCCAGGTAACAATGAACTGGACCTACTGAATGTTCTTTTATCTTACAGCAGTACAGAGACATTGGGCAGCCGTGGTCTCAGGACCACAGTTACCGCCAGCACCATGACCACCACTACCACAAAAATTCAGCGCAGCATCACTGGACAAACAAGAGCAGCAACTACCATCCATTCAGCAAACATGGTCATGGCCGCTTTAAGCCGTACAAGCCACACAACAGCAGCTTTTCTCATTGAGGTAGACCGACCGATGACACCCCTATTTCCTCTACTTTTGTAAATATTTCACAGATGACATTTATTGTCTACATTCACATAGTTTTCATGCTTCTGTTCTCATTGTAAAAAAAAAAATATATTCTGCAGTAGTGACAAATACATTTGTTTACTCAGGAAAAGTGCTTACAGCAACATGATACCAAGTTACGGATCGAATGTTTGTCACAGGTGCTGCATCACGCTAGAGGATTTTAATCACATGTGAAAGCCTCCATTACAACTCTCTCTCCATAGAAGTAAATAGTGAAAAATATTCTGTTATTATTCTTAACTGGAGATATATAAGTGTAATCATTTCTTTCATAAGTGTAAGCTTTATCATAAGGTATAAATCCATAACATGGTTTAGGTTTTAGTATGGTTGCTTGGCTAACATTCACTTCCTATGTTAGAAAGGCAGATCTTTTCATGTGTCCTGATTTATCTCATTAAAAAAACCAGATGACAAATTATCTGGTTATGCTGTAGGTGGCTGAGCTTATTTTATAGACTCAGTATTAAATGTTGACAAGTTCCTCATTAAAAGATCACTTGTATTGAAATGCGGCTTGTTATATGGAAATGTATACACTAGGAAAAATGTAGGAGCAGCTTTATTACTTAAGAACTACAAAACTTGTTATATGGAGATCAGCAGTTTGTCACTGCACTTGGTGTTCTCTTGTAATGGTTGTTCTAGTGATGTCTTATCTATACACAGACTGTTTATGTAAGTCTTGAAGCTCACATTAATCCTTTGTGACTGTTTTTCTCTGTAGAAGTTTTTATAGAGCAATATTTTATTGTTTTCCTAAATTTAATGTATCGCCAGGTAAGAGGTCCACTGTAAAGTGAACCTTTTTTCTTCAGTTGTTTAAAAGAACATCGCAACCAGACTGTTGTGAGCATGAAAGAACATTTCTTCTTATTAACTAAATACATTATTTTGCAGTGTGTGATACTCAGAGCATCATCCATTTTATAAGCAATGATGCTATTGAATTTTTGATAGCCATTGAAACTGCTTGTTGGCAGCTGCTGCTTATTTGATTGTACTTTTTTTAATTTTGAAAAGTTTGTGATGTGTATGAAGGTTTGAGTTAACTGTAGCACTGTTTGTAAATGTATGTGACATCTTTATGACCTGTTGTCATGGTAACAGGAAGAAACACTTCTCTGTTGAATCGAGGTGGATATTTAAACTTTCATCTTTTCTGCCCTAGAGCTGAGACTTTAGTGTAGAATCTCGGTGCTTGCCAGTAACGCACATTTGTTTCCAGCAATTGTTGGGGGGTGGGGGGGTGTGTGTGTGTGGTTCCCCCCAGTTCTGACAAATGGCTGCTCTTGAACTTTGACCCACTTTGCATTCAGTTGGTTGTTGTAGACACACTGTCTCAAACAAGCTGTCTTATTATCAGATTGTTGTAATCGTTTGTGAGTTTGTTAAACAGCTTGGCTGAAGATGTCAGTATATGACGATGCATCCATGTGCCTGCATGTGTGGAGGTGATCTTACTAGACTTTGTACCAAAACTCATTGGACACAAGATATTTGAAGAATTGTTGACTCATGGCAGACTTCAGTTTGACTTACTGAGTAGACTGCCAAGTCATGAGTCTGGTGCATGGAGATGTTAGACTGCCAAGTCATGAGTCTGGTGCATGGAGATGTTAGACTGCCAAGTCATGAGTCTGGTGCATGGAGATGTTAGACTGCCAAGTCATGAGTCTGGTGCATGGAGATGTTAGACTGCCAAGTCATGAATCTGGTGCATGGAGTGTTTAATATACAACGCATGAAAGGACTTTAACAGTAGAATAAAGTACAGACAGATATATGTATGATGTCTAGTCTTAACTTTGTGTGTCAGCTGAGTTTTGTTTTAATTATAGCATTATCTTTCTGGTGATATGTGAAGTAATACTTCCAACATAAGCTGGTGATTGACTTGTGTTCTGTGATGTTAGTGTTGCATCTACAAGGCTGGAATTACCTAACAAGATACCTTTTATTTTCAAACATGAATAAAGTCAGTGCCGTTTTAAAGATAGGAAATTTGTATTTTCTTCCTACACTTGGCCAGAAGAATGCAGCGGTCTCTGGGTATATGACTGAGGTAAAATCTTGTAGTAGATATTTCTTTTACAAATCAGTTTTGGAATTTCAATGCTGTCAGTTTTCTTAGACACAGATTATGTCAAAAATAAATTTTGTTGTGAAATATATTCAGGACAAAAATGCACATCATGTTATTATCAATTTGTATTTTCGTTTAGAAAATTTACATAAACTGACAAGGAAGATGAAGAAATAAAATGATGATGAGACAAAGTTGTGAATAATTTGAAGTGTACAGATCTTAAAGTTTGTCTGAATTTTTTTATGTGACTAGTCTGACAGATATGGTGAAGCTGGTTGCATGCAGATTTTCAGTCGGGTATACTAGGATTTGTATATTGTATTTGTTGAGCTGAAAACTTGCTGTCATGTAAGATGTCCTTGTTTTCTGGCACATTTTTGTGGGAGGTAAAAATAACTTCAGTACATCTCTTGTTTTTTTTTTTTTTAACAGTTTTCTCAGAACCGCTGTGTCCGCTGGAATGTATATAACAGTAACTGAAATGATTTTATTTTGCATGAACTGCACACATCATTGAAAGTTTTTCTAACAGCTGCATCCACTGTAATATATGCAACTGAAGAAGTTTGCTTTGTAACAGTGAAGCAGGATAGAGGTTAGTGAGCACCATTTAATGGAATACTTCCTTGTATTGTGCTAGAAAAGCAGCTTGCATCTTTTTAGGTTTGTTTATAATTGCTGTATGATGAACAAGCAAGAGTTGTGCATAGCACTTATATAAACATAAGCCAGCAGGCTTTGACTGATTAGAATATCTCCAGAAATGTCAGGTTCCATCAAATGAGATACATCTGCTTTTTTTTTTTTTTGTCAGAGGGGAGGGAGGAGATGCATCTTATATATCAGCTTATTTTCTAATGTGGTTCCTTCCAGAGTGTAGCAGTCATGTTACAGAGCTTTTCACATGGCTATAGTTTGAAAAAAAAGACATACAGAAAATAAGCGTGTATAGTGTTAATAACAGAATTTTTGAGTGTATGAGAATAATTTGTATGTATTCTGAATTTTATGTGGAAATATACGTACATGAATGTAACCTTCAAAATATGATATCTTTGTTCCATTAACTGACAGTTGTTTGTACAGTGTAATTTGTGTGCCTCACGCTGCAGGCAGAGACTATTATTAGAGGCAGTTTTAACCAATACTGACATGCCAGGAAATCAGCTCATTTTTTTTACCAGAAAGCATGAGGCAGATAACATGAAAAAAGAGCTCTTCTCTATCAGCTCTACTACATTTGCCCCATATCATTTGTTAAGTGTTTTCAAAGTGAAGTTATTTGTACATAATGTATGGAATTATGCTTTTTTGGTATGTATTTTAATGTTTCAAGTCCCAGGCAGTTTGTATGTTCAATATAATTTATTGCAGTGAACTGTCCAAGTTATACTTGTTCATCTCATGAATTCAGCACAGTTCATTTTATGATTAGAATTGTAAATTATGAATTTCTTCCACATTTATAAATGAGAGAACTTATGTCTTGAGAATCTTTCTTCTTAGTTTTAATTTCATTATTAATTGCTTCTCTGGGCCTTTCAAAAGTCTTAGTTGACATTTGTCATTGACTAGCAGGTTTACATGACACATTTGGCAGTTTATACATGGCTTTGCCTCACAATCTTCACCTCATCAGCAACAAAAACATCAGCTGGCAGTTCCAGGGAGACTTGGAGATGATATGACAGAAAATCTAAATGACAGTTTATTGGTGGACTATTCAGTCTTGCCATGTACTGTGCTTTTTTTTTTCTTCCTTTAGAAATAAAAAAAAAAAACAAATTGGGCGAAATAATTCAAAACTAAAACAAACAAAAAAAATCTAGATTTACATTAATAAGACAAGTGCATAGAACATACTGAGAGTGACTTATTTCTTTAGTTTTCAGTCTGACAAAATAAATTTGACCCACAGCACATTCTGAGAAAGTGTAGTACTGTGATTAAATCGAAATCTGTATTGGGTTGTGTTGGAGCCGTCACCTGGCAAAAGAAGTGATGTTTCTCCGTCTGTTTCCTAACATGTTTTAGGCACCCTTTTCTTTTAGCAAGGTTGACTGGACACACCAGAATAAATGTTTATACTTGTTAACACTGGACATTGATACAGCCATTTGTTCTGTAGACTGCTTTCCCCCCCCCCCCAAATGTTTGATTCAAACTAAACAGTTGTGAAGGTTGATTACTAAGTAAAAATTGATAGATGAACTATGCTAACATTAAATTTAAACATTGTTTAGCTCATTGCGTTGTGCCCCTGGAAAGCAATTTTTTTTAAAAAAGTCATTGCATTTGTTTTGACAGATCAATTTTTTTTTTCTTAGAAATAGCTGTGACAGAGTAAATGTCACTGCTTGACTAACCTGACTTCAGTGTGGGTGTAAAAAAAAAAACTATATTTGGTGATATAGTTTCAGTGTATAAGGTACATGATGTTGAGGACATGTTGAACTATTTTCCTGTACATTGACTAATGTGGTGTGATGGCATTAAGTATGATTTTTTTTTTTATTTCAGAAGGGACAGCGTAACATAAAATTGTAATTAAAATTCATATAGTTTTAAATCTCCATTTTCTCCAGTGATTGTCAGTGCATGTATCTTGCATGTTACTGTAAAGTTTGTGCATCTGCTTCACATGCTAAAAATTTACAGGAAATATTTTGAAGTGGCCACATGTTGTTGGCTTTTAAGGAAATGTTTTGGGATCGCTATTGGGCAAGTCTTTAGATGTCTCTTCCATGAAGGTGGCACTTGACAAGTTCATATATTCCATGGCAGGATCAGGATTTGTTATCAGCGTGAGAACAAAGACAGCAGAGATATTCCAAGTGCCTTTGATTCTGGCATTACCACTCTCAAGTATTAAGCAGCTTCAATAATTGACTGCAGTAATTAGTCACATAGTCTGCTTCACCCATGTTGCCACTGCTTTGCCTTTCACAGGAAGAATGAAATACATGTGGAGGTTGTTAAAACTACCCCGGAGTTCCTTCATCTTGATTCTTTGTCAGGTTTTACTCGCTCAAACTGTCAAACCACACACCAGACACTGGATAAAGGGTTAAACTATTGAATATCCTGGTCTCCTCACATGTTAAGATGAGTTGTGATTGTGTATGGAATAAAACTTTTCTGTGTACATTCTTTTAAATTTTCACACACAGGAACATCAATTTCCTAACAGTCTGATCACCAGACAAATAAAACAAACCATAAATGTTAGTTAAGCCATAACAAGAATGGATATGCAGAATATGCTGAAAAATTATACCCAAATTTTGGGTTTTTTTTTTTTCTTACAAAACAGACAATAGAAGTACAAACTGACATATACTGTTCAAAAAAAAAAAAAAAAGCAACACTACTGTAGTCGTAATGGACACCAAATTTCAAGCTTGTATCAAAATTTTATTTTTACGGAATTAATGTTTCAATCTTGGCATGGGGAAACTTTTAAGACTTTAACAATGAAATGATGTTCATTAAATTTGGTTTGGACTTTTATTCTTTGCGACCAAGGCCTCCGTTTCAGTAAGGTGTATGGCCTCCTCTGGCCTGTATCGGAGAGTGACATCTCTTTGACATGGATCTGATTAGCCATTGGATCTGTTGTTGGATGGCTGCCCACTCTTCCCTGCAGTGCAAGAGACAACTGTCGGAGATTGGTTGGCGCCACATCTCACTGGCAGACTTGTCTGTCGAGTTCATCCCATAAGTGTTCTGTTGGGTTCAAGTCTGATGACATGGATGGCCATGGAATGGTCTTAACGTTATTGTTACCGAGGATCTGGGTGGTGAGTTGTGCCACATGAGGTCGAGTGTTATTCTGCTGAAAAATCGACCCTGGTGCAGCCAGAAGTGGAAGGACGTGAGGACGGAGAATTTCAGCAACGTATTGTTGGGCATTCAGGCGTCCTTCAATTTCCACCAGGTCACTTCCACCACCATGTGGAGGAGCCTCATCTATGCAGTTCTGGGTGTAGTGCTCATGGACTCTGCAGTAAACTCTTCTCTATCTATCATGTCGCTGGAGCAGAAATAATGATTCATCACTAAGCCGAACTCCTCTCCAATCAGTCGCAACGGTCCATTGACGATGCTGGTTCGCCTACTGCAATCGGTTCTGGTGAAGAACAAGATCCCTGTAGGGTCTTCTAGCCCAAAGACCAGCGTTGTGCAGTCGGTTCATGACCGTTTGATCTGAAATTCGATGAGCTGCTGTCATTGACTGGACTGTTGAGGACGCAGATGCAAATGGATTCCTGAGGTGACGCTGCCATATGAAGCGGTCTTCGGCAGGAGTTGTGACTATGGGTCTTCCGCTGCGTGGCCAGTCTGCAACTGAGCCAGTTTCTTGAAATCATCTCCAAAGGCGACTAATGATGCTTCTAACCACATTAAATTGTCTGGCCATTACACTTTGTGACTGTCCAGTCTGTAAACGTCCAATGATGAAGAGTTGTTCTGGAGTGAGATGAGCTACACTTGCGTATTGAATTTTCAAAAGAATTGCTTCGAGGAGTGTCAATCTTTTATGGGCATTCAATAACATGGTCAGTGAGTTTTGTGTTCAGTAAGTTTCACGGGATTCTCGTGAACATGTCATGAGTTACTGTCAAAAATGCTGTTTTGACTAGCGTCGCATTTCTGTGCTCATGAATCATCTGCTGAGTACAATTCTGGTCAGCACGTGAAGTTGATGCCCAGGTGAACGTTTCAAATAATTTGCCCTTGTCTGATCAGCAAACTTCAGTTTAAATCGCAACATCGTATGTGCTGTGTTTCTTTTTTTGAACAGCATATTTACAGTGATATCAGTTTCAGATGCTTTCAGTTTGAGGACTCGGAATTAGGTCCAAACTATGGAAATATGTAACAGAAAGCATGCATTACCTAGGTACCAACTTCAATTCCCAGTCCCTCCCTTGTCAGAATTGCCATGTTTTCTTATGTTTTTGATTTTTTCTCAAACACACACACACACATATATAATAGAACACAGTTCATTTTCCACTAGAATACAGGTTTAATTAAATAATGCTTTCTTTCTGTGCACTTGGAGAAAACAAAGTCATGAAGTTTAAAAAACAAACATAGTATGATATGCTACCTGCTTGTCGGAAGACAGCACATCTATAAAATAAACTGACAAAAAAAAAAAAAGTAAAACTCTAGGTCAAAGAAATATCAAATCCTATATAAACTGCTGCAGGTCACAGACCCCTCTGATATATAATATTCCTGTTGTACATGTTCCCACATCTATAACCGAGGGGGAAAAAAAACTGAATTTCTTCATGGATTGAGAAGCAAGTCTGGTGTATGAAAGCTCTCTTCTGTTTACAAAGAGCAAAATGAATTCAATAAAAGTAAAAAATGTTATATCTAAGGCAGCATCTATGACTGACTATCACAGGTAGGGCTAATTCTGTACAGAAAACCAAACTCAACATAATCTGTTAGGAAAAAATATGCTCTGACAAAAATCTAAAGCAGATTAAAATTGAAATGTTTAATACTATGATATCTTTATTTCTCTGTGTGTGTCAAATCTTGCACCACAAAAAAAAATTTCTACAATCAAATGAGAAACAAAATATTTGTACAATCAAATAAGCAGCAGTAACCCTGGGAAAACATCAGACAAAAGGAGTATGGAACCAAGAAATAATACATAAATCAAGTAGTTTGAGATAAGAGTAACAGGAACTGTGATTACAAGTACAATACAAAAATGGAGAAGCTTGGATCACCAACAGATGCAAGAATGTAATGAATAAAATGACACATTTTAATCTGTTGGTTACCCACCCATGATGTACCATGTCACCCAACTTACATCCAGTGAAATCTTGTTTTCTGTAGCAAACATTTAGAAAAGTGACAGGATTACATGCGAAGGGTATATATTTTAATCAACTTTTTTTTGGGTGATGATAAACACTGCCATTTTTTGTGTGTCAAGATAAACTAGTGGTACAGATATGTTTCCACTGTAGTCAAGATAGAGACTGTTGTTATTTATTTTAGCTAAATGTTAGAAGCTGATACTGAAGTTCCCTCAATGAAGGTTTTACTACAAGCTGATACTGAAGTTCCCTCAATGAAGGTTTTACTACAAGCTGATACTGAAGTTCCCTCAATGAAGGTTTTACTACAAACTGATGCTGAAGTTCCCTCAGTGAAAATTTTACTACAAACTGATACTGAAGTTGTTATAGTGGAGGTATCACATCAGACAGTGAGTATGTTTCTGAGTGGACGAAGGAAATTTTCCAAGCAGAGAAAGAAATCTATAAAGTACTTGGGCAGACATTAAAATTAATATACACGTGCCGCAGGACAAAGTAAGACTAATAAAATCGAGAATGATCCTAGTTAAAGTTGTGAAGAAACAAAAACAAAGTAGTCATCAAGAAAAACTGCAACAAGAAGAGGAAATCTGATAAACAAGGACTGACAACAGACCAGCCCTAAAACTTTAACTGAAATAGGTAGAACATTTTTATGGAAAAATTTAAGAGATGTGAGATAAACATCATAAAGAATATACATTGCATTTTTTGATGGAGTGATGTCAGCAACTAAGAAAACTAATTGCAAGAGATTTATACCAGTAACCACGAAAACTAACTGTGAGAGATTATACCAGTAACCAAGAAAACTGCGATAGATTATACCAGTAACCATAAAAACTAAATGTTGTGAAAGATTATACCAGTAACCAAGAACACTAACTGTGAGAGATTATACCAGTAACCTTAAAAGCTAACTGTTGTAAGAGATTTATACCAGTAACCATGAAAACTAATTCTTCTCAGAGATTTATACCAGTAACCAAGAAAACTAGTCATCTTCACTCAATTCTCCCATGTATCTAGGTATATGGGACTGATTAGGTGAGTATCTTATTTTGCTAATAAACTGACAGTTGTGTAAAATGTGCTCTACTGCTATTTTATTCATCGTCTTGAATACAGACTGATGCTGCTGTATTCACTGTTTGGGATAATACTGATACTTTTGTACTCACTGTCTCAGATACTGACTCTGTACTCAAACCCCCACACTGTATTATCCTGCCCCTCATTTTGACCATTAGTGTCAGATGAAAAAAAAAACTTGTTTAAATTCTAACAATATGTGCTCCCACTGCTGTCATCGAACTCCATCACATTCGAGGACACACACACTTTCTAACTCTTAATCTTCCCCTCTCTATTTCTCATACAAAATCACAGCAGAGGTATGTCAAACATAAGCTCAATTTGTGATTAAATGTTTGTTGCACCATTTTTGTATTGTGCTCTTAATGATGAGAATTTATAAAGAAAATGCAGTGCTTCATCTTTCCTATAAAAATATTATGCATCACAAGAATTTAATCTACATCCAAACCAAATGATACAAACCATTATTTTTTACAAGATTTTCCAACTTTCATCCAAGTCTGATATACCTGTATATTTCACTTATCAAATATCCAAATCTAATTAACAGTGTTTTAAAATATAAATATGACTCTGTTTGTGAGGCCTGGGAAACAGATAATGGAAGCAAAAGAGATGTGGTTTTGTAGAAAGATGCAAATATTTATCCTGGACAGCCAGGAAAAAAATGTAAGAAATTCTTGGAAGCTGAAAGACATAACAAATTAGTTAAAGCTGTCGGTAAAAGGTGATCAAAAACTCTTTTCACACTCAGTGACAAGATAAAGTTTGAGAACCTGATAGTCACTGAAAACTCGAGGGAAAATGGAAGAGATGTAGAAAGAGAAAGTGACAATGAGAGTAACATATCTCAATGGGCTTACTATGTGGCACAAGAGAAGAAAGGCTACAGATACCAAAGAGCAAATAAATAATGTACAATTAAACAGCATGATCATGGTGCACTAAATGAGGTGTAGTATAAGAGAAAATAGGTGTGTTTTACCACAGATAATTAGGGCTTCTTCTTTATAAACATTCCTCATCCAATCTAGATAGGATATCATGTCTTTGCTTCAGATGATACATAAGCTGATCAGAAAAAAATGGTTACAAGAGCCATAATTCAAAGATGTGTTAACTAATGTATGTCATTTTTTACCAGGATATCCACTAGGTGGCACTAGTTGTCAGGGTAAATGTTTTAACCTTGTGCTGTGAGCTACAGACACGTAGTTATACATCAAAATGGTGCAATGTCTGGCTAAGTGGTCTCTCGTTGAAGTGAGAGGTGTGATAAGTTTTTTATGGGCTAGGAATGGTTGTTCGGCAGCTGACGTTCACCACCAGCTTGTCATAGTTTATGGTGAAAAAGTTATGAGTAGACAACATGTGGCAAAATGATGTCACTCGTTTCAATCCAGCAGGGGGATATGGAAAGTAGAAACATCCAGCAGGGATCAACATGGCATGTGTTGACAAACTGATTCAATACGTCCAAAGGATAACTTTGTATCTCACTGTATCTCAGTTGGGACTGAGCTACAGCAAATTAGTATTTCCATTTCACCCACATGTTCAGATGGTTAAGAAAATTCTTTATCTACATCTGCCACTAATCCAACTGGATCCCGATACTCACAACATCTTCTCTGGTCTACCCCTTTTAGGATACAAACGGGAACTAGATCTTAAGGACGTCCTTGTCCACAGCCACCTTGCATATGTTGGCCCAGAAAATGTAACCACCCTCACTGTGTCACCTGCCCTGTAGTCCGGGAAACTAAAATGATCGCCGTTCCCAAAACTATCCTCACTCTCCATGAGGGAACCACATGTGAGTCCCGTAATGTGATATATGCTATCATATGCAAAAGATGCAGGATAACTTATATTGGTGAAACAGGCCTCAGATTAGGGGACCGCATGCAGGAACATCTGTACGATATCACCCAGCATGCTTCGAAACCAGTCCCTAATCATTTCAATGGTCCCAACCACAGAGGCAAATCTGATTTTCTGGTAAAAGCCATTAAACAATGCCACACCAATAACAGAAGACACCTAGCACTTCAGAACTGCTACATTCTGGAATATAGGGCGCTGGAACCACATGGTTTTAACTCAGAATTCAGTTACACCTCTCTTACAGGCACATTTCCTCTGCACTAAGCTCCACTCCTTTCTCATCTGCTACACATATTTCAAAAACTCCTCACGGCATAAGATTACAACCCCTCTACCCCAAATGCAATTACTTATTCAACCTTCTGGCTAGATTACCATCATACCACTCTCCCCTTTCTGCAGTTCCCCCTTCCCCTCTCTACGACCCACCTATAAATATTACAAGTCTACATTTAACCATTCTCAACACTCCACCAAGTGCATTTCTAGACACAGCATCTTATAAGCCATGGCTAAGTGCTCCATTTATTTTATTTATTCTACATTTTCCATTCCTGCTTTTTTTTACTTAGCATTCATGTGAATTCATATTTTATCTTCTTTCTCTACTTCTTCATCCTGTGTGTTTTTGTACAATTAAGGTTCACACCAAAACATCACAACTGTTTGCTCATTAAGTAATAAAGCTGTTCCTACTTTTTTCCTAGTTTATACATTTTGTTTCTTTTGTATAGCTGCACATGTAACCTTTTTTTTTTTTTTCTGATCAGCCCTCATACATGAATGATGTGATGAGCTTACCTTTGTCTGAATGAGATTAAGCATTTATAACAAGCTATCTCTGTAATATAAACTTGCCCGCAGCAATTACTGACTATGCCGTCATGCTGCTTGTCATAACCAATGAAACTGCTTGGCTTTCTTACATATAATGGCTGGAGCATTCTGTTTTTCTTTTCCTCCATTTCTGTTTACCTTGAACTTTCAAGGATAATCAAATTCTAATTTCTGTCTTCTCATGACATCTAATTTACCTTCTATATTAAGTGAATTTAGGTAATGTGTTGTGGAGGCAAACAGGGGATAAGTTCTTAGTGCCCATATCTTCCTTGCCTGTTGGCACTTTGGTGTTTTTTATAGTATTATTTCACTGTACTGGCTTTTCATGGTAATTGATCTAATGCTCATATGGCAACAAAGTGTTGTTTGTGACTGGTATTCACACAGATCAGCACTGTCTTCTCAAAATGTACATGTCTGGGTAGTGAAATAATCTGTCTATCATTTTGCACACACAAGACCCTAAAATTTTAGAAGGCAATGAAGTGTGTCACCTCAGAACTCACCATGGCATAGAAATATCACCTGTATCTTCCTCATAGTCACCAGCTACTGTGATATTTACAGGTGTATAAACAGTCCCTCAACTTACATTTCTAGTTTTACTTAGCTCTGTAAACTACCACCCACACTGGCCAACTCTTGATTAAATATAAAAAAAAAATCTATCTACAGTTACTGCCAACTCCTGACTAAAGATAAATAAATCTACCTATAGTTTCTGCTAACTCTTGACTAAAGATTAAATAAATCTACCTATAGTTTCCAACCGTTGACTGAATGCCCATAAACCTACCTATGGTTTCCATCAATCCTTGACTAAACATACACAAATCTACCTATAGTTTCTGCCATAAATATCTTCATCTACAAGCCTAACTCAAGACATACAGTTTTTTTTAGAGGCATAAGATCACTGAAAGAGCAGGCAAATAACTGTTATCCTCAAACTCACAGAGCACAACCCAGAACTCTGGATACAATCTCGCAGTATCACACACATCTTCTATCTCTGACCATATATTCAAGCAAATATATACTTAATTACACAGCAAAGAATACATTACAAATAATCAAGTGAAACTGATTACAAAAATAAAAATGACACTTTTACACTGATATCTGTCAATGTAGGTACACATGTACTCAAACACCAAACCAAGTGTGTGATTCTTGTTCTACTACTTTTTTATTTGTGATCTTTTTTCAGCTTTCACCCCTTTCTTATTACTTCTGGCAGGAGTCACGGCACAGGACGGCCTCGTGATAATGTTTGCGTGAAGGTTTCCATTCTTGTAATTACTTTCACAAAAAAACTATGTTTTGCCCATCAAGGGCATCCATCACGCTCTTTCTAGTTCTGATGGCTGTGACTATCTTGTACCAGATAGCCGTGGCCACCGGAACTTCAGCTTCAGACACAAATCTGTCCATTCTTGTCTTGAACATCACACTTTTTGCAACTTTTCAGAGCTTTACTCTGTTCTTTAGAATATTTGCATGTATGTGTAATTGCGAAGCATGAAAAAGACTGTTCTTCAAGAATGTTCATTTTATGTAAAGACTTTTTTTTTCATCTGAAAATTACCAGCAGTTTCTTTTCAACAAATATAGTTAAGAACTTCTGACAATTATTTGTCTTTTTATTTCACACACAGATAATAAATTACTAATAACTGGCTGACTAAGGTTAGCATGTTTGATGTACTAGTTCTAGTGTTAGGTTTGAAATGATCACCATGTACTGTTGTCCATCCATGTCATCTCTTGATGCTAGCCTTGCTAAACATTTGATTTCTGCTACAAATTCCTGCACATCTTCTACTTTCTCTTCCCCTAAACCATGCAGATCGTGGGACTGTTATGTACTAAGCGTTTGGTTCAAGTAATTCAGTTCTTATACAAACCCCCAAAGTACAACAGAGATATATTTAAATATAAGATTTATAAATTGCTTACTCTTTTTTTTCACTTCATTTGCTCTTTTTTCTTTCACTCTGCCAGCAGTATATGCATTAGAATATGTGGTTCAACTTCCAAGATATGTACATCTAAACATATTTTATTAACATATATAATACATGCAATATGGCAGTATATGCCTTACAATGTTATAGTCTTACATTAAATACATTATGGGATTATTAAAGTCTTGATTGGTACATTATCATTTTCCCTGCTTCATCTCAGTGAGACCTCATGTTAAAGGCTATGTCTCATCTATTGAAACTCTCTGGTATCACTGTCCACACCAAACCTCTGTCAGCCACTTTTACCTGGGTCTGCCACTGGAACCGGTTGCATTCTTTCTTCTTGCTGCCAGCATATCATAGAAAGGGTTGTCATTGATGCTTGCCCTGAGGAGAGGCAGACACAAGAAACACGAGATCCCAGTTTACTGGCATCACACTTTGAAAGCAGTAGCTTGCTAAATTTACACAAGAAAAAAATTCTCAACTTTTCATCCAAAAAACCAGGCCTGGGCACAATTTTTTGTTTGGAGGGCCAAAAAAAATATTTTCCATCTTCATGTGGGCCATACACTTTAAAGCATGTCAAATTTACAAACCTCAAAGTTACAAAACACACATAAATCAATTTAATGCAATTAAATGTGGCGATGGTTGGGACATGTGCTCAGAATGACTGACAACTCACTACCAAAAATAGCACTAAGATGGACACCACAGGGGAACAGAAGTAAGGGTAGACCAAAAGAGACATGGAGAAGAACACCAGAAAGGATGTTGAGCAACAGAGGGCTCACCTGGGCAAGAGCAGAAAAAAAAGGCAAAGGACAGGCATTTGTGGAAAACCCTTGCGGAAGCCCCATGTGCCCTGGGCACTTAAGGTTCAGAGAGAGAGAGAAATGTACATATATACATGAGAAAAAGAGAGAGAGACAAGGGAAAAACAAGAGATATTATATTATTAAGTTACCAAACCAGTCTATTGTAATTCTACAATGACATCAATACTGTTAACATTCCAGCAAATTATAGATTTTAAAGAAACTAGAGTGGGTGCAGGCCACAAAATTTATTACCAGATGTAGACCGCAAACCAAGTGTGGCCAGTATGTACAATAAACTCTTTGTTATTTGCACATTTCAGAAAGCAAAGACATTTCTGTACATATGAAGTTCTTACACAGGAAGCTTCTCATTTTTATGCTTACTTAATAATAAGTACTGAAAATACTTTTAAAAAAAAAGAGTACAATTTTTGTTTATATCAAATCTGTCAACATTACCTGAACTAGGACCCAAAAAAAAAATCCTGCAAGTAAGTTGACCTTATATTGTATCCAGCATACAATGACATGTCTGTCATCGGACTGTGTAGTGTTCTAGCAGCTGAGAGTGACTTCCCATTGTGGGGGATAAAAAAATACTGCTAACTGGGAAATGTACCCTAAGTTTGTAAGATGAAACTTGGAGCTCAGCTCACACCTGAACAGTCACAGAATAATAAAGAACAGCTGAGTATAATAGTGTTTCCCAACATGGGGTGTATACCCCATTAAGGGGAAATCTTAATACTGTGGGGGACAAATAGAATATATTTATATTATACTTTTTCAGAACTTGGTTGACTGTTATGGTGCTGGGGTAGGTACATCAAAATCTCTGAAGCGTTATGGTGGGGCATGATCCAAAACAGATTGGGAAACACTGGTATAATATGATGGTTCCTTGGTTTTAACTAAGAACCTTAACAGAGGTTTACTAAAAGGATGGAGACAATCCTATGAAAATATAACTCCCACTTTCTCTTTTCGCAGAACTAGCAGAAAGGTTATACTATACATGCTGCAAGCTCCGCAACACAGCAAGTTGTGAAGGTAGAACAAATCAGCAAATCTTCATTCATCAACATAATAGTGAGTTCAATAAAAGATGCCTAAATAAAAACATAGGAAAGGCTGGAAAGTACTTGACATGAAGAATTTACCTGATGCAGTTGATCCACTCATCTTTTTCTTCCCCTGAGCTGGCAGCCATCCTGTACACATTATGTCGACCTGCATAGACAAGTCAGATTACGTCATGATTTATCAACATGACACAAAACAACAAACTTCTGTCTGATCTGACTACAGCTGAACCTGCATAGACAAGTCAGATTACGTCATGATTTATCAACATGACACAAAACAACAAACTTCTGTCTGATCTGACTACAGCTGAACCTGCATAGACAAGTCAGATTACGTCATGATTTATCAACATGACACAAAACAACAAACTTCTGTCTGATCTGACTACAGCTGAACCTGCATAGACAAGTCAGATTACGTCATGATTTATCAACATGACACAAAACAACAAACTTCTGTCTGATCTGACTACAGCTGAACCTGCACAGACAAGTCAGATTACGGTATGATTTATCAACATGACACAAAACAACAAACTGTCTGATCACTGTGGGAGTAAGGATGGCAGTACATGCATGTGACAACTTTTATCATCTGAAAATAAAAGCTAGCAAAACCTTCTCCTAATGATGATCCTTGTTACAGCTTGTCTAAAAGAGTTTGCCTTGAGACAGTAGTGGAATCTGACAAGAAGCTACTTCTTGGGGTCACAGTTCAGGACTTCAAGCCAAAGTAAAACACTCCCCAAGCAACACAATGCTTATGCATCCTATCATCATGGCATCAGCAGCAAAGATTGTCCATGGACAAGGTGGTCGCAAGAAACAAACTGATCTCACAACAACAGACAACAATCGAAACCAGAAAGCTTATAAATTAAAGAGGTTCTACTCACTTTCACCAGATATCATAACAAATTATTTTCACTTTTTATTAAACTACCTATTGCAGATAAAAGTTAAAAGTCCACTTCTGATCATGTTTATTGTCGCTCTCATTTTTGCTAAACCTGTCAGTGCACATGTAAATTTCACTATCTCTATTTCTGAACAACAAACATTCTTACTTTTAAGTTTGTTGAACTACTCAGCATTACTGTATTTCTGAACAACATGCTTTTAACTTCGTTACACCACTCAACATTACTATATTTCTGAACATACTTTTAACTTTGTTGAACCACTCAACATTACTATATTTCTGAACAACATATTTTTAACTCTGTTAAATCATTCAACATCACCATCAACCTCATAAACTCATACAATCACATCTTTTTAAAGAGTAGACAGAACTTTTGAATTGATTAAAAATAAAAAAAAACAAAAAAGACTTCCCAGACTCAAACACAGAAGAAACTGTCTACAGATACATGACTTTTTTTTTTGATCTACCATATCTAGACAGAATATGTCAATGAAAAAAACTGCACATTTTACCACATCAATTAGAATAGCACACTGACTGTAGCAGACATCTATTTAACAGTTAAGGCTCAATTTAGACTTACACTTTACACTTAGCTATTGTGTAAGAAAGCTCAATAAAAAAAAATATATATATATATTAAAGAATGCAGTATACACAAACCTTCAACAACTTTTCCGTCCGAGTCCACTTTGCAAGCTTTGATGATGTCCGATGTTCCAGCTGAGTATAACTCGAAGCAGTTTGGGCGTGACTTCTCCGTCACAACTTCTCGGACCTGAATGTTCTCTAGTGGGATGATTCCCTTTGGCTCTTTGTCCTAAGTTGATGTGGTATAAATGCTGTCTTTTATTTTGGCTGATTAATCTTAGAATATTATGCAAATATTTGAAAAACAATAATACACAAAGATGGTAAATAATAATATGTGGTAGCTGGGTGAAAAATGTGACCTATGCAGACCATGGTGAACTCTTTTATTTATCATAAATCCGAGTCTTGTGGCTTCATTTTCATTCATTTAAGAAAAAAAAGACAGTGAGAGGTTTAGAAAATTGATCAACAAGTGCCTATTTTTACATACAAATATACTCATTTCCTTTTTATATTTATCTTAAAATTTTTCATCACCAAATGCATGGCTGCTTTTTTATATATACATATATACATATATATACATATATACATACATACATATATATATATATAATTCTTCAGACATTCTTCTTTTTTCTTACATACATCTCAGCATGTCTTCCAATACCGCACCACAGAGGCTCTCAAACAGCGTGACGCTAGTGCACTCTAAAGCTTTTCACAGTTTTATACGATTTCATTTACTGCAATGGAAACATTTTCTCATTTCTCCTCCTTCATGTGGCTTGCAGGCCTGCGTGGATAGTCTAGCCTGAAAGGGCATTTTTTTTTCATAAAAAGGGGTACTTAAGATTTCTGTTATCTGTCAGTCTCCCGCAAAGGACAGTGTTGCAGTATTGGGTAACCTTTGTTGTGGTCCTTCCTTCTAATACACACATTTCTGTGTTTTCTACTTCTGGAGGAGGCCACATTAAGATAAGTTCTTCATTTTTTTTTTTTTTTTGGTCTCGTTGTGCATGTAATCCTCGAAAAAGGCTCACGCCAAAATATCAGATGTTGTATGTTTTTCATTTATACATTCTCATACTTTCTATTCGTTTTTTTATTACTTTACTCATTCCCTCCCTCACTTTGTAAAACTGCACCATACACCTCTATCTACCTTTTTTATGCAAAGGACAGCCTCTCCTTCTGTTTCTGTATACTCTAAGTGTGAGTGAAAGAATGAAACTTCTAAAAACTAAAACTGATTAAAAATATATGTACTCAAACTGATCCTTCATCTGGTCTTAAACAGTATTTACACATTGTAAGTACTAATTATATCTCATAGATGTGATCAGTATACTTTTTTTAAAAAGTCCATTTTTTTGCTGCTGGTACAGAGAAGTATACATATTTATACCCATGTGTTGCAGGTTTAAACTGTTTGAGAACCACTGCTGTACTGTAGTTTAACAGAAGACAGAAAGTAGCTACTTACTGTAGTGTACTGGAAGTAGTAAAGACAGTTGTCATTGAGGATGAACCACCGTCGTTTCCAGTTCTTGACACGCCCACCTGCAGCAAACAAACCCAGTCACTACAGAACTTTTAAACTGTGTTTATGGCAGCAAGGATTATCAAATAAAAACATCACACACACAGAGCCAAACTTGATTAAGTGTATCCTCCACTCCCCCAGCCTGTCAAATTCACAAACATGTCACAAACACAGTAAAGCGGTTTTAAAAAAAAAAGGTTTTAAAACAGTAGAGAACATTTAAACAATGGTAAACATATAGCAACAATCTGCAGTTATGTATAACTTGTAAAAATAAGTGAAAACATGCAACCAGTAAACAATGGCTGGAACAGGTGGCTGAAACTAGCAAATATAACAATTAATACTGCAAGTCTTGCCAGATTTCTAACAAATACACCATTACCTAAAATAAGTTATATAACATAAAAATTGAACTGAAAAAAAAATAGTGCAAAAAAATGATAGAAACTTGATAAATTAGACAAATACTTGGTCTTATTATGATAAGGCTATGACAATGTCCTATAAGTTATTAAAAAGATTTCTTTATCTTCTAATGACTTTTGTGCTCATTTCTTTTATTCTTTAAAAAATGTACCAACAATCACAGGCACCTACTGAACCTTGAAATATAATTTCACAATCACACTCAAATTAAGCTCATGGAAAGAAAAAGGAAAAGAATGAAAAAGTGACAAGCAGGAAAACAGTAAAAAGATATGGTCAGGGGCAAGGGATACAAAACTGAAATAGCTGAAAGTGAAGCTTTCAAAAATGTCTTTATTTCTTTTTTTAATGATGCAAACTAAGAATTGTGCGGTACACTTATAGTAGAAAAATGTTATCTTGAGCAAGCAGGTGAAAGTACAATTCACAAGCTTTTGGTGCACATGCATAGATTTTTGCTAATGCTCATCATCTTATCTTGGATGTCAGTGTACATGATGCCTGTTACACTAAAAACAGGCTTGTTCTGTGTGAAGTACAAGGCAGTGCTACAACTATATTACTGTAGTAACCATGCCACTCGATTTTTCTGGTTCAGCGGAGAAAGAGATGAGAGTGTAGCATGATGCAGGTCTACACTGTTAACAACTCTCAACACTTACTAATTTTGGGGGCACCTGAATAATGCAAAGATAATGAGAAACAAAGATAGATGATTAGGTACTTGTTCTGGACTTTTGTATGATGAGGTGAACTATTTTAGTTGGTTTAGAAAATGTACAACTGGCATACAGGACCAGAGTTGGTTATTTTAAACAAGTTTGCTAACAACTATAAAACTCTGCTTCTCATTACTATACACCTTACAGTCTACACCCTAAACTACTGCTTAACTGTAGGACCAGCCCTGCTTACAGCTACATACTTTAAATCCATTGTTAACTGATGATTACAATTTTAACTGATGATTACAATTCCTTTACAATTAATATTTTTAGCAACAACACATGACTAAAATTTGGTCATTTATGTACAAGGAATTCTGGCCATTAAATCACAGGATCTGCTCTAATATGCTCGTAATCAAAATAACTATGGCAAAATAGACGTAAAAGTTATCGAGAATTTAAAAAGAATACCCTTTCATATCGGTACACTCATAAATTAATTGTAAGAAAATAACTCATATTTTGCCTTATACAATACACGTTAGTAAACATTACAAAAGAGTAACTGGCAATTTCAAGAATTAAAATGACGTATTTAGTAGGCCTTCCCACAGTTTGTCAGTAGGATTAATACAAGATTTTTCACAAACAATAAGGAATCCATTAATGTTGTTATTATTGTAGAACTTAAGGAATCCACTGATGCTGTTATAATCACATAACAAACACAACATCCAGGATGAAAAGATATAAAGTGTTAGTTTGATGATTACAGCACATGATATCCAATATTGTTAAAAGCAAGTTACTTAATCTTGTTAAGATGTTAATTTGTTAAATTTTCCAACATTGCACTATTTCAAGTTAACATTTCTAAATGATGATAAATCATTCACCTTGCTTCATCAGCCATCCCTCTTTCACAGGATTGAAAAATGTGTGCATCAAGTCATTTCCATCATCTTCTGGGATCTTGAATGGCTCCTTCTTGATATTATCATACAGGTTCTGTAAATGATAAGAACAATCACGTACAGGTTCTGTAAATGACAGGAACAATAACATACATGTTCTGTAAATGACAAAAACAATACAATACAGGTTCTATAATAAATGACAAGAACAATAACATAAAGGTTCTGTAAATGACAAGAACAATCACATTTGAAGTCAATGATAATTAGAATTAACATTTTTTCTGAATGTCTGAAAACTCCATGTGCAAAATGCCAGTAAACAGTGCAGTATACAATTTGTATCGTTGATAATCTGCAAATGGATGCATCAGCCGCAGGGCATCTTGCTTACAACCAATAGGCCTACAGGAGAGCTGTTAGGGAAGCAAAGTTCCACAAAGGACATGCAAATGACTGCCTGATCCAATTTGTTGCATTACAGGTGAATATGCAGATTTTGCTGGTTTCTGTTAAATGAGCTTTGAGTGCTCTATATCCACTTTTTATACTTAAATAATGACATCAAAATTAGGAGTGAGACAAGGATGTGTTCTATCTCCTGACCTCTTCTCCTTGTACAGCGAAAAAATAATGAGGAACATAGAGAGCTTGCCAGGAATATCAGTTGGCGGGTACAACCTTAACAACTTAAGATATGCAGATGACACATTTTGACTGCTAAAAGTGAAGGGGAGCCACAGGCCCTTCTGGACATCGTGGTTCGTGAAAGTAAAAGTCTCAGCCTGAATAAAAGAAGACTGAAATGATGGTCATCTCAAAGAAAATAATACCACCAAAATGTAGCATTACCATCGATGGCATAAATCTGAAATAAGTTGACAGATTCAAGTACTTAGGAACGATTATAATAGCTGATGGGAAATGTCACAGCGAAATAAAAAGCAGATGTGCTCAGGCCAAGTCAGCATGCCAGAAAATGAGAAACAACTTGTGCAACAGATCTATATCAATGGAAACAAGATTCTGAGTACTTAAATGTTACATTGAACCAATTTTGTTTTAAGGGTGTGAAGCATGGTCTATGAATAAGAGGGTACAGCGAGAAACTGAGGCCATGGAAATGTAGTTCATAAGAAGGATGCTGAAAGTACCATGGACAGCTAAGAAAACCAAAGAAGAAGTCTTAAGAGAGGTTGGAGCTAAAAGGCACATTACAGCAAAGATTAGAGGCAGACAAGAGAAATTTGTAGGACATTTTCTGAGAAGAGGAAAATTGGAACACATTGTGGCAACTGGAAAAATTGAGGGAAGAAGAGACAGAGGAAGACAGAGAGAGAAGTTACCGGATGGGCTGTCAGTGTGACTAGGAAGAAAGTCACCGGGGATCTCATGCTCAAGTCTAAAGACAGGGAATTGTGGAGAGAAATGATTGCCTACGCCACGCGGCATGGCACTTGATTGAATGATTGAATAACATCACATTTTTTATCATGTACTATGTATAATTTTGTATACTTCAATAATGGCATCATAAAGTTTTCATTATGTACCATGTATACTTCTTTTATTCCTAAATAAATATGACATCATATACTTGTAGGATTTAATTATTTAACTATGTTATAATTACTAGACCAGTACAAAACAGATTATCCATCTAGGGCTATATCATTTATTCATTCATTTGCATGTCCCGCGGATCTTTGCCTCCCAAACAGCACTCATGTAGGCCTCTCAGTTGTGAGCAAGATGGCCTGCTGCTGCTGCTGCGTCCATTTGCAGATCGTCAACGATTTCTTGCAGCCATCTTCGTTTTGGTCTTCCTCTTTTTCTTTTTCCCATTATGTATCCTTCCAATATGGTCTTCTCTAAATTATCATGACGTTTAATGTGTCCAAAATATTTAAGTTTTCTCTTTTTAATCCTCTTTACTAGCCAGCCTTCTTCAATATTAAGCTCTTGTAGTATAGATATATTTGTTCTTTTTTGTGTCCACGATATTTGGAGAACTCTTCTGTAGCATTTACATTCAAAGGCATTTATGTGTTTCTCAGCTGTTTTGTTAAGTGTCCACGTCTCACAGGCATATATATATAGGGCTATAACTTGAAGTAAAATTTCAAATGTAAAATGTTTACCGAAAAAAAAAGAAAAACAAAACAACAACAACAATATCTAAGTTCATAAGAAAACAATCATGTGACATCCAATGACTCTCTCAATATACAGCAGTACCAAATATTTTGATTTAATGCATATTCTCCCTAACATACATATACATATACGCTCCTGAATATGTTTAAATAAAGCAATAGCTGGTCTAAGGTTGTGGGTATTTCCAAAGATTTTGTCCTGGACTGGTGTTATCCATTTTCTTAACGTCTCAGATGCAAAACACTTTACATCTGTGGTGTTTTCTGTGAACTTGTTAGTATAATCTATACTGTCCAAAAAAAGAAACTCATAACTACTTATGACCCAATTTTAGCCATAACTTTGATATTCTATAGCTTTTTAAATTGAATGAATAAAATTTTTAAATTGCACTCAATAATACCTAAGAGTTTAAACGCTCACTTGACAGTTTCTTGCATCTGTGTGATGAGAATTTGTTAGTCCCAGGGGTTCTCAACTTAGTATGTTGTGTGGCCTCCACTTGCATTGATCAGCTACTGGCATCTCCTGGGCAAAGATGCAATCAGATGTCTGATATGCTCCTGTGGGATGGCTGCCCACTCCTCCTGGAGTGCCTGCCACAGATCACGATGATTGGCTGGAGAAACATTTCGGCGACAAACACGTCTCTGCAGCTCATCCCATAGGTGCTCAATCGGATTCATGTCTGGAGACAGGGATGGCCAGGGAAGGTGTGAGAATGCTGCTGGCAGTCAGGAACTGTGCAGTGAACCGTGCAGAATGGGGTCTGGCGTTGTCCTGTTGAAACACAGACCTCTGCAGCCAAAAATAGAAGGACATGGGGTAGAAGAATTTCACTGACGTATCGTTGTACATTCAAGCCTCCTTCAATCTGCACCAATGGACTTCTTCCGCTGAAACTGATCATTCCCCACACCATTACACCTCCACCATCGTGGAGCTTCATCAATGCAATTTTTGGCAAAACGTTCATTTGGCCTATGGTAGACCCTTCTCTGCATATCACGGCGGTGCAACAAAAAGAAAGATTCATCATTAAACCAGACATGTGTCCATTGATTGTCAGTTGTCCTGGGGCTGATGCTGGTTGGCCCAAACAAGTCAATTTTGGTGATGGCGTCTCGTTAAGACAGGACCTCAGTGAGGTTGTCATGCCACAAGTCCAGCTTCATGCAGTCTATTCGGACAGTATGATCAGACACACGACGTCCTAAAAGCAATGACTGGGTACTTGAGGAAGCTGCTGTAAATCTGTTTCTGAGATGATGAACCAGAATAAAGCGATAATCATCTGCTGTTGTCACCCTGGGTCGTCCACTGCGGTGCTGGTCTTCAGCTGAGCTTGGAAACAGTGCCAAAGTTGACCGATGGTACTTTGCTGCATGTTTAAATGCCTGGCAATCTGACTGTGACTTTCATCTGCTTGCAACCAATAGCAATGTTTTGTAAATTTTGTGATAGACGCGCCATAATTGTCTACTTGAAAATTAACTGAATTTGTTTCTGTAACCTCATCCTTTTATACGGTTTCATTTGCGTAGGAAGTGAGTTGTGCTCACTACAAAAATCACGACTTTTCCATAAATGCAACATGAGTTATGGTAAAAAAAAAAAAATGCGTGATTAGCAAGGGCAGCTACTGTGTTCTGACTATACACGGGAATAGCAAAATTCACGCTAAATCATGGACCTGATATCTTGGTTTGGTCTGAGATACCTGGGGAAATATTTTTTGTTATAACACATAAAAAATGAAACTTATATAAGCTATGCGTTTCCTTTTTTTTGGCCAGTATATTTGCCTTATCTTGTGTACATCTTTCAATATGTTTTGTTTCAAGTTAAAAATGAAGATCTTCTCTCTCTCTGTTCAGTTGGTCACAGTCAGAATTCTTCTTCAAGGATGTTATAAGCAACATATGTCGGATTCTGTGATACTCTTCTCAGATATCAAAGGAATAAAACCACAATTGATGTGAGAACACTGCATGAACATTTCTAGAGATGTACAAGATAGAAAATCTCACCAGTGGCATAAGAGAAAATGAGACGGGAAACAACTTGGCAAAGGAAGGAAGAAAACTATACCAACATAAGAGTTATATAAAACTTACTGTCAGCAGTTCTTCTGGCAGATTTCCGCCATCATTAATACCTCTGTTCATCTGTATAAACCTCTCCACAGTTGGTTTGTCCTTGACACTAGGGTTGTGAAGGCTTGTGTTCAGCATTATTATAGCAAAAGATAACACATAACATGTATCTGTGGCAAAGGAGAGAAAAAAAAATATCTGTAGAACACAACTCAAGTCAAGAAAGTCATAAATTTTTATGTAAAAAAAAACCTCATGATATTCTTGATTTATCAATGTGTATGTCAATTAATCAATATACTCATTATGGTTCCTTCAAATGAAAGCATTGTATGTGCCTGCTCATAGTAAATGAATGTAGTGTATGTGCCTGTTCAAAGTAAATGAAAATACTGTACATGCCTGCTCAAAGTAAATGAAAGTAATGTATGTGCCTGCTCAAAGTAAATGAAAGTAATGTATGTGTCTGCTCAAAGTAAATGAAAGTAATGTATGTGCCTGCTCAAAGTAAATGAAAGTAATGTATGTGCTTGCTCAAAGTAAATGAAAGTGTTGTACGTGCCTGCTCAAAGTATAATCACGGAAAAAAATTAAGTGTGCAGTGGCGTCAAGCGCACCTATCACATTGTCATGAATGAAATGAAGTCAAATTTGGCACTAAGTTTTGTCTGAGTGTTGTCCACTTCCCTGTGCTGCACGAAGTTGACCACACTATTCATGGAGAGATAACCACAGTTCCAGCAAAATCACGTCCAGTGATCCATGATTGGTTACTGACCATGGATAAAATGAGGGCAAGTGTGTAATTCTGTTCTCAGAGATCTCTTCATGTAATTACTGAAGAAAGGAGTAGTGAATTCCAACATAAATATCTTTTTTCATCATGCCAAGATTGAACGAACATCAGCGAGAAACAGCTGCTGGCATGTCAACTGTTAGATCAACAGTAGCAGCAGTATCTCAACATTTTAATGTTCACAGAAACACAACATCATGCCTTCAAAGCCGTTTTAACCAAAATGGTTCAGTTGCTGACTGCCATAGAAGTAGCAGACTACGAGTTATCACCTTTGTACTATATCGCTACATCCACCTCATGCACTTCGTAACAGGTTTCTCCAGGCAACATTCCAGGTTTAAGACGTGTCAGGCAGGACAGTGCGGAACAGACTCAGAGAGGTAAATCAACAACAAAAAAACACAGGCCTACAGTTAGACCAGTACTGACAGTTCGCTACAGACAAACCCACTTGACCTGGGCCAGGCACCATGTGGCATGGCCCTATATCAATGGAGATGGATCCTACTCACAGATGAGTCCAGATTCTGTCTGCAAGGCCATGATAGGTGTGCTTTAGTGTACTGGTGAAGAGGTGAATGCTTTGCGAATAACTCTGTGCTGGAGGTGGATAGGAGGCAGTGTAATGGTTTGGGGAGGAATTTCCTATGCTGGCTGAACAAACCTAGTCTTCCTCAATGGCAACCTTACAGGTTTACGATATAAGGACGAAATCATTACACGCCACATGATGCCTTTTCTGGATGCTAATGGACAAGGTGTGATACCGCAGCAGGATAACGCTCGTCCACATGTCGCATGTGTGGTCAGGGACCACTTTCAACAGCATCATTTCACTGTCTTGCCATGGCCAGCAGTTTCACCAGACCTGTCACCTATCAAGCACATTTGGAATGAACTGGACCGCAGGTTGAGAAAATGACACGAATGTCATGGAAACCACCAAGAATTATCCCAAACGTTGCAAGAATAATGGAATAACATGCCTCAACAACTGATACAACGTGTCATTGGTTCGATGAGAAGGTGGTGTCAAGCAATGATAACTGCCCGAAGAGGACGAACACGGTATTGAAACCCTGATTTTCTTTTCTTAGAGTGATGAGCCACATTAGGAGAGTTTTTTTTCACTTTTTTGTGACATGTGACTGACCTGAAAGTTATCACTTTATCTGCTATTGGATAATCAAACATAATGTGTGCCACATTTTATTTCAATCATCACATGAGCATGTTCATGGTGCTTTTTAAAGCATTGCACACTTACTTTCTTCTGTGAGCATAAATGAAAGCACTGTATGTGCCTGCTCAAAGTTCTTTTTCTACCATATATTTCTCAACATGGAGTTGGTGAAAATTTCATTTACTGTTGAATTCATTATAACTGTTTCTCTAGTATTAAATACATGTTATGATTAATTCACTAATGATTGGGGAACATGAAACACTTCTTGATGAAATACCAATGATATTTTTGATGGGCAAATTGAAGTGCACATAAATAATGCTCAGTTGCCTCCTACTTTTGCTCCACAGAACCAGTTTTACACAAGACATAGCTGATTCTCAGCTTTCTAGCGCAACACTGACTTCGTAAGTGACACAAGTCAAAAATGAACGTATCATGTGATTACAGAAACTCAACAAAAACAATGGGGGAACCAATGAACTGATTAAATGTCTTTACATCTTAGCAACATCCAGTCAGACATAAACAAGTTACAAGTCCAATATGTAAAGATAATATGTCAAAAATTAATGAGCTTCTTCAAATGTGTTCTTATGAGAGAATCCAGGACATAAGAGATATATAAAGGCAGCAGTGTGTTTCTCCTCACCTGTGTTAACGAAAACACCTGGATTGAGAGAACAGTAGCGTTCAGCAAAACATTCCATCATCCTGTCAATTTTCTGAGCCTCCCCAGGTAAACGAAAGCTCCACAAGAACTGCCTGCAGAACACACACGCCCAATAATATGAGACATGTTATCAGCTGATAACAGAGATGCTAAAATTCAAAACTGTCCCAAAATTCTCTACTTGCTGTATTATGAGCCAGATAGGAAAATGTAAGACAAGCACCATAAAATTCAACGAAACTATTTACAAGCTTATTTCACACTTCCTGGCCAATGCCTTGCCAGCTTGTACTGGTGGTCATGCTTCTCCACTGATCTCAATGAAACAATATTTTCCATCAATTCAGTTGGTGACTTTATCACACTACTGCATTAGACATTCCATGATCTTCTCTCTTGGCTGTTCCAAATCTCCATTTCAATTCATACTTCCTATAGCTGTGATGTTTTCAAGTTCTCCCCTTCTCATTACATATCTAATGAATTTTAATTTTTTTCTTAAGTTGACTGTTTTTTTTTCCTTATAGCTCTAAGAACTCCTTGTATTTCTGACTGGCTCTTGTTGATCATTCCTTACCATCTTAGCCGTTCTTCAAACATTAGTCTAAGAAGCTATATCCTTGCTGTTTATAAGATCTGTGAATTCATCCAATTCTGACACTTGTACTCCTCAATCACTTTTTAAGATTTATATACGCATTATTTCCAATGCTCCACATTCTTCTGAAAAAACAAGGAAATGTACGTCTTGCTACCACACAAGCCACACTATCATGAACTCTTTTATTGTGTTAAGAATATCAAACTTTATTAAACCTGAAAAGTGAAAAAGAAAGTTCCCTTTTCTAAAGAAAAGGTCAGGAAAGAAAAACTGGAATAAAATGTGAAGAAGAATCAGGATGACGTTAACTGAGGCACTGAAAGGTCTGAAAGAGATGAAACACAAGCTTTAATCGATTACATCTTGTGCGAGAAAAGCAGATAACTGTAATAAATAATGCAGATGTGACAAACAACAAGTCTCAATCCTACAAGAAGATGGAAGACAGGACAGGAAAGTCTCAGGCTAAGAGACAAATTCCAAATCCCATCACACAGGATCTGAAGAGAAAGAAGGACAAACAAAGAATAACATCCAAAGCCTTAGAAAAAAGAAACAAACAAACAAAAAACAGCGATAGGTTTCATGCTCAATGAATAATAATGGAATAGATACTGCTGTTAAAAAATCATCCTAATTTATCATCTTCAAAGCCCTGAGAACCCTTGGATGATATGCACTATCTCATCTTTAGGATGACACTGCAACTTTTGTATTTTATGGAAAAAAAAAACCAACCTGTCTATAATATATGAACATGTAACACACACCTCAAAGCCTGGACAAGAATCATATCTGTGAACTCATGAAGATTGACAAAGGCCTTGAGAACTGCCATGTTGAAATCGTTCCTAATTACACACAAATAAAAAACAAGTCAATTCAATTTTTCCAGTTATAAACCAGATATGAATCTTTGAAAGTATATATTTAATAATAATAATAACAACAGTATATTATTTCCAATGATCTATTTCACATGAGTTTTCAGAGATCACTGAATACATGTTAACATCTACAAAAGTAACCCAACATGTGCCTTTGACATATTCTAAAATAGAAATTCTCTAACATAGTTCTCTATATTATGTCAGTCTGTAAGAATAGCGAAGAGCAGAACCTCTATCTTAATGCAAAGAAAACTAAATTGATGACAACTGACAAAACAAACAAGGCAGCTGAAATATATATCAATGAGGAAAAATTGGAAAAGTGGAGAGTTTTGAATATCTTGGATCACTACTAACTAATAATGGAGATGCAATGAGGGAAATTAAAAGGAAGACATCTATCGCTCTTCAGAAAGTAAAACAAATAAAGAATCTGTGGAGAGGAACAGACAGAACTATAAAAATAAGATTTTTAAGGGTATGCATCTTTCCCATCACAACATATGCCTATGAGACATGGACACTTAACAAAACAGCTGAGAAACACATAAATGCCTTTGAATGTAAATGCTACAGAAGAGTTCTCCAAATATCACGGACACAAAAAAGAACAAATATATCTATACCACAAGAGCTTAATACTGAAGAAGGCTGGCTAGTAAAGAGGATTAAAGAGAGAAAACTTAAATATTTTGGGCACATTAAGTGTCATGATAATTTAGAGAAGACCATATTGGAAGGATACATAATGGGAAAAAGAAAAAGAGGAAGACCAAAACGAAGATGGCTGCAAGACATCGCTGACGATCTGCAAATGGATGCAGTAGCTGCTCACAACCGAGAGGCCTACATGAGTGCTGTTTGGGAGGCAAAGTCTGCAGGGGACATGCAAATGAATGAATGAAGTTCTCTATCCATGAAAGCTGTAATCTCTGCTGATCTTAGAAGAATGTACAGTGCTCAAATATGCTTCTATATTACAAAAACAAGGAATATTAATATTCACCTGTTGTGTTAATTAATTTTAAAACCTCTCTCAGAATTAAAGAAAAAAAGAAACACACACATAGAGCAGAGAGAGAGAGAAAGCAAACATACATACAAATGCTAAACTTAGAATAGTTTTTATACTTGAGATATCACACTAAAGCAGTATTGAGCAGTGTGAGACAAGTATAAAATAAAAGCTAGTCCCTGACCTCTCTCCCAGGTAATCTCCAATAGCAGTCTTGTTGAGACCCTCTCCCTGGAACAGGAACCTGGCCACGTCATCTGCTGTGTCTTGCAGCAGGCCATGTTCTATCAAGTACTCGATGCCCTGGGAAACAACAGTCCAAAATGAACTTCAACAAAGTTTGACATCGCTGACTCTCAGCTTTCTAGTGCAACACTGAACTTCAGAAGTGACACAAGTAAAAAATGAACATATCGTGTAATTAAATTACAGAAACTAAACAAAAACAACAATGAATTCATTCTTCTTCGTCACATTCCCAAACCACCATTATCATCATCATCTGATGCCACTATGATAGATATGGCTGACATTATATCTGCAGGTCATGCAGTCCTTCGTTTTTCTATATCGGCAGTTCTCATGCCCACATTTAAAAGTCAAACATTTCTGCGGCCCACTAATAAAGTGCTTTATATTTGCAAGGTATAAATCTAATTTTATAAAGTATTATGTGATATTTTCTCTACATGTTTAACTGCATATTCATTGCTTCACAAAAGTTCTTTTCATTTACCTTAAAGACGGCACTGTTTCCGGTGGATAGCATGTCTATTCTGGCTGGAATTTGTGACAAACACACTCGAAGATCATCCTCCACGTTCATTCTTAAATGATATTTCGTTTTCATAGCAATCAATGCAGAAAATGAAACTTCGCATAAATAAGTTGTTGAAAAAAAAGGTATAAGAACTTTCATCGCCAGGGCTGACAAAAATGGATATTCCAGCGCAACCGTGCACCAAAAGGAAGAGATATCCAAAGCAGGGTTGTTAAATTTGATTTGTAATGTGCGATCGCTAGACAGTTCCGCTAATTCTTCTTGTGCACTACTGGTTAATTCAGAGAATACACATTGAAAAGGATTACAAATCCAGTTGTTGTACGCTTTAATGTCTTCGGGGGTAAAGTATTTGTCAAAATATTCAGCAAGAGATGTCAGATGCCCTTTTATTACACCAGTGACCCCTTCCAGAATCTCGCCATTAACTTCATTGCACTCTATAAATTCACATAACAAGTGAAATATGTCTTGTGAGTTGTTCTCGAGTCATTAATGCCAAAGTCGTAGTTTCTTCTTAAAGGCTGCAACTTTGTCGTATGTCTTGAGTATACTGGCATCTTTACCCTGCAGTGATATGTTCAAACTGTTTTAAAGGCTGCATCTTTGTCGTATGTCTTGAGTATACTGGCATCTTTATCCTGCAGTGATATGTTCAAACTGTTCAAAAGGCTAAAAATGTCAGCAAGGTATGCCAGCAATATCAGCGACCTTACCTGCCAGGTCAAGATTGTGTTCTGTTAAAAACTGCAACAATTCTAAACGAAGCTCAAACACCCTTGCAAGAACTTTTCCTCAGGACAGCCAACGCACAGCTGAGTGCAATAGGAGATGCTTGTGTTCTGCATCTGACTCAATACAAAGTTGAGCAATTAATCAACTGTTCACCTTTCTAGTTTTTATGAAGTTTACAATCCAAACACAGTCTTCGAGTACAGATCCTAGTTTCATTCAACTTCCTGAAGCAAGTGCCTCACGATAGAGCATGCAATGAGTGCCTACAATCTCGGGTGACACTTGCTTTATACTAGTTACAACACCACTGTTGCGGTCAGTCATTGTGCAGCACCGTCGCTGCAAACACCGATGCAATTCGTCCACTGCAGTCCAAAAGTTGTGAAAAAATCTCTTAAAACACGAAATGTGTCATCCGCCGTTGTTCTCACTGGCAGTGACTTGCAAAAAAAAAAAATTCCTCTTGCATACTATTTTGCCAACAACAGCGAACATAAACATGTAGCTGTGACTCGCCGGCGATGTCAGTTGACTCATCTAACGGAATAGCAAACTTAGATTGTAATCGTTCAGTTAGCTGCGCGACAATGTCCTCGGACATCTCTGATAATCTTCTTCGGACAGTATCGTTCGAGATGAGAATGCTTTTCAGTTTTGTAGCGTATTCTGAACAGAACAATACGTCACAAATCTCAACAGCAGGTGGCGTGATAAGATCTTCTCCAATCGTGTGCGGTTTCTTTGATTTTGCGATTCTCTGGGCAATCAGGTACAATGCTTTAGAAGCATTTTCTTTGACAGTGGCGCTTGTTTTTAACACCGTCTTCCGTTTACTCTATTCCTCGGCTTTACGTTCGAAAAATTCTTTGGTTTTATTCTGTAGATCTGGATGTCTTGTAGTTAGATGACGACGCAATTTCGTCGGCTTCATTGCCTCATTAAAGAAGATTTGCAAACAAATACACTGTGGCAGAATTTGGTCATTTGTTGATGGAACAAAACCGTACTTAATATATTCCATATTATATTTTCGAGCGTATTTAGTTTTCTTACAAGTATCAACGTTAACGTCGTCTCGATTATAGTGACTTTCGCTACCACGACTATCAATTTGTTTGCGCGAATCGAAGACTTACGTTTCACAAATCGATCCGTTTTAGCATCTAAAGTTTTAAAGTTTAAACAATAAAAAAGGCTATCAGAAAAGCCTCCACGATCACTACATGGGTAACTAGAATCCGTTGATTAATCCAATACGAATTACACACAGCATCAAGACCGAATAGAGGCTCTCAAACCAACGAAATATGATTTTTAAACTAAAACACAATTGCTGAGAATTATATTTCACTTCTGCTCTCTCGCACAATCTACGCAGACTGTTCTCTAAAATTACATTGTAAAACTGAACGTTTCAGCAACACAGCCAGAAAGACGCCGGTGTCGCACTTCAAAAGCTGTTTATGCACGTCACATTTCTGTTTGATGCTGGAAGAAACGTTGTCTGGACCATTCTTTCTCCAATAGCCGCACTACGGACATACTAATAAAGTTACCTACAATTTTGCGCCTTCCGCTATGCATTGCGTGAAAATGCGGAATAATTTTTTATTGTATCTAATTCTCTCTCTCTCTCTCTTGGATGCTTTGAGATTTCAGCGCGGCCCACAATACTACCTCTCACGGCCCACCTCTGGGCCGCGCCCATGGGTTGAGAACCACTGTTCTATATAGATCTGTTGACCTGTACCAGTTGGTTAGCTTTTCCAGTTTTGATTTTGCCTTGAATAACTGAATGTTTTCTAACTGAGACCATTTCGTGACACGCGCAAAGAATTTGATTGAGTGTCTTATACTTGCCAGTTTTGTGTGTGTGTGAATGTGCGCGAGCGCGAGCGCGTCTGGATATTCTAATTATATCTTGCATCTCTTTCGAAAACCACATATCCACTGTTGCATTTTGACCCCAAAAAAATGTACAGAAATAATAAAAGGCTCCAACAACATATCAGCAAATATAAATTAGCATGAAAGGTGTTGGAAATACGTTTGTACACATGAACTACTGTGCACACGATAAAAAACAAAACACTGTGTGTATCAGTCAGAACATCAGCCTGTGTGTGTGACCTGAAAATAAACTGTAATCAGTTTCTTAGCTCTGTGTGATGATAAAATATCAGTTGAAGAAAAATGCTGCAGATAAGCCCGTGGGGGGGGGGGGGGAAGGCGAGATATTAGTTGTTTGCCAGAGGCGCATATTAACTTCAAGCTGACCGCAATCTTTAACAATCACAATAAGCATCTCAATGTAAGGACATTCTCCACAAGAGCACCCCACTTGTTCCTCGCCTCCATACAGTCGTTATATCCCGGATGTACTGTACGCTTTGTAGCACTTGCCAGTGCCTATACTCAAGGAAAGTTATCCCAGTCTCCCTCCCTCTCTCTCTCTCTCAGTATCAGCGTTTATACAGCTAAACATCTCTTGACCACCCATCCCGACCGATCTCTCAGTCAGCGGAAAGCAAATTAATTAGCAGTGACCCAGTGGCCTGCCAGAGTGCAATGACCTCTTGCTATTTTAGAAGCCTCCCGTGTACCGTTATATCCGGAGTCACGAGTCTGTGGCGAGAGAAGATATCACGGGATATATGTGAGATGAATATCTGGCATAGGCTGATAAGTTCGTTTCACTCGTAGCATACGTTACCATAGAGATAAACTTGTCTGATACAAGACTTTTATGACATTTGGAGTTTCTAAAGAAGGTAACAGCGAATGTGTAAAACTAATGAACTGAAAAATGTTTTTTTAAAGCATTAGTCCACCATTTTTTCTTTCCCAATATCAATTCTCTTGTACGTGTACAACTGACATTTACTAGAACGTTAAAGCGATGCTCTATGTGATAATCACACTAAACTTAACACGATCACTTTTACACAGTGCCCTTTTAATTCAGCTACTCAGCGCCAAGTTTATATAAAGTTTATGTGCAGTTTGCCTGCGTAGCAGTGGTCACAGTTCACGCGTCTATTCACTTATCAGATGTTAACGTGAATATAAAAAATCTTGCATCTTACGGAACTGGACATTTCACCGAGAGCTAGGAGCCAAGACTACGTGGGAAAATCGTAGCGCTTTACTACGCTGATAGACTGAAATACCGAAAGTCATGAGCTACATTTTTTTTAAATCAGAATTTATAGGAGAACTCTGGGGCTCCTTATCAGGATCTGATGTGACCAACAACCTCAAACGCAGAAGAAGAAGAAGAACAGTGAAGTGCAGTGTGTCTGATCTCCCTCTTTACCGACCGACACATGGCCATATGGACTTAGGGCTGGACGAGTCAGTGCAAAATGCGGTCGTAAGGCGGTGCATGACTGTCAGAGTCAATCTTCTCGTGACATGTCCTAAGAATTCATGTCCTGAGAATTCTGACAGTTGTTTTCCTTTATATACGGCTTCTCTCAGAACTACTTGTTCTGCCAGTTCTGGGAAGTATGTTGTATCTTTTTCCAAAAGCACATCTCTGGTGTTTGTAATTTTGCAATGAGACCAACGCAGACAAAACATGGGCCTATGATAAAGAATACACGGCATGGCGGTTTTCATATGCACAAGAGATTAAAAACATATGAAGAACACAAGTCGATATATGAAAGGAAAGAAGAGAACAACAGGACAAAGAAATTAAGAGTTTTAAAACTTGAGGAAAAAAAACTGAGAGAACAATGAAAACCCAATAAGAAGGTGGAATTTTGTGATTATGGTGTAGAATTAAAAAAAACAAAAATATGAGGGGAAAAAACTCGGCATCAGAGGAAGAGTTGATGATGATTATCGTTACAACAACTTACATGTGGAAGGTCAGTTGAGTGGGGCAAGAACGACAGTGAAACAACAAAGGTAAGAAAGAAGCAAGAGATATAAGGTAAAAGGCAAGAAATGTTCTAAACATACAAGCCAGCGAGCCCCAAGTAAGCCCGGGATCATGGCACACGCTGACAGGGACCAGTGAACAAAGAAAAGCTGCAACCTCTAGCAAGTGGAGAGAACTCAAACAGCTGTTAAAGATATCAGTTTTCATATTTCTCTCCTATTAGTTTTACATCAGCTTCTCGCCGGTGCCTCCTCAGACTTCAGCCAGATCCGCCTGAAGATAGCGTGCTTGAGCCCTGGGTTCTTGCTTCCTGGCGCTTCTGGTCCGCCACAGACCCAGAGCTAAGTTTTAGCACAGCTGTGCCCAGTAGGAAGACAGGGGGGAGAATTAATTACCTACATGCCCCTTCCTCTTCCTAAAAATAAAAAAAGAAGAAGAGTAATTTGAAGTGTTGTGGAAGATAGGAAGATTCGCCCATCTCTAGACACGGCTATAAAAGAAGAAATCGATACACATCATGGATTTTAATAAATGGCAAATATGGAGGTATAGACGGTCTTTCAATATTCTGTATCCATCAACATTTTTCTCTTCCATCATTAGACACTGCTGGCACAGATATCTCGTGACAGAGAAGCTATCTTGTGTCTGTGTGTTTACGTGACACTGACAAAAAGAGGCCCAAGAAATACAGACAGGATGAGATACTTATGTGCCCACGTGTGCATATTTGAGTAGGGAAATGTCATATACAAATATACAAAAATGAAGACGTTTTGTGGGTCAGAAATAAGTAAATAATGCGTGTGAGAGGGTGAGATAAATATGGATAAAAGGAAGATATCTGTGTGTCTGACTGTGTGGAGCGGATTGAAGAAATCTTCCAGCTGCACTAATGAGCTACCCCCACTGCCATCTACGCAGACCTCAGACAAACATAGGGCTGGCCCATCACATCTGTCAGTAGCTCAGTGTAACAGGCATATATGTAAATCTGTCAGTAGCTCAGTGTAACAGGCATATATGTACATCTGTCAAGAGCTCAGTGTAACAGGCATGTATGTACATCTGTCAGGAGCTCAGTGTAACCGGCATGTATGTACATCTGTCAGTAGCTCAGTGTAACAGGCATATATGTACATCTGTCAGTAGCTCAGTGTAACAGGCATATATGTACATCTGTCAGTAGCTCAGTGTAACAGGCATATATGTACATCTGTCAGGAGCTCAGTGTAACCGGCATATATGTACATTTGTCAAGAACTTGTTAACCGATTCTATGCAGAAGACAACAGGTTGGTGCTCACTTTAAACAGCGAAGAAGACTGAATATATTTCTTTTACTCTCAGATAAACTGGGACAACAATGAGAGACGACATTACCATCTTGAAAGACAAACAAACAAAAAAATGTTCTTCAAGAGTGCAAACTGTTGATCAGTTCAGGTCACAGGAGATTATAAGAAGCAATGAACAAACTTTACACCTGCACACAATCACCTGAACCAGGCAAGTCAGATGAAAGCGCGGTAGACTACTCAGCACTGGGATGCAGCAGCTCGGGCGCACATTTCTGGCAGGATGTGCATGCTCTGAAACAATCGGCCACCCCTGTCAGTATACAACGGTTATTTCGTGAATGAATTCTCATTCGTGGATATTCTGCCCACTATTTATCGTCCCCAGACGAAGGCGAAAAACTGGGCGACACTTGCGTGTAGCAGAGAAAACTGCGAACTGTTGAGACTGTTAATTACAGCCGACGAGGTCGATGTGGAAGTCTTGATATGTGAGCGTGTAGCCACATAAACTTGAAGTGCTAGACGTCCGCTTGCCTCGGATTCACTGATCAACGTGTGAAACTAAGCTGCCACTCTACCACAATACGTCATCGTGGCTGAGCTCTGTGACTGTTGCTCTGAGGTCAGCCGGAGTCAAAATGTGCAAATTATCTGCTACAACTGATGCGTCTTCTCTTTCATTATTAGCTTATACGAGCCATGCACATAACGGCATGCACTCGTGGCAGAAACGTTCAGCATTATGTGAACGCAAAATCACTGACCGAGGATAAGTTGTGCTATATTTAGATGGAAATTATCGTGCGCTATCTGACCGTTATTTCCGGCCATCATGCGATGATACTCTATATCTCCATAAATGTCACATCGGCCGATAAACTGTTCCTTAGCATTCATTTTCCTCATCATCATCATGTATCATTTCACCATGGAAGGCTGACTGTGATGATCTCCAGTTTGCTCCATCTCTTGTTTTCACGAGATAACCCGATTAAGCCACTTTCTACGTATTTCTTGATGTTATCAAATCATATGTATCTCGTCCATCTTTTTGTTACCAAATCATCTGTATTCCATCTCTTGATGTTATCACACCATTTGTATCTTGTCTATCTCTTGGTGTTACCAAACCATTTGTATCTCATCTCTTGATGTTATTAAACCATTTGTATCTCATCTATCTCTTGGTATTATTAAACCATTTGTATCTCATCTATCTCTTGGTGTTATTAAACCATTTGTATCTCATCTATCTCTTGGTGTTACCAAACCATCTGTATCTCATCTCTTGATGTTATTAAACCATTTGTATCTCATCTATCTCTTGGTATTATTAAACCATTTTTATCTCATCTATCTCTTGGTGTTACCAAACCATCTGTATCTCATCTCTTGATGTTATTAAACCATTTGTATCCTGTCTATCTCTTCATGATTTCCAGTACCTGTAGTTTGCCGTTTTCCTGCTGCTCTTTAGTGTCCAGCCATTCTCTGACTGTAGCTTTCACCGTATTACTGCTACTCACTTTATATACACATTTTAAACCTCTTCAATTATTTTATTTCAAAAACTATATCTTACAATACTTTTCCCTGTCTTCCATCCAACAAATACGTCTAATGCACAACTTTCTTCACTCCATCATGACAATGTATTTTATAAACTGATATTCGGAACAGGGGAGAGGCAAACAAAACGTCAAAAATAAATATGAACTGACAGACACAAACAGACAAATAAGATTTCTGCTTGGTAAAAGAGATACTGTAGAGGGCTGGGTATAAAGATGAGATTTTACAAGCAATAAAACACAAGAGACAAACGCACAAAACACATATGAAGAATTGTTGGAAGACCATCAGTTTTTCGAGTTCATGAAAAAATTCACTCTCGGAGCTGAACGAAAGCAAGGACTTCATTTCTCCTACGTTCTTTGGACATCCTTCTGCCATTTTTTGCTGCCATTTCGCACTACACATAAGCTTGCTTTGTATTTAATTACCATGTCTCCCTCCATATGATGAAAGATCGAATAGAACATGGATTATGTGAAGAGATAGAGTGCCAGGCGAGAAGCGGACAGCTAGAAAGACAGGCAGGCAGCAAATTCTGACAGGTATATTTATTTCTTATTCTCCCCCTCTTATAATCTTCCTGCAACTCTTCTATGCGCGTGATGTTGATGCAAGGAGAAAATAATAAAATAGACGTGGAAGGAAAGATAAGTGAGTGAGTGAGTGAGTGAGACATCCATTACAAACTATGCCTCAATAAATCATATAGACCATGGAATGCTATATCTGTCCAGACAGATGTTCTTTTTTTTTTTTACAAGAATATTATTATATATCGGCAGCAGTCATAAGAATCAACACGTAGTACACATTTCACGTGATTTGGAATCAATAAACAATCACATGTTTCATGTAACTTAACCAGCTCACAAAATTTAGGAAGAACTGGATCACCACACTCTAACTTTGGTTACGCGAGGGGACTGGTTTTGCACTGAACTTAATGGACTCAACAGTTCTGAGAATATAATAACATAAAACTAGTCAGATAAGAAATGAGGTTTTTGACAGTGAGCAAAAACATAATGGCCGGGTCAGTTTACTTTTCTTTCTAGACTACAGACGCTGAGAAAAGAATGGTCTTCGTGACTGCTTTACTCTCCACTCACTGGCAGGTCTTGTTTCATACAGAGCGAGCCGGTTTTGCTGAAAGTCCTTGCCAATTTTGTTAGTATTATGAGCAGCTGTCACTCCCTCGCACTGAATGATAGTTGTCGCTGAACCATGTGACTTCTGAGAGCCGGTATATAACGTAAGTTTCTAGTGTTCCTCATTGACGCCTCGGTGTACTTTACTTATGACCTGGCCCAAAACTACACTCATCTTTCACATTACATTAAAATTTAATCTAGGAATAAACTGGTTTATAATGAATTACATTTACTGCTGCGTCCTACTTCCTGTAACTTTCTTGTTTTTTTTACATTTGTATAAAGCAGCATTGCCTGGAAATTTAAATTCTTATCACTGGAAGTGGATATTCAAGGCCGTGCACTAAACTTAATTTTGGATCACTCTGTGTTAAGTACTTTTAACAAGTATAATTTGTATTCTCTGCATAGAGACATATGTACAAACTACAGAACAGTTGCCCTGATTAGTCATGCCAGTAAAATTCTATTAAAAATCATAATGGGTAGACTGAAATATTTTTGACACATTAAACGTCATGATAATCTAGATAAGACTGTCTTGGGAGGTACATAATGGGAAAAAAAGAAACGGAAGATCAAGGCGAAGATGACTGCAAGACATAGCTGATAATCTGCAAATGTATGCATCAGCAGCAGGCAATCTTGCTTACAACCGAGAGGCCAACAGGAGAGCTGTTAGGGAGGCAAAGTTCCGCAAGGGACATGCAAATGACTGACCACACGGCCAACAAATCATATTTCTGGACTAATGACAGCAATAGATATCCAAATATCGTGGACACAAAAAAAGAACAAATATATCTATACTACAAGAACTTAATATTAAAGAAGGATGGCTAGTAAAGAGGATTAAAGAGAGAAAACTGAAATATTTTTGACACATTAAACGTCATGATAATCTAGATAAGACTGTCTTGGGAGGTACATAATGGGAAAAAAAGAAACGGAAGATCAAGGCGAAGATGACTGCAAGACATAGCTGATAATCTGCAAATGTATGCATCAGCAGCAGGCAATCTTGCTTACAACCGAGAGGCCTACAGGAGAGCTGTTAGGGAGGCAAAGTTCCGCAAGGGACATGCAAATGACTGACCATACGGCCAACAAATCATATTTCTGGACTAATGACAGCAATAGATATCCAAATTCTATTTCCGAAAAAAAAAATCAGAAAATCATTCTTTATAATGAAATATACTATTACGTTCATGAACTCTATGAACTAGTTTAGGGAAAATGTAATGATGAATTATGATAGTTAAGTGGCGGCTAAACAAAAATTTCTGAAATGGGGACAAGACACTAACCACTTCTGGGTTGAAATTGAAAACTGTTTATTTTGTTCATTGAAGGAACTGAAATTAAATTACAAGATGATGGAAATTCTACTCTTGTTGCTGACAATGAGCACTGAACTCAAGACGGTCTGTTTTCTTAGCTATTTAAGCCCTGTTTTTGAGGAGTCTGGTAGGTCAACCGTCCAGTCGCGGCCAACTGGTTGATTCATTGATCTGATACACTGTGACTTGTTTTTGTTACTGGAAATGAAGTACAGCAGCGTTGCTCTGCACTCAGTACTCACTCTGAAACAACTGCACTCAGTACTCACTCTGAAACAATGTCCCCATCACCTTACATGGCTGATCATGAAAGGACAATGTGAATGTCATAACCTCACTGGTTAAATTGTGAACATGTGAGGAAAGGATTACTAATTCTCACCAGTTAATCATGTTTAAATTATAAAATGGCGAGGTTTTTTTTCTGATAACTATATCATGTTTTTTTTCCCTCCTCATCTACATCAGTCTGCCACTCCAGTCATCTTTGCTCTCATCTACATCAGTCCACAACTCCAGTCATCTTTGCTCTCATCTACATCAGTCTGCCACTCCAGTCATCTTTGCTCTCATCTACATCAGTCCACAACTCCAGTCATCTTTGCTCTCATCTACATCAGTCTGCCACTCCAGTCATCTTTGCTCTCATCTACATCAGTCTGCCGCTCCTGTCATCTTTGCTCTCATCTAAATCAGTCCACAACTCCAGTCATCTTTGCTCTCATCTACATCAGCCCGCCACTCCTGTCATCTTTGCTCTCATCTAAGAGCAGAAAAAAAGGCGAAGGACAGGCATTTGTGGAAAACCCTTGCGGAAGCCTCATGTGCCCTGGGCACTTAAGGTTCAGAGATATATATATATATATATATATATATATATATATATATATAATGTTTTTTCCCCCTCTCATCTACTTATGCTTCACTAAATCTTCTTCCTCTTTTTTTCTCGGGTACTGAATATTCCAGAGTATTTGTCTGACATTTTGATTACAGAAACTAACATCTTGATCAGAATCAGAGTATTTGTTAGACACTTTGATCTCAGAAACTAACATCTTGCTCAGAATCAGAGTATCTGCCCGACATTTTGATCTCAGAAACTAACATCTTGCTCAGAATCAGAGTATCTGCCCGACATTTTGATCTCAGAAACTAACATCTTGATCAGAATCAGAGTATTTGTTAGACACTTTGATCTCAGAAACTACATAAAAAAGTTTTCCTTTTACCTCCTGTTACCCATTCAGACGTGCCTGCTCTCCAAACCTTCAACTTTCTAACTACCTTCATAAACGCTATCTTTCTATTGGCTCCAACTCCCTGCTTTTGCTAGTAGCTCTTCCTAGATCTTTATGCGATGTGTCGGAGAATTTCTGTTTGTCAGCTCATCCATCAAATACATGGATGGTGAGTGATGCTTGTAGAGATCACATTTCAACGTTTCATGTTTTTACTTCTATCATTTCTCTGGTTGTAACCCCGACATTCAAAACAAAAGAATAATACATCTTAAAGCTTGCTTGTAAGCAAGTATGTGGTTAATAATCAACGCTCTAATGCAATAACTGAATGGGATGTTAGGTTCAACTTACGAGAATAAACTAATAATAATGTTCACAAAGTCAGCTACCGGGAAACATGTATCAAGCTCAAAGTGTGTTTATATATGAGCTGAGACATAGAGGACATGGTTTATATCTCTCAGGACGTGTAATAAATGAGATACGGCTGACTTGTAACTTCACAAGCACAGCTGTCTGCGGCCTGACACAAAACTTCTGTGTGAGAAACTAAACATTAAACAGCTTGGGGGCCAGTGCTGGAAATAGGTGGACCGATAAAGTAACAACTACAACGCTTTTAGCTCCAGATTGGCGACGTCCCTGACAGCAAAATTATCCTTTAACCTCGGAGAAAGAACGATTTTATCGATTCTGGGGGACAGCAAGTTCGAGCATGTGCTCGAGACAAAACAGTATACAACAGTAACTAAAACATGGAGAACAGAACAAATTTACATGCAAACAAACAAACACACACATGCACAAGAACATTATTCAGTGGTTAGGTTATGAATAAAATAACCAACATTACATGTGAAAAGAATATAGATTTCAAATAAGTACAAGATGTCCACTTTACAACAGGATTAAGACATGAAAGAACATAAATATGAAGCTGTACTGTTATCAGAAACTAGATAGTCACAAATAGTGCTATAAATTTACAGATGTAAGCTGTGATAATGTAGACTATGAGAGATGCAGATGAGAGCAATGATGACAGGAGTGGCGGACTGATGCAGATGAGAGCAAAGATGACTGGAGTTGTGGACTGATGTAGATGAGAGCAAAGATGACAGGAGTGGCGGACTGATTTAGATGAGAGCAAAGATGACTGGAGTTGTGGACTGATTTAGATGAGAGCAAAGATGACAGGACTGGCGAACTGATTTAGATGAGAGCAAAGATGACAGAAGCGCCAGACTGATGTAGATGAGAGCAAAGATGACAGGAGTGGCGGACTGATTTAGATGAGAGCAAAGATGACAGGAGCGGCAGACTGATGTAGATGAGAGCAAAGATGACTGGAGTGGCAGACTGATGTAGATGAGAGCAAAGATGACTGGAGTTGTGGACTGATGTAGATGAGAGCAAAGATGACTGGAGTTGTGGACTGATGTAGATGAAAGCAAAGATGACTGGAGTTGTGGACTGATGTAGATGACAGCAAAGATGACTGGAGTTGTGGACTGATGTAGATGAGAGCAAAGATGACTGGAGTTGTGGGCTGATGTAGATGAGAGCAAAGATGACTGGAGTGGCAGACTGATGTAGATGAGAGCAAAGATGACTGGAGTTGTGGGCTGATGTAGATGAGAGCAAAGATGACTGGAGTGGCAGACTGATGTAGATGAGAGCAAAGATGACAGGAGTGGCAGACTGATGTAGATGAGAGCAAAGATGGCTGAAGTGGCAGACTGATGTAGATGATAGCAAAGATGACTGGAGTGGCAGACTGACGTAGATGAGAGCAAAAGATGACTGGAGTTGTGGACTAATGTAGATGAGTGCAAAGATGACAGGAGTGGCAGACTGATGTAGATGAGAGCAAAGATAACAGGAGTGGCAGACTGATGTAGATGAGAGCAAAGATGACAGGAGTGGCAGACTGATGTAGATGAGAGCAAAGATGACAGGAGTTGTGGACTGATGTAGATGAGAGCAAAGATGACAGGAGTGGCAGACTGATGTAGATGAGAGCAAAGATGACAGGAGTGGCAGACTGATGTAGATGAGAGCAAAGATGACAGGAGTGGCAGACTGATGTAGATGAGAGCAAAGATGACAGGAGTGGCAGACTGATGTAGATGAGAGCAAAGATGACTGGAGTTGTGGACTGATGTAGATGAGAGAAAAGATGACTGGAGTTGTGGACTGATGTAGATGAGAGCAAAGATGACTGGAGTTGTGGACTGATGTAGATGAGAGCAAAGATGACTGGAGTTGTGGACTGATGTAGATGAGAGCAAAGATGACTGGAGTTGTGGACTGATGTAGATGAGAGCAAAGATGACTGGAGTTGTGGACTGATGTAGATGAGAGCAAAGATGACTGGAATGGTGGACTGATGTAGATGAGAGCAAAGATGACTGGAATGGCAGACTGATGTAGATGAGAGCAAAGATGACTGGAGTTGTGGACTGATGTAACTGTCGGAGTAAGTGAACCAAACCTAGTCAAAACTGTATCCCAGCTCTTCAAGAGTGACCTGGTTCAGTGGACCAGATCCTTCTACCTGGATAATGGGGAAGGGATTCTGAACAGGCACCGGCAAGTGCTACAAAGAGCACAGTACCTCCTAGATATAACCACCGTATAGAGGGGAGGATGAAATTGGGCTCTCTTGTGGACAATGCTAAATGTCCTCCTACACCGACAGTGTCTGTCATTAAGTCTGTTCTCTTCTGGGTCTTCAACCACATGAACCCCCTCCCTATCCAACATGACGCATGTGCTACACCATCATGACGACAGCTACACTGAACAGTAGCTCCAGGGAAATCGGAAAAAAGAGAAACCTACTTCTCTGTCACACAAAAAAGCCCTCCCTACACTGGAGAAAAAACGAACTGTCATGAAAGAAGCTAGCCCTCCCTACACTGGAGAGCAAACAGTCATGAAAGAAGCTAGCCCTCCCTACACTGGAGAACAAACAGTCATGAAAGAAGCTAGCCCTCCCTACACTTGAGAACAAACAGTCATGAAAGAAGCTAGCCCTCCCTACACTGGAGAACAAACAGTCATGAAAGAAGCTAGCCCTCCCTACACTGGAGAGCAAACAAACAGTCATGAAAGAAGCTAGCCCTCCCTACACTGGAGAACAAACAGTCATGAAAGAAGCTAGCCCTCATTACACTGGAGAACAAACAAACAGTCATGAAAGAAGCTAGCCCTCCCTACACTGGAGAGCAAACAAACAGTCATGAAAGAAGCTAGCCCTCCCTACACTGGAGAACAACGAACAGTCATGAAAGAAGCTAGCCCTCCCTACACTGGAGAGCAAACAGTCATGAAAGAAGCTAGCCCTCCCTACACTGGAGAACAAACAGTCATGAAATAAGCTAGCCCTCCATACACTGGAGAACAAACAGTCGTGAAAGAAGCTAGCCCTCGCTACACTTGAGAACAAACAGTCATGAAAGAAGCTAGCCCCCCTACACTGGAGAACAAACAAACAGTCATGAAAGAAGCTAGCCCTCTCTACACTGGAGAACAAACAAACAGTCATGAAAGAAGCTAGCCCTCCCTACACTTGAGAACAAACAGTCATGAAAGAAGCTAGCCCTCCCTACACTGGAGAGCAAACAAACAGTCATGAAAGAAGCTAGCCCTCATTACACTGGAGAACAAACAGTCATGAAAGAAGCTAGCCCTCCCTACACTGGAGAACAACGAACAGTCATGAAAGAAGCTAGCCCTCCCTACACTGGAGAGCAAACAAAAAGTCATGAAAGAAGTCAGGATAGTGTTGAGCTCAATGTAACAATGAAAAGTAAGAGACAAACTAATCAATCGCGTAGACTGAAGACAAGAGAAGATGCCAGGACTGAAGGGAAAAAAACACGCGTGAAGAGTGAATAAAAAGTGTTATAACGCAATGACTGTGTTGTCACAATACACGTCCAAATACTATACTCTCTCTCTCTCTCTCAACCCTAGTCGACAGAGCTCTAAAAAGTCTGCAAAATTCATCTTCTCGGAAGAAATGAAGAACTTATGATGACATAAATTTACAAACAAGACGCCCTCACAGCCAGGATACAGCTACGTGAATGTCCGTTACCGTGAGCTATCTTGCTTGTATAGGCTGTGGCCGCAGTGCCACATGAAAACATCAACAGACCTACACAATCTGATAGTAAGAGCTGTAAGAGGAACTTTTGGCTTAGTGACCTCTCATCGTAACTCACAGAACAATGCCACGACTGTCTCGGCCACTGACAGGCTTGGTCGTGAGAAAGCGGGAAATTAAACAGCAGTTCCCAAACTGTGCTCCACGACGGGGTTATACGGAAATTCGAGGTGCAGTCCCAGATTATGCAGAATACTAGACATAAATATGTCTCTGTTTCTCTCGCACGTGCGCCTGTGTTTTTTTTAAATACAATATTCTTCCTTCTCCATCATCATCATATGTAGTCTCCGGCGGATGTACGTATACAGTTCTATCACTTCGTACTATTATCCATTCTTTGGATAACAACTTTCTCCGCAGCTTTTTTTCTTCACCCCACCACCCCACCGCACGTTTTCCTGACAAACTGAAATAACAGACCCACGTTAAAAAGAAAACTGCAGCACAAAAACAAACAAAACAATATAAAAACACGAAGACGGAAACCAATGTTACCTTTTTTGGGTCCATGTTGAACTTCTTGCGGCCAATTGAGACCTGCTTGGCTTTGGGATCTGGTTTGCTGCAAAAAAAAAAACAAAACAAACTTGTGATCATCTTGTAAATTGATTTTATGCGACTAAAAACAATATATGATAATGCAAGGCAATTACCTCCGTCTTATCGACCTTGTAATAAAAAAAACTGCTATGATTCTTTTTTCCTCTCAAAATTATTGCAAGGAAAGATTTGTTTAAAATTAGTATCACGTGATAATAAGTGTATCAAACTGTTAGAAAATGAGCACCACGTGACCACACCCCCGCCAAAAAAAAAAACTGTTATAAAATTATCATCACGTGATAACAAATGTACAAAACTTACAGAAAACGATCAGAAAAAAAATGTTACAAAATTATCATCATGTGATAACAAATATACAAAACTTACAGAAAACGATCAGAAAAAAAAATGTTACAAAATTATCATCATGTGATAACAAATGTACAAAACTTACAGAAAACGATCAGAAAAAAAATGTTACAAAACTATCATAATGTGATAACAAATGTATAAAACTTACAGAAAACGATCACAAAAAACAAAAAATTGCTACAAAATTATCATCACCTGACAATAAATGTATAAAACTTAAAACGATCACACAAAAAAAGAAACAAACTGCTACAAAATTATCGTCACGTGACACCAAAAGAACTTAAAGAAAGCTATCACATAGTAAAGGTAACCCTGTCATGCCTTAGAGGCACATAGGGATATGGTGTTAGTGCCCATATTTTCCTTGACCTGTCAGCACACTAGAGGGTGATATGGTCAGTATCACGCCTGGCCGCCTTTCCTTCCCCAACTCCAGAAGAAGTCGGGTACCCATTTCTACAGCTGGGTGACTGGGGTGCCGCCGGCCGGATTCGAACCCCCGACCTTCGCCATGAGAGACCAGTCAAAACTATCACATACAAAAACAAAAAAAAAAGAAACAATCTTATATATCTTATATCTTATATCCTTCCCGTGCCGTTAGACGTCACATAGGGCTCGCAAAGTAGTTCGCCAATTTTTCCTGTCTTCGGCGAGTCTTTCAACCTCATCAAAGGATTTTATGCCTGTTAACTTGGCCTCTCTTAATAATGTTCTCTTCAGAGTTTCACGCGGTCTGCCCCTTTTTCTTCGGCCTGTTGTGTTCCACTTGATAGCTTGTTTTGGGATTCTCTGCTCATTTCTTCTCATCAAGTGGCCAACATATGTCCATCTCCTTTTCCTGATCACCCGTGAGACTGGTTGTTGTTCAGTCATCTGTCTTATCTCTGCATTGTTCTTGAATTCATTCCACTTGATGCCGAGTATTTTCCTTAGGCATTTGTTTTCAAAAGAGTCTAATTTCTTTTCTATTTCTTTAGTTGTTTTCCAGCTTTCGCATGCATAAATGAGGGTGGATATTACATTTGAATTGAATAGTCTTAACTTGGTTTTTGTGCTTATAACTTTTGAATTCCATATGTTCTCAAGATTCTTGAAGATTGATGCTGCTTTTGCAATTCTGATCCTAACTTCCTTTCTAGTGTCACCATCCTGGTCTATGTAGCTGCCAAGGTATGCAAATTGATTGACTTCTTCAATATCTGTCCCTTCTATGTGTATTTTTCCATTTTGATTGATGGGAATTTTCATTATTTTTGTTTTGTCCTTGTTAATTTCAAGTCCTATTTTGCTAGCCAGTGAAGATAGGCTATCTGTTTTTTCTTGCATGGAATTCACATTATTACTGATAAGAGTTATGTCATCAGCAAAATCAAGATCTTCTAGTTGGGTCCCATGTACCCAGTCAATACCTGTGTTACCTGTGCAGCATTTTTTCATTATGAAGTCTATTGTAATCCCAAAAAGTAAAGGAGACAGTATACATCCTTGTTTCACGCCTGTTTCAATCTGGAACCATTCACTCATCCCTTCTTCTGTCTTGACTGCACAACCATATCCATTGTATAAGTCCTTAATGATGTTGACAATTTTAGATGGTATTCCATATAGACATAAAATTCTCCATAATGAATCTCTGTGTATGCTATCAAATGCCTTCTTAAAATCTATGAAATTCAGTATTAATGGTTTCTGCTTTTCAATATGTTCTTCAAGTATTATTCTGAGAGTAAAGATCTGGTCGAGACAGCTTCTCCCTTTTCGAAATCCTGCTTGTTCTTCTCTCATTGCAGTATCCACTATATCTTTGAGTCTATTCTAAATGACCTTGCAAAATACTTTTGACACAACTGATATTAAGGTTACTCCTCTCCAGTTGTTACAGTCACTAAGGTTGCCCTTTTTTGGTATTTTCACAATGATTCCCTTCTTCCAATTAGAAGGGACCTTTTCTTCTTTCCAAATCTTGTTAAACATTCTCTGTAGTTGTCTCATGTTGTCACTATTGATAGCTTTTAGCATCTCGGCTGTTATTTCATCTTCACCTGCAGCTTTGTTGTTAGCCATTAAATTCACTGCTGTTTCAATTTCATGCAATTCAATTTCATCTAGACTGACATTTAGTTGTGGGGCTGGTAAGTCAGTTTCAAGGTTTAACAATTCTTTTGGGTGTGGTCGATTGAGTATTTCTTGGAAGTGTTCAGCCCATCTTTGCTTTTGGTCTTTATTTGATGTTAATAGTGTTCCATTTTTGCTAAGGATTGGTCTTTCTTTAGATGTAATAGTACCTGTTAGCCTCTTTTGTATGTTATATAAAGTTTTGCTGTCTCCTGTTTTTGCTGCTTTTTCTGCCTCTTTCGCCATATTGTCTATGTATTCTCTTTTATCCCTTCTAGCTGAACTTTTTACTTTCTTGTCTATGTCTTTGTATTTTGCTTTTGCCGAATCTCTTTCATGATCTGCTTTTGCATTCAACATGTTTAATTTGACTGCTCGTCTTTCATGTATATACTTCCATGTTTTATCTGATATCCATGCTTTTCTATTTGGTTTTTCCAATCCAGCGCTTACTTTTGCTGCTGTGATTATGGCTGTGCTGTAAGAATTCCATAACTCATCTATACCTATCTCCTCAACTTCACTGGGTGTTTTGGAATGATTGGCAAGTTCCTGATTGAAATTAATGTTAGTATTTTCTTCTTGTAGGCTGTGGAAAAAACTACAATGATGAGAACATAAACGCGACATAACACTGCGTTCATGAATGGATTTTCTAAAGCAAAAGAAGTGCCTACCTCATGACTCAAGACCATGGTCTTCAGATTTCATAGAGAACGATTATCCCGGAATAATCAATGCGGCTAATTCTCCACAAACTTACAACAGCCACTTGGACGTGAATGACCATCACACAACACGTTTAGGCTACGGACAGCCGTGGAAAGGTACTAAACAATAACATAAAGTTCATGATCTACCGTCTCGGAAAGCCCACAACACGGCTGGTCAGAATACTTATTAATGAATCTTAGCCACTGTTTGAATAAAACACCTTAAACTTGTACGACACAGGAGACTGAATATATACTGTGTTTGGTGAATGTTAAGAACAAGAACATTTTCAACAGTTCTCTGGTCCTGTAATACACACACAAACTATCACAATGAATCCTTGTGGTGATAGTAAGTGATGCTTGTACACGAATTAAGGCATTTAGAAAGCAGCACTCATAAATGAAAGAGGATGGAGGATAAGAACAAAAACAGAACCATAAATGCACGCGCGCGCATGTCCCCCATGACTGGTACATATAAGATGGATATAATATAATCATGAAATTAAAGTTTTCAGGTTACAGTAACACGACACAGCACAGTAACGATTTTGTTATTAAATATGAAGCTTCTTCAGAACTAACACTCCAAACCTAATCACAATAAATAATGATTTTAAACGTATTTTCTTGACAAAATCATCGTTCTGGGGGGTGACAGGATAAAACAGCCTTTGTAAGCACAAGCACTGCAGGCCACAAATAAAGTGAGGTGCTGGGAGACAAGACACACGCGACTTCACCATGCATGTTCAACGCTGTCCTTAGAAAGTACGGCTGGCTGGTTGCTCACGTTCAACTATTTTATATCCTCCATTCCTGTCTAACTGACAACGTAACAGACTACAGCAAGCGGCGCGGCCTCTACTCCAGAATATCCAAGGGTGAAACAGGAAGGTGGCAAAAGATGGGGAGTATCAGCGAAGACAAGATATGACTCACGAGGTTCAACAGTCACCAAGTCTGTCTCTGCATGCTAGTAGAAACTGCCATCACAGGATGGTGATTTATTGAGCAATAACAACCACCAACTTGCTGAAGACTGGTAGCGGACCTCAGGGAAAATTTAATCAAGCGACAGTGTTAAGAATGGTTGGCTTTTTCTTGTATTTTCATAGTTCAAACATAAAAAAAATGTGTTTTTCTCTCCGCCTAGAAGTAACTAGAACACGGAAAGAAAAACTATTTCATTCTATTTAGGTCATGACTATGACGTAACTATTCTGAGAACATAAAAAACTGCTATTTCCGGAATACAACAAAGTGCACAAAAAATACTACAGTACCGTAAAAATAAAGCATGGTTATATCATGCTATACCTTCCATAAAGAACTATAAAGACGGATCTTTTCTTACAAGGAAGATACCAAAAATAAATAAAACCTGTGTCATTTTTCATCTATTTTTCGTGTTTGTATCTGTTGTGTTGTTTTTGTCTGTGATCATTGTAAAAAGCTTTCGCCAAAATATTGGATTGTTGTGTGGTCTTCATTTATACGTGTTCATCTTACTTTCTGCCATTCTAGTTTCTGCCCACTTTCCTCACTCTTTCTATCTTTTCTGTAAAACTAAACCATATACCTCTGTCTACTTCAATAATGGAATGCAGAAAGGCCAGGTCTGATGGTTTCTACAATAGCACCATCTACTAAGTGAGCCTCTGTGTTGTACAACACTGTTATTTCACTCATTTATTGATAGTCATCAGCGGAAACACAAAAAAAAAACACAGACGAGCATGAGTGATACTGTACATAGTAAGCTAAGCATGACGGTAGCCATGTATGATTGTCGGAACAGGAACTAATAAGCTATCCTTTGGTCACTGGTAGCAGCGACTACAACACAGTGATAAAGATGTAAAAGAAGTAGAAGAAGCCAGCGACAACCTTTAACATTATCACGCGCTATGATGAAGTGAGAAACCACGAGGCTGTGAATCTAGCAAAGCTCTAGGTGCCTGGACAAAACGCAGGCAGACACGCACATACACACACACACACACGCAAACACTGACAGAGATATGGTTGGTTAGTAGTTTTAAATCATCACCAGCAAGATTTGCACTCTTGGATTTCAAGTGGATCTTTTTTGCAGGGGGGGGGAGAGAAGAAGGAGGAGGAGGAAAGAGACAAAGATTAGCACCAAAAACGACCACAAACAAACAAAAAAAAAAAAGCCGAACAATCTGCACACATAAAACAAGATGTATTCTAAAAAAGAAAATAGTGCCCCCCAGAAAACCCAAACACACAACAACGACAACAAAGGAAGCACATATAAAGCATATGCACGTGAAAAGCTCAACATGAAATGTCTGAAAGCCGCACATTCTTGCCACAAACACTTCTGATGCTACATTTTTTCACATTGTGACAATGGAACAAACTTGTCATTTATTTCACATCAACATGTGTATGAGATGTGACAACTTTTATCTGCACCTGAACCGCCCTTAACGGTAAAACATATTATCCACTCAACGCACTGAATGTCACTATGACCTGTGATAAATGTCATGTGTCAGCATGTCGATCAGAGTTCCAGATCTGAAGAGAAGTGTTAACTAGGCAGAGTCTGGATCTGAAGTGATAAAGATAAGAGAAATTCTGTGCAGATGCAGATACTGCGGCAGATGGAGCGAGGATTAACACAATCTTCTCAGGTAATTATCATGTTTATTCTGAAATGTATAAACTAGGAAAAAAAATAGACACAGCTTTATTTTGTAGTCGTTAAGTAATAAAACTGTTCCTACTTTTCCCCTAGTTTATACATTTTTGTATCACAGCTTTACTGCAGTGCTTCGTGTATAGTTGTATACTTATACACTAATTATTGTGTGTTACATATTTACTCTGCTACTACAGATGATCAGACTGATGCCTAGGAAAACGAATTCTTTTGTTTCACCGATGTCTGCCTGGGCGTCGTTCACTATCCATGTGTCTGATAAGTAAGTACGTGATACTCTATATTTTCCCTTAATGCACTGATTGCCGTACGTACAGGCAATCACCTGTGCCTGACAGCTCTATATACAGTGCAAGCCAGTGTGACTGAAGGCAGTATAAAATCATGTATGTCTGACAGCTCTATATATAATGCAATCCGGTGTGACTGAAGGCAGTATATAAATCGTGTATGTCTGTCAGCTCTATATATAATGAAATCCGGTGTACTTGACTACACTGCAATCCCATGTGCCTGAAGGCAGTATATAATTCCAATATGGTTGACCGCTCTATATTCAATGAATTCAAATATGCCTCGTCGATAAAGAAGATTTTCTCAACTTTCACGGGCAGTTTTCCAGAACTAAAGCTTTTCTTCTTAAAATGTTATCCCGGGTTTAACTGGCAAATAAAACTTATCTCGCTAGTATGCGTCTTAGTACCCAGCGGATAATCATTCTTCTTCAGCTTTCATTAAGGCTCACTGCTGCAGATAAAGTTCGCCCCCATTCATCTCTGTTCCTAATCTCTCTCCAGTTGTTGACACCAGTTTCTTTTATATCCTTATATAAGCCAAGTTACGCACTGGAAAAATGCAGCCAGCCCTCATCAATGTAATAAACAATGGCGAGAGAGAGAGAGCTAGAAATGTGTAGAACTTAAGCGAGGAAAATATCAAAACAATATTTTCAAAGCGATACAACTGGTCAAATTTGTCAAGTGTGAAGTAGTCCACGAAAATAATACGCACATTTACTGATCTTTGAGGCCGTTGTTATCAATACTGTATCGAATGTCTCAAAGATTTAATCTTTGTAGAAGATAAGATATCAAAATATATGTTCATATACATTATATCTAGTTCATAGATAACACACAAGTATAAAGTTTAGATTTTGCATACACAGCTCTAAAACGCGCACTAACCTACGCTTTATATCTCTCACTCTCTCTCTCTCTCTCTCTCTCTCTCTCTCTCTCTCTCTCACACACAAATATACATATATGAAGTGTGTTTAAAAAAATGTTTTGAACGGCGCGTCAACCGACACAAAGGAGCGGTGTGGCTGCTAAGCGGCTCAGCGGCAGGTCTTGACAACAAACTGACATTTGACCGTTTCGCTATGAGCACTTGTCGTCGAGCTACATTCGCTGAAATAAGCACCTGCGCACCCTGTTCGTCTGATTGGTGACAAAGTGACAAAGAAAGAACTTGAAGAACAACGAGTGTGTGTATGAAATTTTGCTGCAAACTGAAGACTGAGCCGAATCCAGTGCTATAAGTGGTTTATGCGTTTTAAAGAGGACAGAGCGTCGGAAGGTGAAGACCCCACGCCTGGACGACCTCTAGACCATGTCGAGAGAATTCGTGCTGTGATTCGTGGAAATCCTCGTTTAACTGTCTGAGAAGCTGCTGACGAAGTTGGCAACAGCACAGAATCTCGCCATCAAATTTTGACTGAAAAACTTCAGATGCAAAATTCGTTCTGCACTTGCTGACTGACGACCACAATGAACTGAAACCAGTCAAGAACTGCGTGTAAATGGTCATGGGACTTTTAAGAACATCATAACAGGAATTAAGACTTGGGTTTATGGTTACGATGTTGAAACCAACATGCAATCTTCACAGTAGGTCTCCTCGACTAAATAAAAGCACAGATAAGTCTTTCAAAGATCAATGTGTTGTTGATTGTGTTTTCTTTTTTATAGCAAAGGCACTGTCCATTATGAATTTGTACCACCTGGTCAGATGTTAAACAGTTGTAACAGGAAGTTTTAGCGCGTTGAGGGATGTTGTGCGCAAGAACAGGCTTGAAGTGTGGGAAAACCAGACTTGGAATTTACACCACGACAATTTCTCATCCGCTGTCATGTGGCAGGCTTGAAGTGTGGGAAAACCAGACTTGGAATTTGTACTACGACAACTTCTCACCCGCTGTCATATGGCACAACATCAGACATTCGTTGTGCCCCACCCATCCTATTCTCCGAACTTTGCCCCAGCAGACTTTTTCCAGTTTCCCAAACTTAAAACCACATAATGGATTTCGCTTGCAAACTATAGAGAAATTTAAAGAAAATGCAATAAGAAAACTGCGCGCCATCACAGAAAGTGCGTTCCATGAAGCATTCCAACAATGGAAGAAACATTGGAAACGGTGTATTGCCAGTATATTGGATTACCCTGAAGGGGACAGTGATCAAAATGTTATCAAATAAGCACTTACGTCTTTATAGCCTAAAAAAGTCGCTCTTTTAAAACGCACCTTGTACATCAAATACGCCGGATCCCACGTGCACGCACAAATCAAGTTTTCACACACACACACACACACACACATATTTACACATTAGACAAGCTTTCACATGTATATACACTCCGACAGACCTCTCTGCGTGTACACACTAAGCCCAAGTTTTCACTCATACATACACATTAAGCACAAGTCCTCACACATACAGGCTCCCATACGTACACACTAAGTCCACGTTTTCACACATGTACACACTAGGTACACGTTTTTGCACATATATACACACACCTCCTCGTCGGACCCCATACATACACAAGGCACACGTTTTCACACATATATACACCACCTCTCTGTGTGTGTGTGCGTGCGTGCGTGCGTGTGTGTGTGTGTGTGGGGGGGGTCTCAAAACGAACATGATTAGTGCCTTATTGCCGGGTTTCTCATAATAAAAGATTAGGTCCAGACAGGAGTCGCCCCTGCCAACCAAGCTAGAGAAATGGGTGCCTGGCTCCTCTAGAGCTGAAAAAGGGAAGATAAATGAAAGTAATATAACAGCACCTTTAGTTTTTTAGTGATATAACAGCACCTTTAGTGATATAACAGTACATTTAGTGGTATAACAACACCTTTCGTGATATAACAAAACATTTAGTTTTTAGTGATATAACAGCACCTTTAGTGATATAACACATTTAGTGATATAACAGCACTTTTAGTGATATAACAATTTCTTAGCTATATAATAACACCTTTAGTTTTTTTGTGCGATATAACAGCACCCTTTAGTGATATAACAACACCTTTAGTGACATAACAGCACATTTGGTTATATAACAAACATCTTTAGTGTGCTGATAGGTAAAGACATTTATGGGCATTAATATCACATCCACAGTATGTCCCTGGTTTACTTTTATCTACCTACTTTAATACTTTCTATAATAAAAACTTATGGAAACTTATATTTCTTCATTTTTGTAATGCCCCCTTCCCAAAGCCTCCATCACTCCAGTCTAAACCTTTTTTTTTTTGTTTTGATTTTTTTTTTAAAAGTGTGACCTACTTAAATGTGAAACCTCTCTCCAGACACAGAACAAAATAAAGCAACTTCTTGGATCATCAGCAGTGTCCAAATGGTCAGATTTATAAGTGTTTAGTAGCTGCATGTAATGAATACAGGACCATCAACTGCGATAAAATGTGCGGGAAATGTCACTACAAGCTCTGGTCGCTTTTATTATGTGGTGGAAATGCCAATATCAACTCAAAAACAGTTGAGATTATTAATGTCATTTATCCACAGATTTCTCTTCACCAGTCACTATTATCATGACAAACTACTGAACATGAATACACACAGCTAAAGTCAACGAGCAATGCAGTAATTCTTCAGCTATCATCAACAGAACTCTTTTCTTTCCTAGCTCTTTTAGGGTTTAAAGAAAATACAAGAGAGAGAGAGAGAGAGTGCGACAGTGAATGAGTGAATGTGTGTAGATGGGGTGATTGATAAGTTCTTGGCATAAGATACAACAGATTATTTGTGGACAACTTTTTTTTTGGTTATTTCTCAACATAGTCCCCTTGCAAGTTTATGAACTTAGTCCAGTGATCCTGGAGCATACGGATCCCCTCTTTGTAAAAGTCAGTACCTTGTGCCAGTAGAAAGTGGTCTACAGCATGAATGATGTCATCATCTGAAGCAAATCTGCGACCACTGAGCTGCTTTTTGAGTTTGGTAAACAGGTAATAGCCCGAAGGGGCCAAATCTGGGAAGTAAGGAGGATGTTCAAGAAGCTAGAAGCCACATTCATGAATGGCAGCCATTGCCACCACCGACTTGTGAACTGGAGCATTGTCTTGATGAAAGATGACTCCTCTCATCAATTTCCCTCGAAGCTTTTCCTTCAGTCTGACCTGCAGTTGCTTCACAAGATTAGCGTAATAGGCCCCAGTGACCGTTCTGCCCTTTTGAAGATAGTCTAATAATAGCACACCTTCTGAATCCCAAAAGATGGAACCCATCACTTTGCCTGCAGACAGAACCACCCTTGCTTTCTTTGGAGGTGGTGATCCACGATGTTTCCACTGCTTTGACTGTTCTTTGGTTTCTGATTGAAAATGATGAACCCAAGTCTTATCCATGGTCACAAATTTCTGAAAAAAACTTTTCAGGATCTGCAGAAAAATGCCCAAGACTGTCTCTGGACATGCTGAGACACTGTCGTTTGTGATCAGCTCCAAGAAGTTTCAGGACCCATCAAGCAGAGAACTTAGTCATTTGAAGATCATTATGAATAATGGCATGAACACGTTCCTGGGAGATGCCCAACTCAGTAGCAATGTACCGCTCAGTTAGTCGCTGATCCTCCATTATCATGTCATGGATTCTATTGGTGGTTACCATTCTTGGTCTTCCTGGATGGGGATCATCTTCCACTCTTCCTTCCATGTTTGAATTGAGCTGCCCATTTCTTCACTGTGCTGTAAAAAGGGGCACTCTCCCTTAAAGTCTCTACCATATCCTCATGGATCTTCTTTGATGATAAGTCCTTGATGGGTAGCGAATGACTGCTTGATGAGAAATTTTATTCATTTTCTCATTTTCTGCCACCCCTTACCAATTCAGTAGCCTGTACAAAAAAATTGGTTGCAGTTAATTTCTTGAAACTTGGTGTTTAATCTTACATTAAGCTGATCTACAAATGCACCTAATATCAACTATACGTTTCAAGTATTTGTACCTTATACTGAGAACTTATCAATCACCCCTCGTATGTGTGTGGGCGAGAGAGACAAGAAGAAGTGAAAAAGTCATCAAAAGAATATCATCTTCGTCATATGATCTGACCATAAGAAGAAATTTAAAGCCATGGCATAATTTCGGTTGACTTTTTTACATGGACCTACTTCTTGGTCTGGCTACAGCTGTGGACCCTCAATAAAAATAAAAGAACAAAGCAATAAACAAAACCCAGATGGTGTTAAGGTTCTTTTTTTAAATCGAGCCCAATTTTATCTGATGATTTGTGGACCCCAAAAATCCTTCCGTGGATCCCCTTTTCCGCGTGGGTCCGCGGACCCCAGATTAAGAACCACTGATCTAAAACATCAGAGCAGATAAGGAAACATAGCAAACTCACTCTTGGCTGTTAGAATACTGTCAGAAATGATCAAAAAGAAACAACTAACAGTGAACACTAGAACTTTTTTGAAACCAGTTCAACTGTACCTGTCTTTCATCTTGCATGAATTACTTTACTAAATACCGGTTTTCTGAAATCGGTACTTTATACATTTTATTAAAAATTAAAACCTTTTACATACACCAAGAGAAAATAAATATTATTGTGAATTTTTTTTTTGCCTTACTTTATTTACGGCGAGATTTACAAAAATGCTCACATGCTGAACCAAAATGAAAACTTGCTGATTCTCTTCCATGTAAACTGAGCATCATTATTCTACTAGCCTGATTATCCTCCAACCGATTTCCCTGGCTGCTGCTAGGTTTTTGACACCATAAACCGGCTACGGTAACCGACGACCTGCAAAAGTTTCGGTTTTCTTCCCTTATTTTTAAACTGGTCATTTACCGGTAACTGCTGGTTAACACGAACAGTGAATTAACACGCTTATTTACCACATTAGATCCGACCTCTAACAACATCCCTGACAATGACCGCCCATTTTAACGAACATAATAAACTATGTATACAAACTGTAAGTAAAAATATGAATTTAAAATTAAAAAAAAAAAAAACTGGCTCCACTAGTTTATAAATAGTACGTGGAAGTTTTTGGGTAGTGGAAACACTATAAAAACGTCCATGTAGTTTTTATAAATTGTGTGCGCCAGCCTTGCTTACTCGTACACACAAAAATAAAACCTATATTAGGAGACTGGCTAACTGAAAGCACCAAACACTGCAGTTTTCCTAGGGCTGGTTGAACTATCTGGTCTGAATTATACTCCTCTTAGTAAACACTTAAGATGAGAGCGTATAGCTCACGTAAAGACATCAAATCGCTCCATTCTAATGTGAGTTCACTTGCGCGGTAAATCTATATACAGAGCTAACCAAAACAATCAAGCTACACGAGCACGTCACGCCGAACTCCAACAACACGGCCTGCTACAGTGAGAACATCAGAGTCTGATGCACAACACCGGCAAGGTTGCTGTTCTTACTACTAGTGGCATGCTGAAAGCGACGCGCCAAGTGCAAAGAAAAACACGGCAAAGAAACGCTGAAAGTAAAACAAGTGAACGTTTACAGGAAGCTAACAGAAGGTCTGTGTTGTGTGGCGGAGTTCATGGGACGGGGGGCACGCTCGTTATTTTGATCACAATCATTCTCCTATTTCTCTCTCTTCTACAGTCTAAAGTGCTTACACTACAATTTCTCCGGACTAATAACACACACTTTGTTCTAACACTGCTGCACATAAGCCTCGCTGCCGCCAGCTGTGTCTAGCGCCACAAAGGAATACCAAGTATGATCTTTGATACACAAATTTACACTTTCACATAAGACACATTTACATGTATAATTTAGCAGCGATCTGTATGCAGAGAACGGATCTAAAACTAACCACGACCATGTGATTTTGTCTAGACTATGAAAAACAAAGCACTAAAGTTCTGAAACTGTTTATCAAAATCTGTATTTTCTCTTTCCAAATTTGTTCAAATACTTCTTTCTCGCACGTTTTTATTACGTTGTGTGGATAAGTGCACTGTCATCCATCCATCCATCCATCTAGACAAATCTAAAATTTAACAGAACATCGCCGAACTCCTTGAGATCTGTACCCGCGACTTGAGCACAAACACATGCCGAGTGTTACCGATGTTTTCATGTCTGGCACTAACAATAACGAAAGCAGATGTTTTGCTAACGTAACAGGAACAAAGCCATGTAACAGAAAACACTGGCCGCAGCAGGTGTCCGCGTGCTCGCCAAGTTCGCCGCACAAGCTTGGGAAGGCAGCGAACTCAAGTTTGAATCCAGAAAATCTTCGGCCAGCAGAACACAGTCAGCCTGCTCTACATTACTGCTAGATACGCGGAGTCTGCAGATTTTTTTTTTTTCAAACTAATGCATCGCTCCCCCCCCCCCCCCCAACCTTCTCCCCTCTCTCTCTCTAAAAAGCAAGCAAACTGGAAGCTTTGAAGCCTGCTCCATCTCTACACATCCTCACAGCCCACCCCAAAAATGCAAGAATCCGGACTGGTATTTGTCTAAAAATAAGCAAATAAATAAAATGCCACCACGATTCTGGGGAGAGACTTACACCAAGGGTCAGGCAAAACAAAGAGAGAACGAGACCTACAAAATGACTGACACTTCTGCCTTGTTACCAAAGTATTACAGCAAAGTATTGTACATTAGCCTAGCAAAATTGTTGACACAGAACTTGGGGCACTGGAGAAATAAAATGGTAACAAAGTATGAATCAAACACCGGACTCCAGACAACGGGCTATCATCTCGACCGCAAAGCTTCTCATTACCAGCTCTTACATCTTCTTACATCCTTCCCGTGCCGTTAGACGTCACATCGGGCTAGCATAGTTGTTTGCCAAGTTTTCCTGTTTTCAGCGAGTTTTTCCAACTTAATCAAGGGATGTTATGCCCACTAAACTTGCTTCTCTTAACAATGTCCTCTTTAGAGTTTCACGTGGTTGACCTCTTTTTCTTCGGCCTGTTGTGCTCCACTTGATAGCTTGGTTTGATATTCTCTGATTGTTTCTTCTCATCACATGGCCTACATATGTCCATCTTCTTCTTCTGATCACACATGAGACAGGTTTTTGTTTGCTCATTTGTCTTATCTCTGTGTTGTTCTTAAATCCATTCCACTTTATACCAAGTATTTTTATGAGGCATTTCATTACTAGCACTACAGTTCTGTAAAATGTTCAAGAAGTATCTCTATCCTACAAAGATAATGGTCCTGTGTCTGCTTCACTAAGAGCGCTGGCTGTATGTCCTCGGCTTGCTCTAACTGGCTTGGTCAACCTGCTTCCTGACCATCTCGTCATGGTACTTTACTGCTCCTGTACATCTTTTCATGATACTTATCTTTATTGCTCCTGTACATATCTTTATGACACTTATCTTTACTGTGTCTGTTCATCTCTTCATGATATTTATTTATCTTTACTGCTGTCATCCTCTTTTCCTTTAACTCCCCCCTCTGATAAAGTTTTTGACACATTATTAAGTTTCACAATACAGCTAAAGATACAAGAACTTTGAATGTGTGATTCAATTATTTTTTCACTTCACCTTCAATTTTCCCAAAACTTCTTTGTCCAATTTTCTATCCCCTCTTCTCCAGCCTACACACAGTGGTAAACATTAACATGCAGACTGGTGTCTCACCTCCTGCTTACAGACATTTTCTCCCTCCACTTTTAAATAATTCACTTTTCTTAATACAAACACTACTATCAGCACAACTTATGACTAAACTTATGTGTTAACTACTGTTAGCACAGCTTTTGACTAAACTTATGTGTTAACTACTATCAACACAGCTTATGACTAAACTTATGTGTTAACTACTATCAACACAGCTTATGACTAAACTTATGTGTTAACTACTGTTAGCACAGCTTTTGACTAAAATACACATATTAGAGATCGGTAATGATTAAAATTAGAAGAAAAAAAAAACTACCACTAGCTATATTTTATAATCTCCTGCCATTTCATGAAAAATACACAGAAATGATTATAAGGACCCAAAGTGCATCATCAAAGTTTGATTAAAATAAGAAAATAAAATAAGAAAGATGTCTCCTTCAAAGAAAGAAATTTCTACAAGACTGCAGATAACCCATCCACTAAACTAATAAAGTCAGGCATTGTTGGGACTTACCTGACAGGTAAAAAATGAAACAGCAGTAAATTTCAATGAATACACTTTTGTTTCTATCTATCTATGTTCCATGACATTTGCATGCTGTAGGGGCGTGGAGTGTTAGCAGTTACTGGTAAATAACCAATATTTAAAGACAAAATTTCTTACCTTTCATCTCCAATATCCATTCCCTCCAGCTCATTTGTGACATCTTCAATTTCTCTTTTCAATTCCTTAAAAAAGAAAACAAAAAAAACATAAAATAGTTAAAATATGTAAAGAAAACAAAAATATAGCCAGTATCTGAGATAGAATAAATGTGAGAGAGCATTTCTATTTCATGTTACAATCTAGCAATGACTTTCATTACAATTTCATTAAAAAGTCCCCACTTCCTCGCCTCACCTCCGCCCCTTCTAATTAGATAAAATCAGAAAATTTTAAGACAATATACATCTAAAATGTTTATTCCAGCAGCGACAACAAGTAGAGAGGAAATCATCTGATGCTTTCAAAATATATGTAACTGCAACCGGTGCTTCTGTTCTAGGACAGAATAAAATTGTCCATGAGGATGGAGTCAAATAAAGAAACGCAATAAATACGATGTTGAGATTTAAAATGAAGTTTGCTGATCAGACAAGGGTAAATTGCCTGAAACGTTCACATGGACATCAACTTCACGTGCTGACCTGAACTGTACTCAGCAGATGATTCATGAGCACAGAAAAGCGAAACTAGTCAAAACAACATTTTTGACAATAACTCATGACAGGTTCAAGAGAATCCCGTGAAACTTATGAAACACAGAACTCACTGACCATGTTATTGAATGCCTATAAAAGATAGATGCTCCTTGAATCAACTCTTTTGAAAATTCAATGCGCAAGTATGGCTGATCTCACTACAGAACAACGACTCATCATCATTGGACGTTTACAGGCTGGACAGTTACAAAGTGTAGTGGCCAGACAATTTAACGTGGTTAGAAGCACCATTAGTCACCTTTGGAGACGATTTCAAGAAACTGGCTCAGCTGCAGACTGGCCACGCAGCGGAAGACCCATAGTCACAACTCCTGCTGAAGACCGCTTCATACGGCTGCGTCACCTCAGGAATCGATTTGCACCTGCGTCCTTAACAATCCAGTCAATGACAGCAGTTCGTCGAATTTCAGATCAAATGGTCAGGAACCGGCTGCACGACGCTGGTCTTTGGGCTAGAAGACCCTACAGAGGTCCTGTTCTTACAGACCAGCATCGGCAGGACCGATTGCAGTAGGCGAACCAGCATCGTCAATGGACCGTTGCGAATGATTGGAGAAGGGTTTGGTTTGAAATCTTTAGCCTTGTCATGAAGGTTATATCTGCACTTCTTCTCATGCTAAATCTTGAGCCTTGTCATGAAGGTTATATCTGCAGTTCCAGTTCTCTCCAGCTTCTCATGCTAAATCTTGGGCCTTGTCATGAAGGTTATATCTGCACTTATCTTCAGTTTCTCATGCTAAATCTTGGGCCTTGTCATGAAGGTTATATCTGCACTTCTCTCCAGCTTCTCATACTAAATCTTGGGCCTTGTCATGAAGGTTATATCTGCACTTCTCTCCAGCTTCTCATGCTAAATCTTGGGCCTTGTCATGAAGGTTATATCTGCACTTCTCTTCAGTTTCTCATGCTAAATCTTGGGCCTTGTCATGAAGGTTATATCTGCACTTCTCTCCAGCTTCTCATGCAGGTTAATGTCGAGTCCCTCAGTTCAGTGCTGGTGACACAGATCCGCACTAAGTGAACATTCCTGCAGCAAAGTCCTGGAGTTTGAACTACTATCCTGCAAAGATCTTCAACTGTGTATGATTCCCCCAGCAACATATATCACTGCTGGTCCAGAATAACCAATCCCAGACAAAACATAACGTAGGAAACAGTAAAATGAAGAACGTTAAAGAAAAAAAAGCTGACCTGTATCTCCTGCAGCAGTTGCTTCTTTCTTTCTTGAATGTTCCGCAGTAACTCCTGCTCTTCCTTGGTCAGGTCTGAAGAGATAATGTGAACATTTTGTCTTAATTACATACTATATTATCTTGACACAAACAGTGACTGAGTCAGATTACTAAAGAACATTTGCGTCAGTTTAAATTTAAAAAAACCAACACATAATTAACTCTTTCAAATGTTACAATAAAGACTTTCAGTTTAGATCATTTGTTGGTACACATATGCAGTGCTTCTTTTTAGTTCATTTGTTGGTACACATATGAAGTGCTTCTTTTTAGTTCATTTGTTGGTACACATATGGAGTGCTTCTTTTTAGTTCATTTGTTGGTACACATATGGAGTGCTTCTTTTTAGTTCATTTGTTGGTACACATATGCAGTGCTTCTTTTTAGTTCATTTGTTGGTACACATATGCAGTGCTTCTTTTTAGTTCATTTGTTGGTACACATATGCTGTGCTTCTTTTTAGTTCATTTGTTGGTACACATATGGAGTGCTTCTTTTTAGTTCAGTTGTTGGTACACATATGGAGTGCTTGTCCTGTCTGATTTTAGCTTCTTTATTGCCTCCTTTACTTCATTTATTGTTATTGATCCTGTATTGTTTAGTTCCGTTTTTGCTTCAGGTATGTCTGTTGTATGTGCTGAAGAAGCTAAAATTAGACAGGGCACCAGGTGAAGATGAAGTGACTGCTGAGATGTTGAAAGCAGAAGAAACAGAAACACCAAAACAACTTTGCCAGATATTACAACAAATTTGGGATCTAGAAAAAGCCCCAGAGGAGTGGAAAACTGGGCTTATAGTAAAACTACCAAAGAAGGGTGACCTCAGAGATTGCGGGAACTGGAGAGGCATTACCCTACTGCCACTCACCAGTAAAGTATTTTGCAGAATAATCATCAACAGAATTGTACCAACACTTGAGGAAAAACTTCGGAAAGAGCAGGCAGGATTTAGGAATGGAAGATCATGCATAGACCACATATTTTTACTTACACAAATATTAGAACAGGCAAATGAGTGGCATAGCACAACATATGCATTATTCATAGATTTTGAGAAAGCCTTTGACAGTGTCAACAGAGATGCACTGTGGAAAATCCTAAGATGGCACGGCCTCCCCCATAAAATAGTTAATGTAATCAAAGCCCTATACGAGGGTTTTCAGTGCAAAGTTATCTGTGGAGAACATACTTCCAGCAGCTTTAGGGTACAAACAGGAGTGAAACAGGGATGTGTACTATCACCAACATTATTTATCTTGGCAGTAGACTGGTTAATGAAGGAGGCAACATCAGACAAATGCAGAGGATTACAATGGACCCTTGACACAGTGCTGGAGGACCTTGACTTTGCGGACGACATTTGTCTATTATCAAGCAGTCACAAAGATATGCAAGATAAAATAAACAAGCTAACTCAGAATGCAAACAACATAGGACTAAAGATCAACGTAGGAAAGACAAAGTTAATGAAGCAAAATGTGAACAACAGAAATGTACTGAGAGTAGATAACAAGTTAGTGGAGGAGGTCAACGAATTTGTATACCTTGACAGCAGAGTAGTAGAAAATGGAGACAGCACAGAGGACATCAACAGCAGACTTACTAGAGCAAACCAGGCTTTTGCAATGCTGCAGACTATATGGAAATCAAAAAAACTAAGCATAAATATGAAAATCAGGATATTTAATGTTCTAAGTGTACTACTCTATGGAAGTGAATGCTGGAAAATCACCAAAACCATAGAAAACAAGTTGAATTCTTTCCAGACTAAATGTTTATGAAGAATTAGAAAAATATTTTGGCCAAACACCATAAGAAATAACATCTTATTAGCAGAAATGCAGATGAAACCACTGACAACAATTATTGAGGAAAGACGCTGGCGATGGTTGGGACATGTGCTCAGAATGACTGACAACTCACTACCAAAAATAGCACTAAGATGGACACCACAGGGGAAAAGAAGTAAGGGTAGACCAAAAGAGACATGGAGAAGAACAACAGAAAGGATGTTGAGCAACAGAGGGCTCACCTGGGCAAGAGCAGAAAAAAAGGCGAAGGACAGGCATTTGTGGAAAACCCTTGCGGAAGCCCCATGTGCCCTGGGCACTTAAGGTTCAGAGAGAGAGAGAGAGATATGGAGTGCTTCTTTTTAGTTCATTTGTTGGTACACACATGGAGTGCTTCTTTTTTTCTCCTTTGCATGACAAGTTCTTCATCAAATTCTATCATGTCTCTAGATATGGAGAAACTTGACATGGAAATAACCACCATCGATGTGAAAAATTAACAGTAAAAAAGGCAGACTTAACAACACACAAACATCTATATCCTGTCTTGTTCTCAATATATCATCATCTTTATCATCATCATTATCATCAGCTCGATGATGATGACAGTAAAACAAAACAATAAAGGTGTCTTTATTTCCAAGACTTATACAATAAGACTTTTACTGAACTCCATTATGACAGGATCATCAACTGTTGTGCTACAGCATATTTCCAAGAATTATACAATAACACTTCCACTGAACTCCATTATGACAGGACCATCAACTGTTGTGCTACAGCATATTTCCAAGACTTATACAATAAGACTTCCACTGAACTCCATTATGACAGGATCATCAACTGTTGTGCTACAGCATATTTCCAAGAGGCACTCTCAGTAGGGGACTCAATGTCTTGCCTAACAATGGCCTGCAAGCTCTACCATCACAGATGTCCCCTAATACAACTTACACTTAATTCACTATATTATTATTATTATTATATGACTGGTAGAGAAACATACATGTTTGTTACCTTAAAGAATGTAAACTGTTACACATTTGAGACAGGCTAAAAAAGATAACATCCCTCATCTGTTTCATTCATTTAAAAATAAATGGCACTGAAGTATCTAAACTCTCCTTTACCTGTGCTGACACTGCATAAACAGTTTGTATTGAGAAGATAGGCAAATATGAACTAGTTTACTCCCTACAGACAGCCTACTGGTATCAACACAGTGCAGTTCAATTTAGGTCAAGTACCTGGTAAATGCCCTGCTCTGATGTTTTTGTATATATTCAGATATCCTGTGCTGATGATCTGTAAATATATCTTCAGGTGAAGGAAATGTTAACTAATTTCTCAAACATAGCTTTTAGCACTTGCTATTCTTGTAAACTGTTTATGTATTTCTGTTATATACACTTCAAACTTTCTGTTTTACATCTACAACTTTCACAATATGTTTAAGTCTTCTGTACTGTTTTCTTTTTCCTAAATTTAATTATTTGTCAGGTTTTATGAGCCCATTGTTTTTTCCATTAAAAATGATGTAAGTTTCATCCTTTCCTCATGTTTCCCCATCATTTTGCATTTCTAGTGCTCACTGGTCAACAGCTATGTTCTTTTTGGCTTAAACAACAGTTTTTAGACTGGTGAATGTAAGCTAAAGGATGATCAGCATCATTTTGCTGAGCAGATTCTCTCAACTGATTCCAGCAATTTTTGATTGCTGTGATCAGCTGCAGTTATACATATTCACTTTTTGAACAGGTCACTCTTTGTGCCATTATGACCTGGATAAAGTCATCATCATCAGGTGGTGTGCCGCCTGGCACTGGCTATTATGATTCTCCAGAATGGCCTGTCCTTCATGCAGGCCATCAGCATAGCTGGTGAATCTCCTCTCACACCATCTCATCAGGCTGTCCAGTATCATTTCTCTCAGTCTTGCCCTGGCTCTTCCCTCTATTTTTCCTGCTGTTACAGTATTTTCAATGCCCCCCTCTCCTCATTGCATGTACTATGAAAGAAAGTACACTGTCTCTCTCGTATGTTTTTGACAAGATTTTTTTTATCTCTCCAGCTCTTCTCCTACATTCTTCATTAATTATCTTTGTTGTCCAGGGAATTCTTCTAATAAACCACACTTCTACTGCTTCCAATGACTTTTGTGCAGACCTGCCTATTGTTCATGATTCATTTCTATATAGTAAGATAGGTCTGATATAGCATTTTAGGACTCATTTTCTGACATTCATTAATAAGGATGTGTTGCATAATATGTTGCTCATTCTCTGAAATGCAGTCTTTGCTTGACCTTTTTTGTTCCTAATTTCTGTTCTGGATATCCCATTTCCCTGGACAAAGTATGAATATTTATTTTATGTCAAACAGGTGAAATGCATCGTTCTTCTGGTGTGATGAAAGTTTGTCATATCTGAATTACAGCTATTTCAATCCTTCTTGTAACGTTTTGCTAGTGTCTACTAAATGATTTGCACTCAACAGTGAAATGTAAATATATCCACTTATTTCAGCACTTTAAAAGACAATATGACAGCTTGCTGAGTTTAATTCTTAACTGTATTTTAATCAAGCTCTAAGCTGTTACAGTACTTTCCTGTGGCTATAGCCAATAATTATTTCTTTACCATTTCTTTAATCTATGCACTTTTTTTTTCCGGCACTTTGATCATGCTATGAACACATCTACTGCCTGGACAAAGTCTAGGATTTCACCAAGTTAAGGTGGCAGACTTGAAAGACTTTCTTTCAGTTTCACAGAAGTAATCTTTTTTTTTCTTTAATAAAAATAAAAATGCTTTAAAAATATTTCTCGTTATTACTTTTACTTTCATCAAAATTCTAGACTTGTACCTTGAATCAATGTGAAGAAAACAAAAAATTAACCCCTGCTAAAAGTAACTGAGACCACAACACACACACACTAAATATTTATCAACTCCAACTCTGCGGCCATGCTGTCCCAAAACTTTTGTAGAAACTTTTATAAAGGCACCGCTACATCAGAAAAGCATCCATATAATAAAAAACATCATGCCACAAACTGATAATTTTCACTCGTTTAAATTAACTAACAGAGGAAGAACCCAACAGCATCAAAATTCATCCAGTTCTTGGTTACAGCAAAAGATATGAGAATCCAATATAAATAGCACCAGAACAAATACTTGAGAATCTTGCCATAGACATTATATTTTAACAAGAAATAATTTTAAAACTGTGAGAGAGACTTTTAGTAATCAATAATATTTTAAAATGCATGATTATTACCTATATAAAAAATTAATATGCTATGTTATAATAACAAGGGGTCTGTCAGGGGTGCATATTGTCATCTTATTTATTTAACTTGTATACTGGAAATATAATGAGGAATGTTATAGAAGATGTAGACAAAGAATATTATGATGCCATAACAATTGGAGGTTATGAAATACCAGAGATTAGATATGCTGATGACACAGTATTACTGTCCACAACACAAAAAGGAATGGAAAAACTAATTATATCAGTCAATAAGAATAGTGAACAGCAAAACCTCTATCTTAATGTGAAGAAAACTAAATTGATGACAACTGACAAAACAAACAAGGCAGATGAAATATGTATCAATGAGGAAAAACTGGAAGAAGTGGAGAGTTTTGAATATCATGGAACACTACTAACTAATAATGGAGATACAATGAAGGAAATTAAAAGGAGGAAATCTATTGCTGTTCAAAAAGTAAAACAACTAAAAAAGCTGTGGAGAGGAACAGACAGAACTACAAAAATAAGATTTTTAAGGGCATGCATCTTTCTCACTGCAACATATGCCTGTGAGACCTGGACACTTAACAAAACAGCTGAGAAACACATAAATGCCTTTGAATGTAAATGCTACAGAAGAGTTCTTCAAATATCATGGACACAAAAAAGAACAAATATATCCATGCTACAAGAACTTAATATTGAAGAAGGCTGGCTAGTAAAGAGGATTAAAGAGAGAAAACTTAAATATTTTGGACACATTAAACATCATGATAATCTAGAGAAGACCATCTTGGAAGGGTACATAATGGGAAAAAAAAAGAGAGGAAGACCAAGGTGAATATGGCTGCAAGACATCGTCGATAATCTGCAGATGGATGCGTCAGCAGCAAGCCATCTTGCTTACAAATGAGAGGCCTATAGGAGAGCTGTTAGGGAGGCAAAGTTCCGCAAGGGACATGCCAATAACTGACTGACTGTTATAATTAATATGTTATACTTATGTTAAAAATTCTAGTATTTTCTTTTTCTTGGATAATACCATTTCTTCTATTTTATTGATTGGTGTGTAACTCTAACCCCCTTTTCGTGCTTTTTCGTGTTTTGACTTTGTCTAGAACTTTTGAAAGATTATCCTACTCTCCGCTGTCAGTACTGTGTCATATCTGAAATGTGGATCTTTAGAAGGATGCTTCACATTCCATGTACAGCCAGAAAGACAAACAATGAAGTATTACAACAGGCAAAGGAATATCTCTAATTAGTGCCGTATATAAGAAAAAGACAATCAAAGTTTTTCAGACACATCAGCAGACATGAAGGTCTGGAAATATTGGTCATGACTGGAAAGATAAACGGCAAAAGACAGAGAGGACGGAAAAGACAGAAATACCTGGATGGCCTGACTGCATGGTTTGGTAGGATAACAGCAACTGACTCATTTCAAGACATGGAGGATCAAGCAAGATGGAGAGAAATAAACCACATACACCTATTGGCATGGCACTGACCTGATCTTCAAAATGTTTACTGAACCCTTGCATACAAAAAGTTATTTTCATCTGTGTTTTCTTTATGTCCTGATCTTTGATTGTCACCACATCCCTTTAAGCATGTCTTCATCTCTGTCACCCACAACTGTTTAAGCAAGTCTTGATTTCTGTCATCCACAACCCTTTAAGCACAGTATGTCTCGATTCTGTCATCCATAACCTTTTAAGTACAGTATGTCTTGATTTCTGTTATCCACAACATTTTAAGTAAGTCTTGATTTCTGTTATCCACGCCCCTTTAAAGATGTCTTGATCTCTGATTGTCAATCACACTCCTTTATATATGTCGTGATCTCTGATTGTCAACCACACTCCTTTATATATGTCGTGATCTCTGATTGTCAACCACACTCCTTTATATATGTCGTGATCTCTGATTGTCATCCACGCCCCTTTATATATGTCATGATTTCTGATTGTCAGCCACGCCCCTTTATATATGTCATGATCTCTGATTGTCAGCCACGCCCCTTTATATATGTCATGATCTCTGATTGTCATCCACGCCCCTTTATATATGTCATGATCTCTGATTGTCAGCCACACCCCTTTATATATGTCGTGATATCTGATTGTCAGCCACGCCCCTTTATATATGTCGTGATCTCTGATTGTCAGCCACGCTCCTTTATATTTGTCGTGATCTCTGATTGTCAGCCACGCCCCTTTATATATGTCGTGATCTCTGATTGTCGGCCACGCCCCTTTATATATGTTGTGATCTCTTATTGTCAGCCACGCCCCTTTATATATGTCATGATCTCTGATTGTCAGCCATGCCCCTTTATATATGTCATGATCTCTGATTGTCAGCCACGCCCCTTTATATATGTCATGATCTCTGATTGTCAGCCATGCCCCTTTATATGTCGTGATCTCTGATTGTCAGCCACGCTCCTTTATATTTGTCGTGATCTCTGATTGTCAGCCACGCCCCTTTATATATGTCGTGATCTCTGATTGTCGGCCACGCCCCTTTATATATGTTGTGATCTCTTATTGTCAGCCACGCCCCTTTATATATGTCATGATCTCTGATTGTCAGCCATGCCCCTTTATATATGTCATGATCTCTGATTGTCAGCCACGCCCCTTTATATATGTCATGATCTCTGATTGTCAGCCATGCCCCTTTATATATGTCGTGATCTCTGATTGTCAGACACGCCCCTTTAAGTATATCCTGAACCCTTGCTGTCAGCTACACCCAGATACAATTTACAAAACATTACTCAGGTCTAACATTTGATATGTGGCTACAAACCGCACCAGCTGAACCATAATCTGATTTATATGTGTTTAGTTTCATTATCTACTTTTCTATTTTGCTACATTGTAAGTAGTCTTTTCTGTAGAATGTTTGCTACATACAGTTAATCATGCATGTTTCAGAAATGAGCCACTTGGCACTTTTTTGGGGGGGGGGGAGAAGTATACTTTCAAATTAAATCTTCAATATTGTCTAGATCAACCTGTCAGGGCATGCTATAATGTCACCAATAAATAACTCCATCAGGCTGTGCTATAATGTCTTCAGCAGCTCTGTCATGCCATGTTATCATCATCATCAGGTGCTGTGCCGACTGGCGTTGGCTATTATGCTTCTCCAGAGTACCCGATCCTTCATGCAGGCCATCAGTTCAGTTGGTGATCTCTTCTCACATCATCCCGTCAGACTGTCCAGTATCATTTCTCTTGGTCTTCCTCTTGATCTTCTTCCTTCTATTTTTCCTGTTGTTATAATATTTTCAATGCCCCCTCTTCTCATTGCATGTCCTATGAAAGTACATTGTCTCTCTCATCTTTTTGCCATGTTATAATGTCTTCAATAAATAACTCCATCAGGCTGTGTTACAATGTTCTCCGCAGCTCTGTTGTGGCATGTTATAATGTCCTCAATAACTCAGTCACGCCATGTTACAATGTCCTCAGCCTATCTGTTATGGCATGTTATAATGTCCTCAATAACTCAGTCATGCCATGTTACAATGTCCTCAGCAGCTCTGTTATGGCATGTTACAATGTCCTCAGCAGCTCTGTTATGGCATGTTATAATGTCCTCAGCAGCTCTGTTATGGCATGTTACAATGTCCTCAGCAGCTCTGTTATGGCATGTTATAATTTCCTCAGCAGCTCTGTCTGTTATGGCATGCTATAATGTCCTCAATAATTCAGCTTTGTCATTGTTGTCTTATAAAGTTCTCAATAACTCAGTTACTCTATAAAGGTATGTTATTATGTCCTGAATAACTCTTTTCTGTCTTAGTATGTTGTAATATCTTCAATAACTCAATTGTCAAGGTATGTTATAACGTCATCGATAATTAATTGTCATGGTACGTTATAATGTCCTCAATAACTTAACTGTCATGGTAAGTTATGTCATAAAAAATTTAAGTTGTCATGGAATGATATACTGTCATCAATAATTAATTCCGTCTGGACATGCTATAGCGTCGCTAATAATTAACTGAGAGCAAACTATGGCTCCGAAATGACAGTGTGAACTGAATATCGTCGAGAGCCGGCCCCTGTCAAACAGCATCTTGTAGGTACTAGGAAATTACAAAAGTGATATTATTCTGAACGAAAGTTTATAAATTACCGTTTATACTGAAAGTATTTCCCTGAACACGCTCCATTTTTCATAAGTAATCTGAATTTTCCGAGTTGAGAAGTCATGAATACAGAATATAGAATCAGCAAGAAAGTACACACTTTCCACTTCTGCTTCTGCCCTCTCGCATTTTTTCCTCCCTTTCCTAATAATACTACGTAAATGAGGCTTTGAAATGTTTTTATCAGTAATTGTGATTGAACATTCAAGAACAATTAAATGAAGTAAAATCTGTGAAAGTACTATTATAATATAATTAAAGAAGTATTTTGTGTATTAAATTTGCAATGTGTAATTCTGGATATATAAAACTAAATACGAAACTGCCGGTTGCTCTCAACACCCGACCTCTGACCTTACAGGTGACAAGAACAACGTTGGGTAGAAACAACCCCTAGTTCACTTGGCACGCCTCCCAAAGCATCATCAAAAGTGATACTACGTTTCATTTCTGTTATTTCTTTCAGGTAAGCATTAGACTGAGATGAGGCATTTATATACAAGAGTAGTTCTCTAATGCTTGTTTTATATCCCCCACTTAGTACATGAATCACGCTATAAACAGTAACGACTCAAATTTGAGGATCGGCAATCTACTGTTTAGTTCTGTAGTCATGATTAAAATGTTGACTTCCACGATTGGCAATACATTGTGTTACTTGGAGATATTCAATCTTTGATCATTCT